>OZ020184.1:45780610-46142959 GCA_963971135.1 Stenus bimaculatus
AATAAATAAACAACATTTCGCACTATAATCCAACGCAAGGATTAACTTAATCCCAATCATCAATAAATTTAGTTGTCACGAAGTTGAAGTACTTATATTTCACCACTTGATTTACTGATATGCAAATATTTCTGTTTACTCTTAAACCATTAAAATTCACGAAACATTTTTACTCCAATAAAATCCCCATTTTCTTCCGTAAAGTATGGACTTTAGAGCCCTAATTATATTCATTAATCCTTTCTTTTGTCGCAACTTTATCCTCTTCAGTATTTACTGCCAGCAGTAAAGATAATGCCAATGTCCTCAGTCCTCGCAAAGTATTTAAGGTGTAAGCGGATGAGGCTCGGATTATTAAATCCTTAAAAAAGCTTAACTGTTCCTAGGTCAAGTGTCCTGCAATAAACAAACACTTCTATATATAACACTATTATCACAGCAATTGAAATAAATTACTTCAAACACCACTAATTTTTATTTCTAATTAAAAAATCCTAAGATTTTTTTTTATTTTTTATTCAACTGACACTTTGAATTTCACCGCATGCCATTTGGTCTTATGATTTAATTATCTTCATGCGATTATGAAGCGACCAAAATAACTACCCCATATTAGGAAATTATAGAAATTTTTCCCGTAGCACAAGAAACCATCCGATTGAAGGTGAATTTTTTTGGAAGAAAACCTGCGAAAAAACCATTTCTTCCTAATTTTTGATGATTCAACAGAAATGTCGAATTTCGCCGCATGCCATTTGGTCATACGAATTAATCATCTTCAAATGATTAAGAAATCTGAACGACCAAAAAAACCGTAATTTTGAATATAGTCAAAACCCATCCTTTTTTGTCTTCTCGGGCATTCTAAAGGTACAAATTGAGGAAATTATGGGAACTTTTGTAGTTTCCCGTAGCATACGAAATAGTCAACACCTGTCAAAAACAAGTTCTTCCAAAGAAAAATCGCAAAACCCGATTTGTAATCCGGCCAATTTAGCCCTAAAAATAGTAGTAAAGGTGCAAAAATTAGCGTAGAGCTAAAAATTGGTATGAATGTTCGGAAAACCATTATAAATGAATTCTGAAAAGTCCCCATCGATCCCGTACCTGGAAAAAATTTTATTCAAGATCAAAGGTCTTAAAAATGGGTTTTTCGCGTTTTTCAGCAAAACGGTAAGTTTTATCATAAAATTAGATCAAACAAAAGTTGTAGATCATATAAATATCTATAAAAAATGACTTTATACTTTTTCTCGTAAGATCCACCGTTTCTGAGATATAACGATTATAAAAGTTGAAAAAGTTGTAATCTTCATTATATGCATAAATACGCCACGTATACACATCACTAAAACTGTAATACAAGTAAAATTTTTTTTCTATCGGTCAATGTAAGCCATAAATCGTTCTAATCGGTCAAAATTAATTATTTTCAGATTAATCAAAAATTTCATAGCAATTTCTTCGTCCAAAAGTGAAATTTTTAAATTTTCAACGGATATTCGGTCATAACTTCTAAACGAATATGGATATCAAAACGAATCTTTTTTTGTGTAAAAGCCTACGTAAAATCCTTTAAGATAAGCCATCATTCGTTAAAATCGATGAAGGGGCTGAGGGCTAAAAAAAATGTCAAAATCGCATTTTTTTACAAAATTTTTTGCACGATTAAAATTTTGAGTTTTTTTTCGTAATTGAAAAAAGTCAACGCGTCGCGTAGTAATACTTGAAAATCTCATTCCAACGCATATTTTAGTTAGACGATAGGATGTGTCGTTACCTTACAGCGATTATTTTGGTCGCTGGGGGTTGAAAAAGCACAATTTTCAATTTAATAGGTCGGTGTGAGGTGAAATGAAAAGATAGAGATTTCAAAACTTCAAACCGACCTTGTTGGATCAATTCTCTTGCAGGTCACGTGTAGCGATTTTTCATTTTTTGTCCCGCTTTGGCCCCATTTCCTCTACCAATTTTCTCTACGCGCCGTTTTTTATCGATATTTTTCTACGCTTTCGAAAAAAAAAAATCCCGACGCCGCTGGACGTACCAGATAAAACCGATTATTTTTCTGGGTATTACCAGTACTTTTAGCCACAATATAAGTCGCGTTTTGTTAAAATCGGTCAAGTCGTTTGGTAGGTACGATTTTTTAAATTTCGTTAAAAAATGTCAAAAATTGTACCCCGATTTTCAAACGTCAGAATATGAGACACAAACAAAAATTTTGAAAAAGTGCTCCGCTATGGGTACATAAGTCTGTTTCCTCTTTACTAAAATCCCATTCGCGACTTTTTTCCTCCGGCTACAGTCAAAACCTATACCTTTTTGTTTTTTTCGCTAAAAAAACGCGACATTTTGACGTCTTCAAAGAAAAATTCGCCCTCGCCACAGGATTAACCTAGGAGGGTCGGAAATTTTGGATATAGTAAATGAGGATGTGGGAAAAAAGGGGGCCCGATTTGGTCGTTTCGATTTCGAACCCGGCGGAGCTACGATTTTTCAAAGTCGGCGCAGAGGACGTTCGAAAAAAACCGCGAAAAATTGACTTTTTCGGGAGCGCTTTTGAGCTTTCCCGTCGCTTAAAAAAAACCCAAAATACACAAAATACACAAAATCCACACTCAAGCATGATGGAGGTTTTGTGATGGTATGTGGCTGATTTCTGAATTTTGGAAGGCACCTCTTCATCAAATAGAAAGAAAACTGTTTCCGGACATTATATCAAATATTATAGTGTCCTACGCAGTTGAAATAATAGCAACAGTAACATTTTTGAACGGAATAACACAAATCCAAGCTTACGTGACAGTAGTTCAATTATAAAAATTTTCGATTTCCGATTTCCTGATCTAAACCCTATAGGAAATTAAAAGTTGCACTACTGTAGATGCTAAAAACCTTCGATATTAAAAATACTACCAAACAAAAATTCAAATTTAATGCCTGAATTTTTAACAACTTATTTAATAAAATAGGAGTTGATAAAACTGATATAATAGTTTCCAAAATTAAAATAATATTCCTCAAGTTTCCCAGGAGTTGTGCTTACCTAATATAAAATAATTATACCTCTTTACCTTAAGATATACCCAGCGTTTTATAATTATACTTGTACATAATTATAATTTTCCTTCATTTAGTAATGACTTCCATAAAATTTTATGTTTGCAAAGCCAAGTGTGCGTTATAATTTTCTATCTTACATAAAAAGGGACGTATAATAATTTTTAGATTACACCAATTAAAATATATTTAACTTCTTGATTTACCCAAATATTTATAGTTCACTTTTATTTTACATTATCATAATCGTCCAAAATCAAAAATTTTTCCTACAAATTTTTGCTCACTAAATAATTAATTTTTAAAAATTAACTGAAATATACTGCAGCCTCTTTTAGATTTAATTGTAAGGATTTTACATAAAATATATATTTTTTTCGATTCTCTTATTATTTTTTTTTCGGAACTTTTTGATGCATTTTCTTGCTTATTTTGTTTATTAGTTATAATTATAAGGGTTTTATATAAAAAAAATTAAGTTTATATTTTTATTCATTTTTTATGATTTTTTTTCGAATTTTTTACTGCATTTTCTTAAGTTTAAAGCGTTGTAATGGCTAAACAAAAAATATCAAAAATATATTTCTTTGTCCATTTTATTTATTAGTTATAATTATAAGGATTTCAAATAAAAAAATGACGTTTATATATTTTTTTCGTTTTTTATGATTTTTTTTTATTTTTGCTGAATTATTAAGTTTGGAGCGTTGTAACGGCCAAACAAAAAATAGCATTGCTCATTTTACTTATTAGGTATAATTATAAGGATTTAATATATAAAAATTATGTTTACATTTTTTTCCGTTTTTTGATTTTTTTTGCTTTTTTTGGGGTGGATTTTCCATCTTTTAAACTTCAAATATATGTGTTGAATTCTGTGGAAGTGTAAGTAATTGATGAGGTTTTGGTACGTTAAAACAATTTGGCAATAAATTTGATGATAGTGTGGCCCTTTTTTAAAATATCCTGGAGGAATTTGGTGGGTTCAGGTATCGCGATAAATTTTTAAAGTGTCGTTAGTGGTTTTTATCTACCTGGCTCTATCATAAATAATCATCCGTTGAAGTAGCACCTCACTAATCATGAAGAAGAACAATTTATTATAAAGTCATTATCGTTGTGTTTTTAATTTGGCTATGAAAAATTAGACATGCGGCGATTATTTTTAATTAAATATAATTTATTAAAAAATAATTCTCGAGCCTTTGGATATTTTAGTGCAAGTATATAATTTCTGTTTAAATTATGACATTGAGAAGTATCGTGCAGCGTAATTTAGTTTTATGAAATAAAATAAATTGTGACACATAAAATTAAAATGATAATAAAGCGTCAGGTAATGTCAGAAAATCGCATTTATATTGTAAGTAGAAACCATAATTAATTGCCAGCAGACATATACGAAATAACCGGTAAATCGAGAAATATATGCATAACTGTTTGAAGCAATAAAAATACATAAGTTGCTTTACGATAACCTATGGGCGATATTCTCTGACACAAATTGCAGCAGTTAAAATCTCTAGGACTTTTATTGCATTTTCTTCGCAATTTACAAAAGTGAACAATGTATATACATTTTTTACTTACCACAAACGAGCAAACAAAGATTTTATGCTTATATACCTCAAACACATCCAGAAATACCATAATTTAAAATTAAACACACACATTTTTTATGATTTTTTAAATAACCCTGGAAAGAAAAATAAGGTGATCTTATTGGCCATTGCATTGCGTATCTTCTTATTCAAACATGATTTTATTAAAACTACTAACTACACCTTTTCCAGTTTCAGAAATCATCAATTGCAAGTCAGAAACGTGAATTGTATTTCAGAATTCGTCGATTTAATTTCAGAAAGTATGAATCGTATTTCAGAAAAGTAATCAATTTTTCATCAATGAAGTAAACCGATGATACCAGGTGCCATCTTTCATTTGAAGCGTCGATTTTGAAAAAATTCGAAAAAAATTTTTTTTTTAGAAATTTTTAATGGAAATCGGTTTTTATTTTTTTCTCGAAAATTATAAAAGTTACCGGTTTCAAATTTTTACCAAAAGTAAACACCGTGGATAGACGCGTTTTAAAAAATATTTGGTTAAAATCGGTTAAATAGTTTTTTTGGAAAAAATTCGCAAAGTTTTGGAAAAATTTTGGTACAAATACGGTTCTGGACGGCGCAATTTTAAACCGAAAATTAAAACTTTCACGAAATTTGGTGGAGGAGGTGATTGTGCGAATTTTAAGCTATTAAACGTTTCGGTGATGCTAATAGTTTCGAAGATATTTATTATTTTGTGAAAAGTGAAAAATTTCAGACCGAAATTATGGCTCCAAACGGAGATTTTGCTTATTTTAGCTACATTTTCGGCGATAACTCGAAAACGGAAATAGATTGCGAAGTGATTCTTTTTTTGACGTAAAGTGGACCTAAAGAGTTTTTAGGAAAGGTGCATAAAGTAGGGTTAAAATGTAATTTGAAGGGTGAATTTGACCCATAAATACGACTTTTAAAAATGCGATATAAAAAAATTTTTTTTTCGTTATTTTTTCGAAATTTAAAATACCCTATACGTAGGAGCTTTTGGTTGAAAGAATAGATTCTAAAGTGTTTTTAAAATTGAAAATCCGTTAAAAAGTGTCCCGGCAGGAGCCACTCGCCCCTAAAATCAAAATTTTGAGTTTATTTGTACGTAATTTCTCAACCCTACCAAACATAAAATATCTGAGTAGCCTATACACTGTAAAAAATATTCCTTTTTAAAGTTGCCAAAGAAAATTGCTAAAATTTTGAAAACTGCGGGAGCCAGATGGGCCCAGGTTGGACCGCGTTTTACCCGATTTTTTTAACATTTTACGTTCGATTTTTTTCCAAGGTCCACGGTAAAAATTTCAAGGCGCCGATTTTTTCTCTCATAAGTAAATACCAAATAAGTCAAATAAAAAATATTCGAGTATTATAGGTTGTTCCGATGAAGTGTTACGAATTTTCAAAATCCGCGTCAAAATAGCGCGAAAAATAAAGCGTCACTTTGGGGGCACCAAAACGACATAAAGAGTAAACGCATAAATAAAATTCCCGTTTTAAGGTAAAAAGTGGAATTTAGATGAGGAATAAAGCTACCGCGATTTTTTCCTCCTGCCGAACTTCTAATCGAAACCAAAAAGGTTTGGTACTTTTGCCGTCTGAAAAAACGGTAGAATTGTACAGTTTGCGTCTCGGGGCCGTGACGTCACACCTTTGCGCTGGGAAGCTTAAAAAGCGGTCACGGTAATCCCCAGGATGTTAGAATAAAAGGGACCAAATTTCGTTGCTTTCCTTTAGAATCCGACGGAGTTGCGATTTTTCAAAGTTAATGAAAACCCGAAAACAGCGAGAAAAATCGACCATTTTCGGGATTTTTTTTCAAAGTGTCGGGGAAGTCCAAAAATTTGAAATTCGAACCACGCTTGGAATCAACATCCCTCTTTACATCCGAACCGGAGTTTTTAAAATTGGACAAAAAACCACCCTTTCGGCCGCTCTTCGCAAAAAAACGTCCGAATTCGGGGTAAAAATACAAAGAACATTTTAAGATTTTTGGAAACTGCTCTGCTTAATACAATAGATTGATTAAATAGCTCAGAGGAGAAGCCAAAAAATACATCCCTAAACTCTTGAGCTGAGAAATCATCTAAATATATGGTGTATGGGTTCGAATAACTAAAGACACGTCATCAATATTTTTATCAGTATGTTGGCTTATTAAATTTGGAATTTCATTAAAAAAAATTATGAATTGTTTCCATTACTAGTTTATATTTTTATATGTGTTCGTTAGTTGTTATATAGTTGTTTGGCTTTGTAGGATTCTTTTATTTTAAATAAAAAGGTCTTTAAGATTTTTGCCAGAGTTTTTTATATCGCTTGTGACCCAGTTTTTATTAGTTTTAGCAGTTTTCGTTTAGTATTGTTTAATTGGGAAGCAAATGTTATAATGGAATAAGAGACATTCATGAAAAGCAGTAAATTTATCATCTAGCGACCTATTTTCATACATGTTTCCCAAGTTTCCCATTTAACCTGTTATAGAATTCAAATTTATTGGCATTGTTAAGTATTTTTTTGGAGTACCGACTCCTGGTTGTTTCATGAATTGTATGTGTTGTAGTTCACCTGCACAATCACCCTGAAAAACTGTTGGCTTCCACAGTTTTTTACAATTGGTATTTTTTGAAATACAATTGATGTTTTCTGAAATACAATAATTGATGATTCTGAAATACAAATGATGCTTTCTGAAATGAAATTGATTTATCTGAAATCCAATTGATGCTTTCTGAAATACAATTGGAAATTACAATTGGATTAACTATGTGAAGTTTTTGAGACTTAAAAATCTGGCCTTGAAATTTCTGGAATTCAGGGTATCAATTGAGTCATACATAGGAAAGCTGATATCCCACAATTTAATTATTCACAAAAGTCTAGTGGTTTTAGTTCTTATAAAGTAATTAGTATGTACTTAATTTAAATCCTACTTACATGCATTACACGTGTATTACACATGTATTTATGCTATTTAAATTATTTACAAAAAACATTAACCCACTTTTAATAAGTTTGTAGTTCCATAAATAATTAAAGAATTGAATAAGATTTTTTATATAAAAATTACGATTATTTATGTGAGAAAAGTCAATAATTATGACGTTTATTATTTCTATTTATACATTTTCCATTAATAAATCTACATCTTAATATAAATAATAATCTCAACGTTTTCATTTTAATTAATAATCGTTTTCTTGTAGTTAAACGCAAACATCCTTTCTTTTTTTTTATAAATTAATAATATAAGCCAGCACCAACAACGCGCGCATTTTACCATCCTTTCAAATTTATTGCAAGGTGAACAATTGATATTTATGCATTTAATTAATTTATTTAATTACTTTTTTTTATTTAAACCAGTTCCTCCTTTAATCGCAATCACTTTCTTTGTTGCAGCCTCAATAAGCTCAGAACATGCCCTGGAAGTAAAAACAAATAAACTACTCAATTAATTATCTAAAGGTATGTAATTTAGATTAAATTGATTATTTATTTAAAAATATGCGTATACAAAGTTAATTCCATAAAAAATATTTTTTCACCAAAGAAAAAAAATATTTTAAATTATATCTCACCATATTTATTAATAAAAATTGCGCTCGAAAAAAGTAAAGCAACTTTTAGGAATATTCATAAAAAATTTTAAAATATTAGGATGTATTTTGGACATACTTTTGGTACATAAAGTGAACCATTTTCATATTTATCCGATGAATTATACTCATGCCAAAACCAAAAAAAAGTGGTCAAGGATACACCTTTAATAGTCAGGTCAATTTCGTCTAATATTCACGATAACGGGTACATTTTTTAATCAAATTTCAAAAACCCGGTCTCGAATTAAAGGGGAATATTTGTTTTATAATCCTATCGGAATGGATTTTCTTTAAGCGACATGAAAACTTTCAAAAGCGCTCCAGAAAAGGAAAATTTTTTCGCGGTTTTTTTTGAGCGTCCTCCGCGCCGACTTTTAAAAAATCATAGCTCCGCCGGGTTTGGAATCGAAACTACCAAATCGGGCCCCCTTTTTTCCCACATCCTCATTTACTATATCCAAAATTTCCGATCCTCCTAGGTTAATCCTGTGGCGAGGGCGAATTTTTCTGAGAAAACGTCAAAATGTCGTTTTTTTAGCGAAAAAAAAAACAAAAAGGTAATATTGCTTAGCTTTTGACTGTAGCCGGAGGGAAAAATCGAGAATGGCATTTTCGTAAAGAGGAAACAGACTTACGTTCCCATAGCGGAGCACTTTTTCGAAATTTTTGTTTGTGTCTCATATTGTGACGTTTGAAAATCGGGGTACAATTTTGGACATATTTTATCGAAATTTAAAAAATCGTACCTACCAAACGACTTGACCGATTTTAACAAAACGCGACTTATATTGTGGCTAAAAGTACCGTTAATATCCAGAAAAATAATCGGTTTTATCCGGCGCGTCTGGCGGCGTCAGGATTTTTTCTTCCAAAAGCGTAGAAAAATATTGATAAAAAACGGCGCGAAGGGAAAATTGGTAGAGGAAATGGGGCCAAAACGGGACAAAAAATGAAAAATCGCTACACGTGACCTGCAAGAGGATTGATCGAACGAGGTCTGTTTGAAGTTTTGAAATCTCTATCTTTTCATTTCACCTCACACCGACCTATTAAAGTCAAAATTGTGTTTTTTCAACCCCCCAGCGACCAATTTAATCGCTATAAGGTAACAACACATCCTATCGTCAAACTAAAATATGCGTTGGAATGACATTTTCAAGTACTATCACTTGACGCGTTGATTTTTTTCAATTTCGAAAAAAAATTAAAAAATTTTAATTGCGCAAAAAACTTTGTAAAAAAATGCGATTTTGACAAATTTTTTTACCCCTCCTCCCCTTCATCGATTTTAACAAATGATAGCTTATCTTAAAGGTTTTTGCGTAGGCTTTCACACAAAAAAAGATTCGTTTTAATATCTTTATTCGTTTCGAAGTTATGACCGAATAACCGTTGAAAATTTGAAAATTTCACTTTTGGACGAAGAAATTGCTATGAAATTTTTGATTAATTGGAAAATAATTAATTTTGACCGAACCAGTTGGCCGATTAGAACGATTTATAGCTTAAATTGACCGATTGAAAAATATTATTACTTGTATTACAGTTTCAGTAATGTGTATACGTGGCGTACTTATGCATATTATAAAGATTACAACTTTTTCAACTTTTATAATCGTTATATCTCAGAAACGGTGGCTCTTACGAGAAAAAGTATTAAATCATTTTTTATAGATAATTATATTATCTACAATTTTCGTATAACCTAAATTTATGTTAAAACTTATCGTTTTGCTGAAAAACGCGAAAAGCCCATTTTTAAGACCTTTGACCTTGAATAAAATTTTTTCCAGGTATGGGATCGATGAGGATTTTTCAAAATTCATTTATAATGGTGTTCCGAACATTCATACCAATTTTTAGCTCTACGCTAATTTTTACACCTGTACTACTATTTTTAGGGATAAATTGACCGGACCACAGTCTCTTATCTACAAAATCTACAAAAATCTAAATAAATTGTTTACAGTGGTTCAAAATGCTTAGAATAAAATAGGTCTAATACTAGTTAACAACGTATGCCCAAAACATGTGCTGATAACAAATAAAAAACAAAGGTTGTTCGATGATAATATTATTTTTTAATTTTAGAATTTTTATTGAATTATTAAGAAATTTCTAGATGATAATTATTTTACTGATTTTTCTAACCGGTAATTTAAGTAATCAAATGTTGCTCTATTTTTTTCCAAATACTGTATGTGAATAAAACCACACGAAACTGATTTTATTTTAGAAAAAAATCTTATTTGCATTAAAAATATTTATAGGAACATAAAAAAACAAGGACAAATTGTAGTTTATTTTAAATAAAAAATCTCTCCTTGAAGGTTATTAAAAAAAAACTGAAAACAAGAGCAGGAATTTAGTAATAAAAATTAATTATAAATTAATAAACTATTATAAATTGCTTAACTTTCAAATTTTTATAAGTGCATTGTTGCATTGACCAACCCAGAATTTTTTATTTGATTTAATTTTTTTTCATGTCAAATTTGTAATTTATTTTTAATTTGTAATTTTTGACATAAAATTCAAGGAATTTCAGGAATAAAAAAATTATATTAACACTTGCATGTTAAAAATACCAGAACAACATTTACTCTTTATTTTATTTTAAATGACTCAGAATTTCACACTTTATCATTGAAGACTACATTAACACCTTATGATTTCCAATTTTGTTCAAGTACTTTTAACAAAATATAAAGGGCATTTTTATCTAATAAAAAAATATTTTGCTTCAAAAATTTAAATAATTTAAGATACAGGGTGTTTATGAAATTGCAAATTGTATGTTGAATGAATAAATAAATTATTTATATTTTCTATTGGAATGGAATATATTTTTGGGGGATTTTGGAATTTATTTTGGTGAGAAAAATGTGAATATAAATGAAATAAATTGTGTTTGCTTTGTTGATGGGAACAAATAATTTAAAATTAAAATTATTATTTCAATAAAAGCACTTTTAAAGCTGTATTCTATAAATTACTGTCTATAAATGACAGTGATTTAAATGTAGCAATGTGTAGCATATGTTCTGTAATATGTAGGTAATAAACTAGCCTGTAAAAAGCGGCATGCCCTTAATGATCTTTAATGGCAATGCATAATAATACTCTGTATCAAAACTCCAACCAACATAATATATACTTTCACTATTTTTACAACCGATAATAAACCGCAAATATGCAGAAGATGTATATACTTCATTAGCGGTTTGGTTTACTAATGAGTTCAGTTATTACGCTACATTATATCATATAAATCACAATACTTTCTTCTAACAACAACTACAAACATTTCAAATCTATTACCTATCTCGATCATTATTTATTACACAATTTTCCAATATACTGCGCCATCTACCGTACGACTTGACGTATGATCATTTTCAAAATTTATGGTCTGGAACATAAATAAAATTATATCAATATTATACTAATTCCACCAGAGTTGTGTTACGGGTAAAGTCAGTAATGCGGATAATCCTAGGTTTACCCGGGTAAAACCAACTTTATCCGCCAGCCATGGGTAAAGAAAGAAATAAATATACAGGGTGGTGATTATTTCGATGCTCACCATTGGTATCTTTTAAAGTGGAAGAGATACGAGGTCGGTTAAATGAAAGAAAAGTTGCGCATTTTTATGGCCATTAAAAATCTGAAAGAAAATTTAAGATATTTAAACTCACTGCAAAATTATGGCCAAAAATCTAAAAAATGTGATTTTAGAAAATAATTTATTTTTTCCAAACCATTACTGCTACATCAATCAAATTTGGTACCTTTAAATTGTTGGCTATTTTGAGTTAAATGACGCCAAAAAATAATTTTTTAGCTTCCTAGATTCGAACCCGCGATATTCAACTTTTTTATTTTTTATGGCCGCCATATTGGATTTTTACCTCATCAGATAATAAATAATAATACATTTTCAGATTGCTAATTAATGTGTTCCCTTAGAAAATGTATTAAATTTGAAAATTTGTATAAATAACAAATGAAATCAATGTTTTTTTGGACAGTTTCCATGGTTACCATAAAAATATCGCCTCAAATGGAACTTTAAATATGATCAAAATTCTAATAATAAAAAAGCAAATACTTTAATCATTTTATTTGTTTAATATTATAAAGACCTGTTATTTAAATAAAATGCTCTTATTGCAGGTCATTTGTTTACTATTATTATTTTCTTTATTATTAGAGCAATTTTGAGGAGATATTTTTGTGGTAACCATAGAAACTGTCCTTAAAACATTGCTTTCATTTGTTTTTTATACAAATTCTTAAATTTAACACATTTTCTAAAGGAACATATTAAAGTTAATTAGCAATCTGAAAATATATTATTATTTATTATCTGATGATGTAAAAATTCAACATGGCGGCCATAAGAAATAAGAAAGTTGAATATCGCGGCTTCGAATCTAGGAGGCCAAAAAAATATTTTTTGACGTCATTTAACTCAGAATAGTCAACAATTTAAAAGTACCAAATTTCATTGATGTAGCAGTAATGGTTTGGCAAATATAAATTATTTTCCAAAATCACATTTTTTGTTTTTTTTTGCCATAACTTTACATCGAGTTTAAATTTTCTAATTTTTTTTTTCAGATTTTTATTGGCCATAAAATTGAGCAACTTTTATCTAATTTAACCGACCTCGTATCTCCTCTACTTTAAAAGATACCAATGGTGAGCATCGAAATAATCACCACCCTGTATACCGGGTGTTCCAGAATAACCTAACAAATAAATGCAAATGCAAAGCTTCAGGAGTGTAAATCTAAATGTAAAGTAGTTCAAAATCTTGTTTTCAAATTATGTATCTATTTTGAAATTTTTAATTGAAATAACAATTTTCCGGTTGTCATTTTGAAGACCGAAATGACATTGAAATTGACAACTGAAAAGTGGAAATTTGAATTTAGAATTGCAAGAATTACTTTTTTTGTTTAAAAATACAATTTAGAAAAAAATGTATTAAAATGGGATTTGTATTTTAATAAGGTGAATAAATAGTAAGGTTATGGCATGTAAAATTAAAATGTGGGTGTAGTTGGGCTTGTATAAATTATGATTTATAACGATAAAATCTTTTATTGCAGGCTGTAATTTTAATAAAACCAATAAAGGCCTTACCTGAAATTATTTATCTATTTATTATACTACATATTTCGCATGTCTTGGCTGAAAACAAACGACCACCTATGAAATAATTCATACGCTACATTGCAGAATCTTAAAGCTGTATTTAACTATATCTATATTTTATAATGCCTTTTGCTAACCTTCATAAATTACTTTGTTTTATGATGCAGGGTCACAAATAAATCACACCAGTTGATGTCTTATTATACTAACTTCAATTACCAAGTGCCAGAGGATGAGGAGGAACAATGTCAAATTTTACGATTAATAAATGTGTTGCGTTTTGGGTACTAATTAAGCCTAACGCTTCGAACAATTTGGGATAATATGGGATTAATGGCGAAAAGGGGAAATTCTAATACATTGTATAAACTGTATAAAAGAAATCATTGCGTTTACAAAAAAATGTGTTTTATCTTCCTGCATCTACGTTCTATAATTAGTGCATAACAAGCACGACAGTTAAGATTTAAAGCGAGTTTAACTTTGTTTTAGAATTATAATTATATATCAGGTCAAGTAACATTATATAAACGCAATTTTTAAATAATCCTGCTTCCTACTCAAAGTTTTAATCCAAAATCCATAAAATTCATATTAAATACAATTTCACCTAATTAATTAATTTTTTTATTAAAACCCATTTTTTTTAAATCAATTTGGCCCAAAAATTTTAAAAGTACCATTCAGAATCGTCCAAAACACAAATTTTAATTTAATTTTTTTTTTAGATTTTTTATAAAATTAATTAATTTCTAAAAGAGTATTCCAAGATCAACAAATTTATTTATTAATTTTTTAATTGTGGAAATTATTAAAACAAATTCCCATAAATAATAAATAAATAAAAATAAAAATATGCCTAAAAACCTACTTGATAGTTGAATATTTTTTTATTTATTTAACCATTAAACATTAAACGATATTTTTTTTATAAAAAAATTTACACTAAACAAAAAGTTTGTACTGAAGTTTTTTGGAATTTTTGAATATTTTTGGTTAAAAAAATCACATGGAATTACAATAAAATAGATCTGACTACAATAATATTTCTTGTTTATTATTAAATTATTACACGTTTCCCTTATTTGCACGTTCATAGCGATTAATAATGAAAGACAAATGGTAAACGTAATTTAGGCAATACACCCTTTTAGCAGTTGTCGGAAGATATTTGTTATTAATGATTTAAAGTTCTATTATAACTTATAAGATTAATTAAAAGTACAAGTTCCTTCCTTCCTTTTTTATACAAATTATACAGGGTGTAACAAAAATTACGCATAATAGCTATAACTTTTTAATTTAAAGAAATACTTTTTGTTCAGAATGAGATTTTCCATTCAAATAAATTAGTGCTGTACGAACTTCATATTTTTTTAAAGTTCAAACTTTTCATTCATAAGTCCGAACTTTGAAATAGTTCGAACCGTTCGAAGATTATGCAAAAGCTCGAAAAAAATTCGGGTTCGGAAAAAGTTCGAGTTCGCAAAAAGTTCGGGTTCGAAAATAGCTCGAATTTGGAAAAATTCGAACTGGCCGAATTCGGCAATTGAGTACAACATATACAGGGTGTCCACGAAACTAGGGCCACCCATGTAATTTCTTTATTTGTGAAAATAAAAATTTGAAAGTTTACTGTTATATGGTATAAGAAAACGCATTTATTACCTAAACTGAAAATATTTTCAAATTTCAGTTTCACAAGTAATGACATCAACTTTCTCATTTTAAACGTTACACGTAACTCCCTATTTTTCCAAGTTATTATCAAACTTTGGTAAGTTCTAAGTATGATTGTGACGAAAAAAATTTTTTTCTGAACTTTCAAAAAAAAATTTTGGAGATTTTTTGGTAATTTTTTTAATCAAACTGCTCTTAAATAATTTAAATACGTAAAATAAATTGTAAATTATGAAATTCATTCAGGCCTTTTTGAGAAACTAATTTTTACAATGCGTTTTTTTGCAAATATCTTTATTTTTTCAAATGGCATGATCGTAAGGCCAATTTAGATAGAGGATTTTTTCCGATTACAGTGATACTCAACTTGTCGAACGAGTTCGAACAGTTCGAACTTCAGAAAGTTCGGGTTCGGTGAACAGCACTAAAATAAATGTTTGCGGGTTAAAAACTGTTACAATTTTTTTCTATTTTTTTAGTTTTTTTTATACTATTAAATAGGATTGCTATTTAAGAGGAGTAAGTATGAGTATATTTTGAAATTTGCGCTCCAAAAATTTCCAAAAATGTTACTAAATTTTTGGAACGCTGTAAAAACTTTAAAAATATACTCAAAAAATGAAAAATAAAACTCTTTGTTTAAACCTTTTTGTAAATAGCTCGTTTTACTGCTGCCGTATGACTATTTGGTTTGACTTGCAAAAACAAGAAAACGAAGAAATTGGTAGTCACAAGACTTTTCTGTATACCAAAAAAATTAATTTTAAAAAAGCTCCTCTGGAAAAAAAATTATGACCAAAACCGCAGATATCAAGCAAATTTCAAATTTGCCTACTATCGACATAAAAAATCCAAAAACGTCAAAATATGGATTGAAATTAACTGAAAAACTATTGTGTTTAACTTTTTTGTATAAATGTTTAAATTAAAAACTTACAGCTATTATGCGTTACTTTTGTTACACCCTGTGTGTTTAAGTTAATCGACACCAAAAATAATTTGGTACATTGGCAAGCATTTCTTCATCCTAAACCCTAATTTTTTTTCTCAACTAAGGCAAAAAATAATATTGAAAGAGTCATTTTCTAAATATTGCAAAATTCACAAAATAATTTAATTTGAAAAAACGATTAGACGACTAAATTCTGCATGGGCAGTCCTTCTACCGAAAAATATCAAAATATAAAATTTAATAGGACGAAAATGCGTCTTTTAGGAACGAAATTTAATTTTTTCAAAAACTATCCGATTTTTTTTTCTAAAAAAACCAACTAAGGGATTTTTACAAAATTTAATTTGTATTGTACGCTTCTATTTTTGATAAAAATTTCAACCTGCTACCATTCATTCTTGTTGAGTAAAAAATTAAAACGGAAATTTAAAAAAAAATATAAAAAAAATATACAGGGTGTCCCATTTGACGTTGGACTGTATGGGTATCTTTGTTATTATTGGAGATAGAAAGTCGGTTAAATGTACAAAGTAGTAGAGATTTTTTCGAATATTAATAATTCATTTACAAAAAAATTGAATATCGCATCGTTCCAAAGCTATCTTGAAAAAACAAGAAAATACGACTTTCAAAATATGGCTATAACTTCGTTATTTTCGTTGGTACCAAAAAATTTTTTTGACTTAATGCAGACATTTTTTTGTGTACAATGCAGTAAAACAAATGAATATTTTTTTTTCGCCAACGGATTGATCGGAAATGAACCAAACTTATTTTTTTCTTATGACAGCCATATTGGATTTACACATATTCGGAATTAGTGTATTTTTCTGAGTAATTTGATATATCATATGTAATATTTTAAGAAAAATAGAAATAATTCTATTTTACTAATCAAAAATGGCCTTGAATAGACGTAAACTGTCAATACATATGTGTTAAGGTTTATTTTATATTTAATATTTTAAATAGTTACATTTATGTTATTGACAATCTCCTAAAGTCCAATATTACTTTGTAAAATCAAATAATTTTATTTTTTTTAAATATGACATATGGTATACCAAATTACTCAGAAAAAAATACTGATTCCGAATATGTGTAAATCCAATATGGCTGCCATAAGAAAAAAATAAGTTTGGTTCATTTCCGGTCAATCCGTTAGCGAAAAAAAATATTTATTTACTTTACTGCATTGTACACAAAAAATTGTCTCTATTATGTCAAAAAAATTTTTGGTACCACCGAAAATAACGAAGTTATAGCCATATTTTGAAAATCGCATTTTCTTGTTATTTCAAGATGGCGTTGGATCGATGCGATATTCAAATTTTTTGTAAATGAATTATTAATATTCGAAAAAATCTCTACTCTTTGTCCATTTAACCAACTTTCTATCTCCAATAATAACAAAGATACCCATATAGTCCAACGTCAAATGGGACACCCTGTATAAACACAGTACTGGATAATTGCAAAGAATTTTAGGGTCCTAAAAGGTCATGTATAAATTTTATGCATTTTCTTACAAATATCATAAGATATATAAAATTCTTTATTCATTTTTGAGTTATGGCCAAAAATAACCTAAAAAATTTGCTTTATTTAATTTATTAATTTTTTATAGAAAAATACTCTCGATAATTTTTATAATTTTGAAATTTTGAATGCCCCCTGTAATTGGTTTATTTATGAAAGTAAAAATTTATTTTAAATGTAACATGTTTGTGACAAAAATAATTTTTTTTCAAAACGTTAAAAAATAATTTTGGATTTTTTTTAGTAAAATTAATAAAATCGAATGAAACTACTCTAAAGTAATTCAAATACGTAAAATAAATTGTAATTTATGAAATTCATTCAGCCATTTTTGAGATATTTATTTTTATAATTTTTTTGCAAATATCTTCACTTTTTTAAATGACATAATGGTAGAGCCACCCTCTATTTAAATAGAGAAATACAGTGATACCCAACCTAAAGGTATAAACCTAAAAAAAATTACCAAAAAAAACCCAAAAAAAATTTTTTTAGTTTTGAAAAAAAAAATTTGGCACAAACATATTTTAAACTTACCAATGTTTAATAGAATGTACAAAATAAATAAACAAAGAAATGACAGGGGTGACGCTAATTTCGTATACACCCGGTATATAAAATTCAGTTAACCATTATTGAGTAATATAAAAAATATCGAGAATAAAAATAATAATGCATCTTAAATAAAAACAAGTTATTATAATACTACAATTAAAATGTAAAGTATTCCTACTAAATGAGGCCATTTAAGTTGCGTAAGCACCAAAACTTTCATTGACCTTATTAGGTGCATCTTTAATGATGTAATGCAAAAAAATACGATAAAATCCGATTTCATTGATCTTTCAAGCCAAACCACTTTTATGTAATTATTTGAAAGTAAATGCTTGCTAAAAGTGATCATCTAAATAAAATTTATTATTACAACAATTGATTTATACAGGGTCCACCAAAAGTCTTGCAACAAACGTATAACTTTCAAAACAGCTTTGAATAAATATAACGAAAATTAAGGGAAGTGAATTATATTTCTCATTTTCACGATATTTTCAAATTTTTAGTGCATAAAGTTTTGAAGTGGTGGTGACACATGCATTTTGTTTAAAAGTATCCAATAATATCAAACATGGCCCAATTTGACATTAAAAAGAAATGCATAGGAAAGTATAGGCACTAAAAATTTCAGCTTTTTTCGAAGCCGTTTTGAACGTTTGGTGCAATACTTTTGGCAGACCCTGTATGTACTCGTTTTAAATCAATATTGCATAAAAATGTAATGGAACGTGATGACATTGAATAGTCAAAGGTGTGTTTCATGCGACAATAATGTGACTAAGGTCTTTTAAAATATTAATTTATGTAAATATCATTTTTGTGGAATTTGAAATGTTAACCGCTATGACTCATGATAATTAGAACTATTTTAGGATTTTACTTTAACCACTTCCTTTTGTGCTTACAGAAATTATTATTACAAGTTTAAGTCATTAGGAAGTTGCTTAACACTGTATTACTTTAAATATAATTACATTTTATCTTTTATTAATTACCTTAAAGTACACCCACTTAATCATCCAAAAATACAAATTTAAGCATATAAATAAATTAATCGCCCTGTATAATCTTTTGTTATTTGAATGGTCTATTTCACCTGAAATATTTACTAGTAAATTTCTAGAGGCAGTTTATAGGTTTATTTCAAGTTTTAGTTCGTCGAATGGTTTATTGTCAGCGATAAAGCCGTTCGTGTTTGCATATTTCCACATTTGCAGTAGAAATTCAGTTTAAATAAATATAGACTTTGCGAGGATTGTAATGAGTACCTCTCAGAAATACCTAGATTTAGTTGTGTGAAGTAAAAATACATACATTCTTGTTTGTTTAAATCTTTAAATAGCTTTCATGGGATTGAGTTTAAATTCTAAACTCGTTTTTCAAAAATTTGATGAAATAATAATAATTGCGGTTACATCTGCATATTTAGTTAATAGAGAATTTCTGAGAAGTAAGAACTTCATTCAGCAAGTTATTACATTATTTACTCATACATACGTATAAGTTATGTAGAGAACTTGCATCTAGTTTCAATAATAAGTTATAATTATAAAGTTTAAGAAGCGCCAACACTTACTAATTGAGTTTAGCAAAGAAATAAATAAAATGAATTAAAATGAAATTATTTACATAACAAAATTTGTGAAATCAATAAGGTGTTTAAAAATAGTGACTATCACTAATAAAAACTACGGGAGAGTGCTAATTTCAATACATTACCATCCACCATGATTATATTTTATGTAAATTAATTCAAATTAAAATTTCACGTTATTTTAACTGAACCTCTGCACATAATTGTTCCTCAAACTCATCAACCCATAAAAAGTGAAGACGATAATTATATGCTACTTTTAAATAACAGAGCATTTAAATCAAATTGGGCTATTACTAGTAACAGCCCATATTAGTTCATCAAATTTTGGAACTTAATAACACCTTTAGGAAAAAATATGAAATAAAATCAACAAATTTGCTGTTAATATTGTATTTATGAAGCAACTTTTATTTTTCCAAATATATTCTACAATGGGAAAGAAAACTAAGTAGCAGATGTTCACATTTCATCAGATCTTCGTGGATCTATGAACTGTGAAGTAAATTAGAATGAAATCAAGCATGGTGTGCGAATTTATCATAAAAAATCAATACCGCACAACAAATATTTATTGAAGAGAAATTCTAAAAAAAATGAGGATAAATTCCGCCAACGTTTTTTTTTTCAACAAAGATTTGCGCCATAATTATGTGGGTAGGATAAATATAATGGCGCTTTATTCTTACGAAAACCATTTGCACCAAAGAATTAATTGAAAGTCGCTATCCTTGGAGACACAAACTAGGCGACATTAAAGCTTTTACACCGCAAGATTTAACTTGCTTTAGTTTGAAATTTCTTGAACAATAAAAATGTGTTCCTAGTAGCAGTTAAGAGCAAATGGTATTCTTTATTACAAAATTAATTTCCTCATAAATAATTTTGTCATTTTTTTTTTCCAGATGGGTTATTCTTATCTAGTCATTGCGTGTTTGTTTGGCCTGGTGGCATCCCAATCCAATTATGCAAATCAAGCCAACAACATCGAATATCAAGGAGATGGTTTACCTGAACAAGCAACACTTGATGGAAAAGTAACAAAACTGGATGATTTAAGTCCGGTAATTTTCTTGAACAGGACAAAGGCGGCTCTGAATTGCGCGGCTGGATCAATGCAAGTCGAGCTCAAATTCAACAAGAGGTTCTTTGGAATCGCATACGCTGATTTTGATAGGAACTCTGCTTGTCAAGTTGTTGGAAGAGGTGAATTCAGCTATAAATTAGAGCTCCCTTTGAAAGGATGTGGTACCAAGCAGGTAATGGACGACATTTATTGTCACTCCTAAAAATAAACCAACGCATGCTTTTAGGATCCTCAACGAGTTTTTACAAACAACATCGTCGTGAGATTCCATCCTGGCTTGGAGATCGATGGGGATGAGATCATTACCATCGTCTGCAGATACCCACCACCAGTCGCACCCATTCCTGCTGGACTACCAAGTTTCATGTAAATATTTTACTACTAATAATTATCCCAAAAACTACCTACTGAATTTTAGAAAAGAAGATGTAGCTCCGATAACAGCGATTGAACCTCCACTAAAAGGGTTTCAAATACTCCTGATTATATGCGCAGTACTTTTCCTATCATTACTTCTCCTCGGTTTGGGATGCTCCTATTACTGTTTACGAAAACGAAATGTCACCGTCGTTCGCCATCCCTTCTCATCTGCTGGAAGCGGCTCAGAAATTACAAAACTATCAGGAAGCTCTTTGGGTAAGAAAATTTTCATCAAATTTTTATATAATAATTTTTGATCCCTGCAGGTAATTTATCACAATTCGAAGGTCTTAAAATACCACGTGTTCACGCACCTTTAGCCGCCGCTCCAAGTAGTTCAGGAAGCGATGGTTTACTCATAAGCGATACAATCCCATCTGATTACCCATCAGAATCTCATTCGGAAATTGAAGATGTTGACACCCGCTCTCTTCCAGCATCATCAGCAGGTAGTTTCGAAAATAAAGCTTTCGTGCAAGAAACCAGTAGTTACTACAGCGACATTCAAGAACACACCGTAGTTCCAAGACTTCCTGTAGCGGTTCGGGAAGCTCCAAAATTCGATGTGCAAGTCCGCGTTAAAAAATCACCACCACCAACACCACCGAGCCTTAATTTATCAGATTCCGAAAGTTCCGTCTCGAGAAAAGATGGTAATTTATCAACAATAATGGAACAACGGGAGGAAAGCGTGCGGTCTTTAGAATCTCCTACGATGGTTGAAAGAATGCAGTTCACTTACGTCCCAGAACTTCATCCACCACCAAGACATATCCAACCCGCACCAACTTACAATAAAATCCTAAGACGGCAGCAAGAAATGCATGAACCTGCAAGATCAATCGCGTCATTAAATACAGAAATAACCGACACGCATTCAATCACTGAAATCTTTGATGACAGCCATAATAGATACATTGCTCCAACTCCACCACCACCTCCACCAATCGTACCGAAATTCACCGTGGTATCAATGGAACCACCAATTGCTGCAGTACATAAACCCGAAGTTTCTTCCCACGTAGTAGACGACGTATTTTTGAAAACAATAACCGAAAAGAAAACCATCGAAGACATCGAACGCCATAAGCGTTTGATCACGGAATACCACACTAAAGCCCGGCCAATTGATGATCAACGTTGGGATGTCACCATAAAGAATTATCCACTCGAAATGCCTGAACCACCCGAATGGGAAAACTTCTCCGATATTTCTTCAGCTTCAGGTTTAACTTTAACGCCTAAACCAGAACGCGTGGTGATGAGTCTACCACCACCAATCGACAATAATAAGCCACCACTAAACTCGCCTGAATTAGTAGGTAGCATCAATCACTCTAAATCTATGATTAGAGAAGTAATGGAACACCATGATTACTTGGAGGCGTATCAAATTCCACCGAAAAATCCTTCCGTTCCTAACTGGAACGTATTGATTCGAGTTTTCCAACCTAACGAGCAAGAAGAAGGGCCTGTTATTGACAGTGCTGAAACCTTCAATTCGCAGTTGACGCACGCTGATAGGATTAAATGGAGGCAGGTTATTACCACTGAATCGACTTTGCGCACGTTATTAACTGAGGCAGTTGTGCGCGAAGATTTTGAACGAATCCGATACGATCACCGATATGAAAAATTATTCGAGCCACAAAAGTGGGATGTAATAATAAGGATTTTAACCCCGATTGAAAAACCTAAATCTAATCGGTATAAGAAAAAGACGGAATGGGATACGAGAAGCCGTAGAAGTAGTTTACCTACTTTATACGAGTATGATTCTGATGGAGGTAGCTCTGTTAGGACTTTAACTGCAGAACCTATGTTGCAACCACATTTACCACCAAGATCAAGAAAGACATCAAGGTCTAGCTATCGCAGCGAAGCAGATTTGCGTTCAATGACTGAAATGACTGTAGATTTTGGACGTATGGATCAAGGAGATAGCCAATCGGAATCTTCCAGTTATTATCCAGGAATTGGTAGGTATTATGATGATATGGAGAATGACGAGTATAAAATGGGTTCGAATCGTACTTCTTTAGCTAGGTCGTTGAGTCAACCAAGTTTAGCAAGGTCCGCCAGTGAGTTTACCGAAAGATGGGTTGCACCTTCAAGGTATGATACCGCGAGTGAATTTACCACTCCCGAAGGAACTCCTAAATCCCAGAGGAGTACACGCATTCAACCTCTGCATGTTCACAGAGGAGAAACTTCGATGTGGCATAGCTCAACGCAGGAAAGTCATGGAATGATGGCCACTAGCTCGCAAGCTGTAACGCAACAGTTTAGAACAAGATCAACTACAAGAAAAAATTGGTTTGATGGAGATAGCGAATCTAGCTTTAAATAAATTAATCCTATTAACTGCCACTTTAATGCAATGAGTATTAAAATTACTGCCCTAATTTTGCAATATTAATATAAGATTTATTAATATTTTTATATATTTTTAATTTAAATTAAAAATATGTAAAAATTATTTTTGTATAACCTATTAATGTATAGTAACTAGCTGTGATAACAAAATTTGGACGGTTGAGGTTGTATTTTATAGGGCCCAAACCCATAATTTCACTTATTGTTTAATAATAACTGAAATTTGGGTTGATTCAATTAGTTATTATGTGCTTTAATATTTTCTCAAGGTGGTGGAAGATGTGACGCTTTTAACAGACTTTATTTTTTTATTTAAATAGTTTAATTTTAGGTGCTATTATTGTATTAATTCCATTTCGAATCCTATACCCATGGTCAATCAATCATGTGTAATAAATTAATAAATGTAATTTATTTTAATATAAAAATAATAAAGTGTACGTATTATTTAACACAACTTCTCGTTTTATTAACACAAACTTAAAGTTGAGAATTGACAAAACCAATTACAGCTTATTTTCAAGTTTATGCATCGAGATCAAATGATGAGTGACTTTTCCTTTTTGTTGAGTTAAATTTGATGAGTTTAGGAAATTGTACAATTTCCTGTTCATGCACATTCCCCGACATTCTTTGAAATTATTAAAAGTTAGTTTTAGATTTTAAGTTAAAATTAAAACTCGGTTTATAGTTTGTTTTATCGACTTTTCACTAACATCAAAGCACGTATGAAATTGTTGAAGTAGTAAGTATACATTTACTTTTAACTTAAGTGGAGTATAAAATTTTAATTTAATTATATGAGTTGATCAACATGTACAAAATTTTATATGAAAATTATTTTTTATTTATTTTTTTTGCATAAAAATTAGCTTTTCTTAAAAAACAATAATTTTCTAATTCAACGATTTTCTCCTACTTAGTTTTACAAACAAATTTTATTAACGAAGTGTCTCAATGACCGCCGGCAGTATTAAGTTTTCAAACCATAAAATCCGCCGGAATTAAAAGCAATTAAATAAACGGCGGAAACCATACACAATAGGACGTCTCATCGACATTACCTCTTCATCGACAACCGTTTCATCGAAAAATCCTTTCTTCGACAAGGATGTTTCATCGACACAGACGCTTCATCGACACAAACGTTTCATCGACAACCTTTTCATCGACAACCATTTCATCGAAAAATGCTTTCTTCGACAAGGACGTTTCATCGATATTACCTCTTCATCGACAACCGTTTCAGCGAAAAATCCTTTCTTCGACAAGGACGTTTCATCGACACAGACGTTTCATCGACATTGCCATTTCATCGACAATCGTTTCATCGAAAATTTCTTTTTTCGACAAAGACGTTTCATCGAAAAATCCTTTCTTCGACAAAGACGTTTTATCGATATTACCTCTTCATCGACAACCGTTGCATTGAAAAGTCCTTTCTTCGCAAGGACGTTTCATGGACACATACGTTTCATCAACATTTCCTCTTCATTGACAACCGTTTCATCGACTACAGCTTCCTCGACACTACATTTTTATCGCAAAAACATGTTTCATCGCCAAAATTGTTTTATCGATACAGGACACATACCTTTACCATAAAAGAAAATCATTTTTACTGGTGTAAAATATACTAAAAGGTAGTGTTGATGAAACTGTAGTTAAAGAAACGACATTGTCGAAGAAATAGTAACCTCGATGAAATTGTTTGTCGATGAAACGGTTGTCGATGATAAGGTAATAATGTTAATGAAACGTCTGTGTCGAAGAAAAAATAATGTCGATGAAACGTCCTTGTCGATGAAATGTTTGTGTCGATGAAACTGTCGTGTCGATGTAAAGATCATGTCGATGAAGTTGTAGCACGCCCAAAAAAATAGTCTGTCCGTTCGAAAGATTTTTATGTATGGAACCAAAGCGGCCATGCCCAAATGGCTGGATAAAAGAAAATTGGAATTTGATGCGGTACAAATATTTTAAGATGAAAAGAAATTTTTATCGTCCGGATTTTTGACACGGCAGCCGTCTTGAATTTTTTTAAATGGCAACATACGTCAAGCAAACCATCATTGGAAAGCTTTCCAATTATGTATTGAATGTAATCTTGCCATTTAAAAAAATCAACATGGCTGCCATTTCAATTTTTTTATCCTGTCATTTGGACATAACCGCTTTGATTCCATACATAAAGATCACCCTGTATATTCAACTTTGTTTGTTGTATGTTACAGGGGACTTTTTAAATTTAAATTTTGCTTGGGAGCTGTAAGCGTTCCTGTATAAAGAGTGGGGTTGTGTGTCTTAGTGGAATAGTGGCTGATAAAGTCCCAAACTCCCACGAATGATTTTTGCTATTACAAAATTGAAATTTGAATGCAAATAATCAGTTCTTGATTGATTGATAGGAAATTTAGAAATAAATTGAGAAGAAAAATGTAGTAAAAAAGTATGTAGATAAAAATGTTTTTTTGTAAGTAAACCGGAAGTAGTTCTTAATATTTTAAAACAAAATGACCTTAATTTCATGGATGGATGGTTATAGATAATCCTGCAGTGTATACAAAAACATTCTATTTTTACCCCAAATCAATAGAATGAATAGAGAGGCTCATTTGAAACTTCAAAGAAGTACCCTGGCGCATGGACCACATTTGATATTGTTCATAAGCACCTTTCATCCAATAAATGGACCAGTTATCCTAGTACTTTCGATCATTTTGCTTAGATACAATTAAACTCCGGTTACATTCGTTTGTTATATTCACTGATTATATTCACTGGTTACATTGAAAGCACTTTAAAAAAATGAGCGTGAAATATCAACCTCGCAGCAAAGTCTATACCCAATTGTCCATTAGAAGTAGAATGGATCGTCGAAATGCAATTACCCACGCCAAATTTAGTGTCAGAAGTAACAGCCTCGAAGCGTGGAAATCTAAAAGGTATTTTTAACAAAAATTTTATTTTATAATTAACTTCAAAATTAACTTAATTATATTACTCAATAATAATACATAAAAACTTCACATTTTAATGATGAATTTGCTGAAAATCGCCTCGATTTTCCTTTTCAAATAACGAGGTGAAGTATTGAAAAGAAAATTGAATTAATTTGTATTCACAAATTTTATAATAATGTTATTTATATAAATTTTAAACTTAAAATTTTGTGTATCTTTAATTTAGGTATTTTAGAAATTAAATTATTACATAAATTGGTGAATTTTTAAATAAACCGCTACAATATTAATACGTGGGAGTATTAAAAATTTCTTGGCAATTCTGCAATTCCTCGATCTCTATAATCTAGGTTTCTCCCAAAGGTGTTTTGTTATATTCGTTGAGTGTGATAGGCATTTAAGTGTGAATATCCCGGTTTTATTCCTTTATAGTTTTGTGTATAGCATGTGTATATTTACGACAATAACAGGAAACCTCCCTGGAATTATAAGTATTCACTGTGGTTGTATCGCTCATTAATATTTTAATCAAAAGCTGCAGATAAATCCAACTGCTTTCCATACATTTATAAACCTATTGTCTTGTTCCTACTAAAATTAATCAATATTGAATACATCTAAAATTATCTTTCAGCAAACTAATTTACTTTACCAAAAATTGATTCATTCATGAAAATTTTTATACATACAGCATTTCTACACAAGTATCCGTAAATTGACAAATTGATTTTTTGATAAAAAAATAATTAATAGGTTAAAAAGCTCCATTTTCGAAATAGTCACTTTTTGGCGTTTTTCAGCAAAACGGTAAGTTTTATCATTAAATTAGGTCAGACAAAAATTGTGGATCATATAATTATCTATAAAAAATGACTTTATACTTTTTCTCCTAACAGCCACCGTTTCTGAGATATAACGATTAAAAAAGTTGAAAAAGTTGTAATCTTCATAATATGCATAAGTACGCCACGTATACACATCACTGAAGCTGTAATACAAGTATAAATATTTTTCTATCGGTCAATGTAAGCCATAAATCGTTTTAATCGGGCAACTGGTTTGGTTAAAATTAATTATTTTCCGATTAATCAAAAATTTCATAGCAATTTCTTCGTCCAAAAGTGAAATTTTCAAATTTTCAACGGTTATTCGGTCATAACTTCTAAACGAATAAAGATATCAAAACAAATCTTTTTTTGTGTGAAAGCCTACGCACAAACCTTTAAGATCAGCCATAATTCGTTAAAATCCATGAAGGGGGAGGGGGGTAAAAAAATTGTCAAAATCGCATTTTTTGACAAAGTTTTTTTGCGCGATTAAAATTTTAAGTTTTTTTACGAAATTGAAAAAGTCAACGCGTCGCGTAGTAATACTTGGAAATCTCATTCCAACGCATATTTTAGTTAGACGATAGGATGTGTCGTTACCTTACAGCGATTATTTTGGTCGCTGAGGGTTGAAAAAACACAATTTTGACTTTAATAGGTCGGTGTGAGGTGAAATGAAAAGATAGAGATTTCAAAGCTTCAAACCCACCTCGTTCTATTAATCTTCTTGCAGGTCACGTGTAGCGATTTTTCATTTTTTGTCCCATTTTGGCCCTATTTCCCCTACCAATTTTCTCTACGCGCCGTTTTTTATCGATATTTTTCTACGCTTTTGGAAAAAAAAAATCCCGACACCGCTAGACGCGCCGGATAAAACCGATTATTTTTTTGGGTATTAACGGTACTTTTAGCCACAATATAAGTCGCGTTTCGTTAAAATCGGTCCAGTTGTTTGGTAGGTACGATTTTTTAAATTTCGTTAAAATATGTCCAAAATTGTACCTCGATTTTTATTCGTCAGAATATGGGATACAAACAAAAATTTCGAAAATGTGCTCTGCTATGGGTATGTAAGTCTGTTTCCTTTTTACGAAAATGCCATTCACGATTTTTTCCCTCCGGCTACAGTCAAAAGCTAAGCAATATTACCTTTTTGTTTTTTTTCCCCTAAAAAAACGCGACATTTTGACGTTTTCTCAGAATAATTCGCCCTCGCCACAGGATTAACCTAAGAGGGTCGGAAATTTTGGATATAGTAAATGAGGATGTGGGAAAAAAGGGGGCCCGATTTGGTCGTTTCGATTCCAAACCCAGCGGAGCTGCGATTTTTCAAAGTCGTCGCGGAGGACGCCCGAAAAAAACCGCGAAAAAAATGACTTTTTCGGGAGCGCTTTTGAAAGCTTCCCCGTCGCTTAAAAAAAATCCATTCCGATAGGATTATAAAACAAACATTCCCCTTTAATTCGAGACCGGGTTTTTGAAATTTGGTTAAAAAATGTACCCGTTATCGTGAATATTAGACGATTATGAATCTGACGAATAATGTGCATATTATGAAGATTACAACTTTTATAATCGTTATATCTCAGAAACGGTGGCTCTTAGGAAAAAAAGTATTAAGTCATTTTTTATAGATAATTATATGATCTACAGTTTTTGTTTGACCTAATTTTATGATAACACTTACCGTTTTGCTGAAAAACGCGAAAAACCCATTTTAGAGACCTTTGACCCAGGTACAGAATCGATGGGGACTTTTCAGCATTTATTTATAATGGTGTTCCGAACATTCATACCAATTTTTAGCTTTAATTTGTGCACCCTTACATTTCCAAATTGACCGGACTATATAACTGAACATGGAAAACTCCACCGTTTTCTTTGCAATCT
This sequence comes from Stenus bimaculatus, assembly GCA_963971135.1. Classification (NCBI taxonomy): domain Eukaryota; kingdom Metazoa; phylum Arthropoda; class Insecta; order Coleoptera; family Staphylinidae; genus Stenus; species Stenus bimaculatus. Next base: position 45,809,914 of record OZ020184.1, read on the forward strand.
GAAATTATATGATCAAAATTGTCGTATCAGTTGTAACAGTTATGTTAAATAAATAATTGGAATAATTATTTTTTATTTTGAATGCTCTTTCGATTTTCTTTTGAAATTATTGCAGTTTTCTAAAATATTTTTTTTATTTTTGTACGCCCCAAAAAATTAGCTGCCCTTAGCTGCATATTTTTATTAGGTATTATTTAACCAATATTAAGGCCCAAAGTACCACATATAAAGTGGATATGGTCCTCCCAAGATGAAGTCTTTATACTTCAAAATATTTTGTACAACGCCAATTTTTGTTATAATAAAAAATTTAAATAAAAGAGTAAATTTTAACACCCCGTATATTTAAATATAGAAACTTTCAATATTAAATTGTACAATCACACGAAATTTGAAAGGACCCCACCTGCATCTTAAATCGTATTTATTTATTTCAAATTGCGTGTGATGTCGTGTCTGCGAACGCTTGCTATTGGTTCAAAAATTGTCTTTTGTGTCCTCGATATGTTTGCGCGTAATTGTACAGGTAGCAGAGAATTGCAGATAGAACCGGAGCACAGTCTTTCAGTAGAAAAGAGAAACTTCATCGAGACCCATTATATTACATTTGGACGAAAGTTTCTTAGGAAACTTTATGATATCTTCTTCTTTTATACGGAAATCTCCTCAACAATTATCAGTAGTTGAAGATCTATTTATATTACTTAGGTTCTTATAAACATTACTGAAATAATCCAGCAAACTTGTTAACTATTTCCTGTGGATTATCAGGTGATATTCGATATCTCATTATAATTCCGGGGATGTTAGTGGTATATGGGACAGACCGTATACTATTTTTATAAAAATAAATATAAAAACTAAAGTCAAAGAGATTATAAAAGTGGGTTAAAATTGGAATACATAAAATGTTTATACAGTATGGAAAAAAAAACTTAATAAAGTTTTCAAATTAAATTTGAAAATCGCTAAAAACTGCAAATTGTGGTAATATGAAGTGCAATATAAACTCGCTGGTAAAACGAACAATAAACGAAGCCAAAAATTTTAAAGCTTGCCTGGATAATAATAGCTAGTTTTAATTAATTTCTTTTGTGCACTCAAACTCATGCAGTGTAGCTCTTTACTCTTAACTGATGCTTTTAATAATATTTGGTGTACTTTATGAACGTATGCAACGGATTATAAGTGAACTTTAAACTTGAAACGAATAAGCGATTGCTCTGATAAAAACAACGAATATATTACTTTTATAATTACATTTTACAACATATTAAATTCTTGTTTAAAAACCGTCTAAAATTAATATATTAATTTGTTATACTCTAGCATATTTGTTTTTATTATAATGTCCTAGTTTCTATACAAAAGAGGCATTAGTGTAATTTACTGCCCGGCGCCTTCACCAATTATTATTATTCATGTTCTATTATTAACCACCAAAAACATTAATTCAAACATGAATAACAAAAAGTCTATCAATAAAATAAAAACAAACTAACTTAAAATAATTAAAAGTAAAGAAATAAATCTTTTAAATAAATTTTTATTATAAAATAGTGTTTTGATGGATGAAGATCGATCTACCCTTCAAGTATACTCATAAATACTAAATTAAGAATAATTAAAGTCGCGTTAAAAATACAAAATTTAATCAATTTTATATTAACTTAAATAAACACGGGGTAAAAATGCTATTGTTTTTTCTAAATTAATATAAGCATTTTGAATAAAAAAGCGTTAATTAATAAAAGCAACTCCTTGGGAACAGTTGAGTATTAAATTTTATGAATGAAGACAGTTAAGGTGGTTTTATTAAATTAGCCCGAAGAAATTTCTAAAAATTTAATCAGGAATTTTAATAGGATCATAATTACGCTTTAATTGAGTTTTGTAAATAAGAGAACAATGTAGGTATTTGTACATAAAAGGAATAATTTAATGCAAGTGGAATTTTTATTTGGTTTTACATAAGGTTCGTTGAGCGAAAATTAAATTACAATGTGTGAAAGCGATAAAGGGAAGTAAAAAAAAACACTTTTGTGATCAGAGAAAATAGGAAATCTATTTTCGGAGTAACAGACAATTGGATTTTTCTTTGCAAATTATTGAATACATTTACTTCTTTATTTGCCTTTATTAATTAAAATTATTTATCCAACCATTATACAAATCAGGATTATAAAATATTTTTTAGAAATTTCTATTACAGTTGTGTGGCAACGAGTATAGCAGTTCAGCCCCCATCCTTAGATATAATTGTAGAAAAAAATTCTTACAATTAGTAAAAATAAGAAAAAACTTAAAACTGGAAGTATATTTTGTTTTAAATTTTTTTGCTGCATTTTCAAGATTTTTTAAGTTTGAAGCTTTATAACTGCCAAAAAAAATACAAAAAATGTATATCATTGATAATTTTGTTTCTTAGATATTATTGTAAGGATTTTATATAAAAAAATAACTTTATATATTTTTTTCATTTTTTATGACTTTTTTCGTGTCTTTTTGCTGCATTTATAAGATTGAAGCGTTGTAACGGTCAAACAAGAAATATCAAAAATATATTTCTTTGCTCATTTTGTTTATTAGTTATTGTTGTAAGTAATTTTTATTTTTATGATTTTTTTCACTTATTTTTGCTGCATTTTCAAGAATTTTTAAGTTTGTAAAGGCTAAACAAAAAATACCCAAATGATATTGTTTATTTGCTCAATTTGTTTATTAATTATATTTATAAGGATTTGATATAAAAAAATAAAGGACACCCTATGATTCAGTTTACAGGCCATATCTCCGTTAATTTAAATTTTTATTTTTTTAGACTAGAAATTAAAAAAAAAACAGTCGTGTTGGCAAATTGATTTGACATATATGGAGTACCAAGATAATCCTTATAAAACTTACTTTTTCAGTACTGAGTGACCTTTGCATTTAAAAAAAAGAGTTATTTTCAAAAATGTTCTTCAAAAAACTTTAAAAATTAGGTAATTGTATTATTTAGAATGAGTTTTAATCAACTTCGGAAGATTCGGATTATTTTTCTGTAATATTTTCTTATATTGTTTTAAACTATGAACAAGAAAATGGGGTGTTGCATTAAAAAAAACAAAGTAGGTAAATGTTATTTGCGGTAAAACAGGAAGTAATATTAAAAAGAATTTAGTGTATAAAATGTGTTTTGTTGAATCCTACAACATAGTCAAATTTCAAATTTTTTCATAAATAGAGAAGATACCGGGGTGATTTTTTTAATTTTTTTATAATTTTTTCTGTTTTTTTTAAATTTGAAGCGTATAACGACCAAACTAAAGCTACCAAAAATATATTTCTACACCTACTCATTATAGTTATTATTTATAATTGTAAGGATTTTACGTAAAAAATGAATTTTCATTTTTTTTTTCATATTTTATGATTTTTTTCTAATCTTTTTGCTGGATTTTTAAGTTTGTAACGGCCAAACAAAAAATACCAAAATCATATATCTTTGCTCATTTGCTTTATTAGTTATGATTGTTGGGAGTTTATATAAAAAATGAAGTATATATTTTTTTTTCATTTTTTTATTATTTTTTTCGGTGCATTTTCAAGATTTTTAAGATTGAGGACGTTGTAATGGCCAAACATAAAATAGCAAAAACATATTTCTTTGTTCATTTTGTTCATTCGTTATAATTGTGAAAATGAAGTTTATATTTTTTTTTCATTTTTTAAAATTCTTTTTTCGGTGCATATTCAAGAATTGTAAGGTTTAGGGCGTTGTAATGGTCAATCAAAAAATATCAAAAATATATTTCTTTGCTTATTTTGTTCCTTAGTTATAATTGTGAAGATTTTTCATAAGAAAATTAAGTTTATATTTTTTTTTCATTTTTATAATTTTCTTTCGGTGCATTTTTAAGAATTTTAAATTTTAGGACGTTGTAATGGCTAAACAAAAAATAGCAAAAATATATTTATTTGCTTATTTTGTTCCTTAGTTATAATTGTGAAGATTTTTCATAAGAAAATGAAGTTTATATTTTTTTTTCACTTTTTATGATTTTTTTACGATGCATTTTCAAGAATTTTAAGTTTGCGACGTTGTAATGGTCAATCAAAAAATACCAAAAATATATTTCTTTGCTTATTTTCTTCTTTAGTTATAATTGTGAAGATTTTTCATAACAAAATGAAGTTTATATTTTTTTTTCATTTTTTTACTGTGCATTTTCAAGAATTTTAAGTTTGAGACGCTGTAATGGCCAAACAAAAAATACTAAAAATATATTGCTTTGCTCGTTTTGTTTCTTAGTTATAATTGTGAAGATTTTACATAAAATAATAAAATTTATATTTTTTTTTAATTTTTTATATTTTTTTTCGGTGCATTTTAAAGAATTTTAAGTTTTAGGACGTTGTAATGGCCAAACATAAAATACCAAAAATATATTTCTTTGCGTATTTTGTTCCTTCGTTATAATTATGAAGATTTTTTATAAGAAAATGAAGTTTATATTTTTTTTTTCGAGCTTTTTTTGCATTTTTAAGTTTGAAGCGTTGTAACGGCCAAACAAAAAATAGTATTGTTTTCATTATTTTGAATTTTTTTGTCTCTTTTTGCTGTACGTAGTAAATTTTATAATAGAGTACTTATTTTTTTAAATTGTATGGGGTGTTGCATTTAAAAAAACAAAGTAAAAAATGTTATTTCCGGTAAAACTAGAAATAATATTAAAAAAAATTAGTACATAAAATGTGTTTTCTTAAACCATACAACATATTCAAATTTCAAATTTTTAGTTTCATAAATAAAGAAATTATAGATGTGATTTTTTTTAATTTTTTTATAATTTTTTCTGCCTCTTTTAAATATTACCAAAAACATATTTCTACATCTACTCATTTTAGTTATAATTGAAAGGATTTCACGTAAAAAATGAAGATTATATTTTTTTCATTTTTTATGATTTTTTTTCTAATCTTTTTGCTGCATTTTTGAAGCGTTGTAACGGCCAAACAAAAAATACCAAAAACATATTTCTTCGCTCATTTGCTTTATTAATTATGATTGTAGAGATTTTACATAAAACAATGAAGTTTTTATTTTTTTCTCAATTTTTATGATTTTGTTCGCATTTTTTGCTGTATTTTCAAGAATTTTCAAGTTTAAAGCGTTTTAGCGGCCAAATAAAAAATAACAAAAATATAGCTCCTTGCTAATTTTATTTATTAGTTGAAAATGAAGTTTGAAGCGTTTTATAACGGCCAAAATTTTTTTTATCTTTTTGCTGCACGTAGTAAATTTTATTATGGATTTATTTTGATCCGTAGTTTCTTTAATTGAAATAATAAAAAGACGTTGGCTTTGAAAAAGGATGTAATAAACTATTGATAGAATGTATTATAAATTCTTTACATTTTTACAACCCTGTATATAAGCAATTTACTAAACAGTTTAGACTTTAATAGATCAATTTGGACTGTTCTAATAATAAAAAGTAAATTTTGTTCGGAAAGGAGATCAAACTGAAGGATATCTAGGATATAATAAAAGAAGTTGTGGGACGACCAAAAATTACCTCAACTTGTTCGTAGTTTATGAAGTGATGTATCACTTTAAAACTATTTCGCATTTACCATGAATTAGCCGGAATTCTGGGATGTTTAGAGTAGTAAACGTGAGCAGTAAAAATTTGTAATGCAGAAAAACGTTTATTATAACATTGTAAATGACATTTCAATGTAATATAAAAAGTGCAATTTAAAGCGCTCAACTTTTTTCAATAAGTGATGAAAAAGTATCTTAGAAAAATAAATAAAAATGGGAATTGAGGGGTGAGTAAAGTACTTAACACTTATTAAATTTAATAAATCCTTGCCCTAACAGACAACAGAAGAGTACAAGGGCTATCTTAAGGGTTTGTTGACATCTACTTTGTGGTGAGTATGCGGAATATTTTCGGGTAACGCATGCGTATTTGCAGGGATTGATTATTTTGATGTATATGAAAGGCGCGAAAGCTTAACCCATGCCAGTAAAGCACGAGCTTTTCGCAGTTTTCCGCGTTCGATACGCAATCAAACGCGTGGCTAAAGTTTAACCGTGCGTTAATTATAAGTTCTGATCGAAAGTTCAATACCAAGTTCAATAATACCGACCTAAATTAGAAAAATCACAAAAAAATAATAAAATCAAATTTTTGTCATTCTTTGAAATTAGTTCAGGTCAAGGGGTGCGCTAAAAGATTTAACCTTTTCATTATTTTTAAAACACAAGGCGGACTACTTTCATTAAAATTGCTCTATTTTAATATTCAAATTCCACGTTTTATCACCATGCACTAAAAACTTACAGCATTTTACTTTAGAAAAGTAAAGGTAAGTTTTTTTTTGAAAAGCTAAGCCAACAAACACTGTTTTTATTATTAATACTTTTGTATTCATTACTTTCGTGTTAAATTTATACAAAACACGTTAGGCAAGGAAGATCTTCCAAATTGCTTTTTTTTTAGACTTTTATTGTTGAAAGTTTAAATAAAATCCACGTTTCACAAAGTTCCCGAAAGTTTTTTATAACGAACTTTAAATACATGGAAAAGTAATTTTATATGGAGCATTTGGGGAAACTCCTCACTTTTTGTTTATTTAGGAATCCTTATTGCGTAAATATTGAAACAACGATTTGAATTTTTAATATTTATTCCTATTCAAACTTTTAGCAATAATTAAATTAAATTCACAAACAAATGCCTGATACTTTAAAACCCACACTTCGAATCCTTAAAACAGGATTAGCATTTGCTAACGCGTCAAAATTGATGACTTAAAAGAGTTTAGTTTCTTAAATAATTAACTTAATACTATTTTTTATTCAATTTCACCCATCATTAAAAAAGGAATTTTTATTATTAAATATTCAAAAAATTCTAACGAATTTCTGCGATATTTAAATCTTTTGGAGTATTTCAAGTTAACATATTCAAAAAATGATTTGTACAGCTTCGAATTTTTTTATACAATTTCTGTTTTTTATACTTACACTTAGATGAATACAAGGTTTTTCTAAATTGGTCGTTACTGCTTCGTTTGCTTATACTACAATTAACAATAAGACAAAAAATCCATATAATCGTATGTCCAAAACTCAACGGTAACCTATACAGGGTGTTCCGTTCATGGTTCACCAAACGTCGGGTTTAGAAACTACAGCAAATTTAATCGAGAAAAAAAAACCAAAAAGTGGGCGTCTATCTTTTTTAGTTTTAGAGCTACAGAGTTTTGAATTTTACTTCACCGAATTTTGTCAAAAATCACAAAAACGCTGATAACATTTTAACCAAAGTGCGTAGGGATTTAAAAAAATATCATTAGTAAGCTAAAGCTTGGTGACAACAGTAATACAAAAGTAATTGTTAAAATGTTGAAAAAAAAAATCGCAAAGAAAAAAAATGTAAAAAAATTTTTTTTTTTATGTTTTTGGATTTTATTCCAAAATTATTCATTAATTTTTTTTTAAGTTTTCTCAAAGTTCTTCATATTCCTAACAAATCAAGAAACAAATTGAAATCAAAATTTCAAAAACTGAAATTTTTTTTTAAATTTTACTTTGCGATTTTTGTTTTCAACATTTTAACAACTACTTTTGTACTTGTGTTGTTACCAATTGAAAAAGGATAGTTTTAGCTTGTTAACAATAATTTTTTTAAATCCCTACGCACTGCAGTTAAAATTTAATTTTGTGATTTTTGATTCTACTTGGATTTCTAAAATCTTCGTTCAATTTACCATAAAAAAGTACACATTTTAAATTTTTATAAAATTCGTGGTATTTCTGCAATTTCGAATTTTATAGTCCAATAACCTTGCTAAAATCAAACTAATTTTCGAAATTAAAATTGAAAACTCTTTGTAAGACGTTTTAGTTGGCTTTTTAAACATTTTTCTAAAATTTATGATGAGGTGTTTTTGACATTATTTTTATTAAAACAACAACAAAAACTCATACAAGAGTTTTGTATTTTAATCTGCTTTATTTGAATTTAATTTAAAATTTTGAAAATTAGTTTGATTTTAAAAATGCGAAATTCTAAAAAAAAAAAACTAGGAATCTTAGCAACAGGTTTACTACTTTTGCAATGGCGTATCAAATAAATTCAAAAATAAGGGGCATCTTGACCCGTTTCTACGCCACTGGATTATTAAATTAAGATACGAGTAATGGCTAAAAGTGGCTAACTATGAGTTGTATACATCCTAAAAATTTTATTAATCTTCTTTTAGCCGATTAAAAAAATAAATAGATAAAAAGAAAAATAAATTTTAACACCATGTATCTCGGTAACAATTGAGTTTTAGGCATTTGTTTTTGTAGATTTTTTGGCTTAATTTTACTTGTAGTATAGCCACTAACCACATGGCACTATTTTAGAAATACTCTGTAGAATTACGAAAAAAAAAATTAAATAAAAATGGAATTTTTAAAACTACTAACTCAAATATTGCACATACAAGGGATGCACAAAAATCGGCCAACGAAGTAGCTTCGTTGTTTTTTATCCAATTTAAATACGTTTAAAAAATAGTTCAAGAATACCAATATCTGATATTAAAAGATTTTTTATTTCCAAAAAACGATAGTCAACTTTTTTTTAATTATCAACATGAGTAGAAAAACCTAAGAATAATTAGCCTATTTGTATAGGTATAATTTTTTTTTTATGTTTTTTAATTTTTTGTTTTTATTTTTTTTTAATTTAATTTTTACATTCTGTGTAATTTTGGTGTTAAAACAACAAGTTAATAAATTAACAAGAAAACATACAAAAAAATAACAGATAATAAAAGATTTTTTATTTGCAAAAAATGATAGTCAACTTTTTTTTTAAATATCAAAAAGAGTAGAAAAACCTAAAAATAATTATTTTAAATTTTTGTTTATTTTTTTTTAAATTATTGTTTATTTTTTTTTTAATTTTTTTTATATTTTTGTCTATTTTTTTATCATTTTTCTTTTAATTTTTTTTTTATTTTTTTTAAATTTTTTTTTAAATTTTTTCTTTTAATTTTTACATTTTGTATAATTTTGGTGTTATTACAACAAGTTAGTAAATTAGCAAGAAAACATACAAAAAAATAACAGGCATTAAAAGATTTTTTATTTCCAAAAAATGATAGTCAACTTTTTTTTTAATATCAACACGAGTAGAAAAACCTAAAAATAATTATTTTTAATTTTTTTTAAATTTTTTTTTAAATTTCTTTTAAAAAATAACAGATATTAGAAGATTTTTTATTTCCAAAAAACGATAGTCAACGTTTTTTTTTAAATATCAACATGAGTAGAAAAACCTATTTGTATAGGTATAATTTTTTTAAAAATTTTTTAAAATTTTTTTTTTGATTTTTTTTTTATTTTTTGTTTTAATTTTTTTTTAATTTAATTTTTACATTTTGTGTAATTTTAGTGTTAAAACAAGAAGTTAATAAATTAGCAAGAAAACATACAAAAAAATAACAGATAATAAAAGATTTTTTATTTGCAAAAAATGATAGTCAACTTTTTTTTAAAATATCAAAAAGAGTAGAAAAACCTAAAAATAATTATTTTAAATTTTTCTTTCATTTTTTTTAAATTATTGTTTATCTTTTTTATAATTTTTTTTTTGGTTTTTTTTATTTTTTTTGTAATTTTTTTTTGTTTTTTTAATTTTTTGTTTACTTTTTTTAATTTATTTGTACTATTATTACTAATTATTTGTGCTCGTGTTGCCATTTGAAAAACTAAAGTTTGATATTGTTTCTCGAATGTTTTTGGAAAAATATAAAAATCTTTTAAAATTTGTTTATAGTACTCTTTAAACCATTAAATTTGATATTAAATATTTAAATCGGATAAAAATAACGAAGCTATTTCGATCTTGGCCGTTTTTTACGCACCCCTCTGTATAAATGTACATTTACTAAAATGTAAAAAAAGTATTATTCATAAATTTTAAGCGATAATTATTCAAAAAATGCTTTTTACATTAATTGAAAAAGTTGTTTGATTATTTTAAGTTAAAAAAAATTTATTGCATTTAAAATATTCAAATATTGTACTTTGCTTTGTTTTGAGTGGATAAACAAAAAAATCTCTTTAAGTCGCGCTTAAGTAGTAAATCTAGTTAAACATAAAATTTTTATATTTCATGTATTTACACTTCTAAGTAGTTTTGTAAAAATAAAAATTTTAATGGCTTTTTTTTGTTGTTTTAACTCAAAAAACATTTTAAAAAATTCTGAAGAATGCAAAGTGCAATATTTGAATATTTAAATAAAATCAAAAAAAAATAATTAAATTATAAAATGTATTTAATAAAATATAAACACTAAAAAATTTGTACGAAAAATATAGCATTTGATTAAATAAATTTAATTTCTTTGTTTTCAATATTTTGATTTTTGTGATATTTTTTATGTGCGTGTTGAGATTTGTTAATTTATGTAAAAACTGAATGAATTTAATTACTTCACCATTTAAAACAATAAAACAAAAATAGGCTAATTTTTAAATAAAATTTCTTTTAATCACGAAACTGTAATTATCATAAATTAAGGCACGTAAATAAAGCTTAAATATTTATAATTGCTGTTAGTGGTTTAAAAATACATGCGTGTAAATATTTATAAGAAAGTGAGAATTGGAAATATTAATTTGATTTATTGAAATACATAAATATCATGTTTTTAAAAATATTTAATTTATAGTAAATCCAAATTTATTTAAGATAAATTTTTCAATAAAATTAAAAAATTTAAAATTGTCCTACAATTTTCTTTTTAAATAGTTTTTAAAGGATTGCCTATTTTTAAACACATAACTTTTAAAAATAATTAAAAATAGCAATTTGTAATAATAAAAATGTAATATCCATAAATATATAAAAAACGAAAATTTTTAATCCTTATATTTGTGAACACAATAAATATATAAACTAAATAATTAAATACCCTAATTCAAGTTCTTTATATAAAAAACCAAATAAGACTGGTGATATTTTTTTATGAAAAATTAAAAAAAAATATGAAAAATAAATTAAATTACATTAAAAAAATTGCGTGTGAATTTCTATAAAAAGCTTGGAAAAAAAACATCGAATTTTAAGATAATTGAAAAAAATAGTATAAAATATGAAGACCTTAATTTTTACAAAATTAATAATTAAAAATTTTAAATATTATTGATAATCAAAATTAATAAAGAAATAATATAAAAAATTGCTTATAATTTGCGTCGCATTTTTATGATTATAATAATTTTATTTTTGCGTCGTAATATTAAGATATTTTTGCTAGAAATAAATGTAGCAATTGAAGTAAGACATATTTTTATCCAACTGAAGTAAGTCTAGTACTACGAGTAATTTTTAATAGAAAATGCCACTTTTAGTTTGCCAAGTTTCAATTTTACTAAAGAAAACACATTATTTTTATATGGAAATATAAAATATGTAATACAAAATAAATATTATGTTTCTCTATTGAAATATCATAAATTGTAAAATCAATAGGTAAGTAGCAAGGAGACATTAAAAAACTGTAAATAAAATTCCACGTAAAAGTAATTAAGATCCACTACTTAATCGTATTTAATTTCTTCAAAAACATTTTTATTAATATTCAATACAACTTATTTCGTTATGAAAAAGGCTAGAAGGCAATTAGTAATATCAAAACAATAGAAATATTGATAAAATGTTTAATAAAAAATTCACAAGGAAAAAAATTTTTAAAATAATTTTTTGCACTTGCTTACAATAACTTTACTCTTTTGTAAGAGGGAGTAAAATGGTACGTTTACTCCCCATTATGTCAAAATTACCTTTTCTCCCTGTCATGTCAATCTCTATTATTTTCATAAGTACTAAATACTGACATATAAAGCAATCATTTGTTCATTAAAAATAAAATAATTGTATTTTAGGATTGCAATTGTTTTAAAAAGTAACATCGTAGTCTGAACATCATTTATGATACTCATTGTTGTTCGTGCAAAAAATTAATATGCACCGAGGGAATAAAGTGAGTATAATCCCTCCTATGATATTTTCATATTCGGGGTTATAACACTCACTTTACTCCCTTGGTTGATAAATAACTATATCCAGATTTATCACAATTTCTCTAAAAAAAGAAAATTAAGGGAGTATTTTTTTGTCGTCCTCAAAAACTGCATCATTATCTCTATAAATCATGAAAATTTTGAGTTCCCAATTATTTTCCTTCACTTAATAAATCATTGTCAAATTTTCTCCTTCAAGAGAATTCAACTGCTTCCAAATTTCTTGAAATTCTTCATTAATTTTTTGATCACGATCGGGATACCCTGTATAAATTGAACAGGTGTTTCAAAGTTATTTCCTGGTTCTCATCGTAAATCTGGAATTAAAGTTGTAATCTGTTTTGACGAATTGATTATTAAACTAATCACTAATCAAAGTTTGTTCTTAAGATAACTGTATTTGCCAGCTCGTTTAACAAGCGACATATGTTGGAGTAAAGTACGAGGCGAGGAAGTAAATCAATTTTGGCGATAACGAAAGCCAGTTCGCATCAGGTTATGTCAAACAATCACGCAATCCTACGAGACAGCACCAAAACGACAACTTTTTTAGAGTTTAATTAAAATAAACGCGCTTATAAATAGAGCTATTATTAAATAAAGTAACTACATCCAATAACTCGTTTTTTAATCACCTTACAATCGTGATAATACTTGTTGGGGGATGTTTTTTGTAAAAACCTCATTAAAACGAACGAAAGACTTTTTTTGGTTGTTCGAGAGAATTAGATACAGCACGTTTTATTCCTTAATCCATAAATCTGAAAAATGCAGCTATAGGTATTTTTGTCTTCCTATAATTAATTCCTGTGCCAACTGCAAATACAAATTTGATATTTTTAGCTCTGCCATATGACAACTGATGCAATTTTTAGAAAAAATCTCATATGAACATATGTCCGATTTATGTGGGTTTAAAGTTTTAATAGAGTTTTATTAATTTTAACAAAAAAGATAGCCATGGAAAAAATTTACTTTATCGCTTTAAAGAATAATCAAGTCTAAATATCAACAATACAAAAAACATTAAACTAAAAAGTTATTGAACTAACCGAAATTTATAGAGAATCAATAATAGATAAAATCACTGAAAAAAATTTCATTTGATGAACATTATGGTACTAAAACACACTTCCCTTTCAGATCATAAACTAATTAAAATTATGATTTATGAAGGAAAATTTGAAATTATGGAAGAAAGACAAGAAAATATTTTGAATAAAGTGAAATATACTAAAATGGTAAAATCTGTTATAAAACATCATGAAATAAAATCATTTAATGAATTAACAAAAATTATTCAAAATGCAAAATCAAAATGCACACATTTAAAGATTCAAACTAAATTAACTATAATTAAAGAAACTAAAAAAACTATTATCATGAAAACCTTCAAAATAAATGTAAAAATTTAAGAGCTACCTACACTATTTTAAATCAGGTTTTAAAAAATCCTCAAATTAGAAAATTGATGTTTCCAACTGATTCTGAAGAAATTAAAAATATTATAAGTAATTTATCAAATACCTGGTTATGATAATAATACATACCGGGTCCGCCAAAAAAATGGAAACACCTAAATATTTTTTGAGCCGTAATGAATTTAAAAAAAAAGTTTAAACCAAAGTTTATTTAGCTGTTTCTGTTTTTTTGGCGGACCCTGTATAACAAATAACAACAATGGATATCAAATGTTTGAAGAGAATTAAGTTCAATTATAGCGAAAATTATAAATTATTAATAATAATAATAATTCCAATATACAGGGCGACTTTTTCCAGCAACATTTTTTTTAGATAGTAAATGTCAATATGAACAAAAAATTTCCTGATATCCAATAGTTCGACTAAAGGGCCTTAATTACCAAACGAATACATTAAGGCCCTTTAGTCGAACCTTCAATCTTGAAAAAAAAAATCCTACGAACTAATGTTTTTTTTCAGCTCCTTAAGAATTTTAGAATTGGTAAATTTTTAAGACTTTTGTGAAACACCCTGTATAATTTTCTTTCTTATTATCAATTTCTTATTTAAATCAATTATGGTTTAGATTTCGTTTTTGACATCTTGTTTTTTTGAACATTATTGGCCATTTTTGAACTAAGTGGACCATTTAAAATTTTTCTTGATAAAATTTATCTCTCTGATTGGCTTAAAGAGAAAGACAAAATCCAAAGTACACCTGATTAAAATAAATAGAATCAAAATAAAATGAAATGTATACAGGGTGTCACAAAAAAAATCATTAAAATTTTATAATTAATTTTTTAGGAAAAAAATATTAGTTCATAGGAAAGTTTTTGTTCAGATTAACATTTACTATCTAAAAAAAATTTTTTGCTGGAAAAAAAAGTGAGACCCTGTGTAAATAAGGAAATAAGAAACATGCTGATATTAACAATAAACCAATTTCAGTTCTTCCAACGAAAGTTATCTAACAAAATCAGTATGTTTTTCTTGTAAATGTTAAAAGTTCCCAAATAAAAATAAGTATACCTCAAGGTTCAGTACTTGGACCTATTTTATACAGGGTGTCCCATTTTTTTGTCTAGCAAAAAATTTTTTTAGATAGTAAATATCATTCTGAACAAAAATTTTCCTATGAACTACTATGTTTTTTCGACTCCTCAAAAAATTACAGCAATTTTAAAGTTTCAAAAATTTTATGATTTTTGTGGGACACCCTGTATAAATTTCATTTAATTCAAATTTTTTTATTTAAATCAAGTATGCTTTGGGTTTTGTTTATGTTAATAAAATTTTTCTGAGAGAAATTTAACCCCGTCGTTCACTTATTTTTAATACAGCCAATAATGTTCAAAAAAACCAATTTGGCGAAGAAAAAATTCAAGTAATAATTTATTAAAATAAAATAAATATAATAAGAAAGAATATTATACAGGGTGTTTCAGAAAAATTATGAAAATTTATCAATTTTAAAATTGCTGTAACTCTTTAAGGAGTCGAAAAAACATAATAGTTCATAGGAAAGTTTTTGTTCAGAATTACATTTACTATCTAAAAAAAATTGCTGGAAAAAAGTGGGATACCCTGTATAATTTATATGTTCAAGATATTAAGAATTTAAATTGTTCATATTATTCGAATACAAAGTTAATGAAGATTTAAAAATTATACATGATTGGTTTAATAATAATAACCTTCAATTAAATGAAGAAAAAACAGTTTATATGACCTTTAATCATTCAAATAAAAAGTGCATAAATTTAAAGTTAATTATAAATGGAAAATATGTATCTTCAAAAATTTTCAGAAGCAAGATATTTAGGAGCATGGATTCATGAAAAATTAAAATTGATAAAACACTTTCTGAAATAGAAATCAAAATTATTTCTTTAATTGGTGTACTACGAAGGTGTGATAAAGATTTGGATCTAAAAGGGCCCATACACTATCAAACACTTTGCGCAACAGATGGTGTTGTACAAACACGTTGACAGTGTATGGCATGCACAAACATTCAACACTCTGTTGCGCAACAGGTTTGTAAATATTTTTATCCTACTTGGTTCTCCTTTGTTGCTCCTCTTACAACAATCCCAACATAACAAGTGGAGTTTAACAACATCTGCTTATTGATCAAAATGGCCTCTACCAAAAATTAGGAATTTTCGAACTTATATGAAGTTTACGCAACACTCGACCTCAACAATGTTTGCGCAACAGTGTCTGGTCGCGATAAAATTTTGTTTGTGCAACAACATGTTTGCGCAGACTGTTTGATAGTGTATGGACCCTTTACAGAGAAAATTTATAGTTTATTATTCATTTATCGAATCTCATATTCGGAATTTAATTACAACAAGGGGATGCACCAATATTTTAAATAAAATTCAACAAACGCAAAATAAATGCATAAAATCTCTATTTGATATTCATAAATACTATCCAACAGAAGATTTATATAAATTAAATAATATTAATTATTTAAAATACTTTAAACAGTTGAAATTAGTTTTCTAAAAATAAATTTCAAAAGTCAAATAATTTCATAGTTTATAATATTCTGAGTAAATTTCAGTTCTTTGAATAATGCATTTTATAAATTTAATAAATTGTCGAATAACATTCAAAATTAAAAAAAAAATCACAGTCTAATGGATTTAAATCCGGTGATCTTAGTGGCCACCGTATTGCACCTCCATGATCAATCCATTTGTTTGGAAAATGTCCATTTAACCAGTTTGTTACTTATCTTCCTCGATATTACGAACAATGTTAAGTGGTACGTCATCAAATAAATCTAAAAGAGTATTTTCTAAAGAATGCCTGTTTTTCTTGGGTTTAAAACATAGTGCAGCACATCATTCCCGACTCAAGCACCGATTCCTGCACGCATGTGTTTGTTTTTACTGCTTGGATCGCTGCTTGAGTCGGTGCTGCACCATGTTTTAACCCTTAGTCTTCGAAATGAACTAAATATGGTACGGAATGGTTGATGTCTTGTTGGATACATGTGTTGATATTCTCATGCTGCTTAGTTGTATCGTAAATTGATACATTTTTATTTAAAGACATTTGTTCAGAGAACATTTTTTTTTTCTCAAAATTGCATCAGCTTTCATACTGCAAAGTTTGTTGCAGAGCTAAAAAATCACCTTGTAATTTTATAAATTTTATGACTTTAGTTACTTCCAATTTTATTGAAATGCTGAGTCGTCATTGTTTACACCTTTTTTAGGACGTTTCAATAAGTGCATAAACTATTATTTGTCTTAATTGGAGCTTTATTTAATTGGTCTATAGGGATATGATAAAATCAGTACGTTGGCATCATAGTTGGCTACAATAATAAAAGGCTTATGTACACATCATGTGAATTAACTTGGTCGATCTACTAGAATCCTATTGTTTAGCAAATTACATGTTTCAATACCCATTAATTCGATTAAAATTTTTTATGATTAATTTTGATTAAATCTTTACTTAATAAAATTGATATAATATAATCTTTATTGCGATGTATAAATAAATACCGAGTAAATTGAAATGCTGTTGTTAAAGTAAAGTAGTGTAACACATGCCCTAGTAAGGTTTGTGGTTGAATTTGTGGAAATCGTTTGGCGGTCGAATAGACGTGACTTGAAATGATTACATTTGTTGGAAACTAACTGCAGGAATAATAAAATGAAATTTGTATAGTTTCTAGTTGTATGTGGATGATGACAAAATTATTTCCATAAAAAAGTTTATCGCACGCTCTTCATTTATATTCAAAATTTTTAACAACATTCATTTCTATTTTATAAACTTTATATTGCAACACTATACGTTAAATAGTTTCCAATTTATGGAGACTTAATTCAAAAAAACTGTGGTCATCGTCTAATTCGATGGTGGAACAATCAATAAAACTTTCAGCCATATCGTAAAAAAGTTCTTCAATTCCTTATCTGTTTCTATAAATTCGAATAAAAGATTTTATTTATGCAAAATTCGTGGTGGTTGTACGATTTATTTTTTTATTACAATTTTGGTAAACGCAATGAAGTTGTGTGCTAAATCTAAAATTGTTTAGGTTTGCTCCCTAATTATTACATCACTATAATAACTTATCGGACTAGTCAACACTACATTAACTCTGGATAATAACTGGTATAATCTATTTTTTGTATTTCATATATTCCATTATATTGTAGAAGGCTTCTTCCATAAGTGCACTTTTAATTTCACTTTTTCTGTTTATATAACCAAATGTCTCTAAAAATTTATTATAACACTAGACTCTTTGATATATCCCACTAATCTTGAGAAACCCTGATGTATTTCAATGTTCTTTCTTGTTTCATAATTATGTATTTCCTAATTATTGTTGAAGGTATTTTCATTCTACATAACGTACATAACTATTGATTGAATGTATGGAGATGACAAGGTTAACATATGAAATGTCTTGAATAGTTCACGACATGGTGCTACTTTAAATATGCATCTCAATATTCGTTTTTGGCTAATAAATGCATTATTCATGTAGGACGAGTTTCCCCAAAATATTAATCCATATTGCAGTGTACTTTGCAAAATATGTTAGCCTAAGAACATCTGAGGAAATTGAATCTTGTAAAAGTCTTATTAAAAAACAGCTAGCACTAAGTTTTTTGGTGAATGAATTTACATGATTCTCCCATGTTAATTTGGCATCTAGTATTACACCTAAAAGTTTAATGGTGTTGACGAGGGCTATGCAATATATTATTTATATACACAAAGAATAGTAGAGGACCCAGAACTGAGCCGTGCGGAATCCCATTTGATATAGGTCTTGGAAGTGACTTACCTTTGTCAATAACAACAATTTTCCTGTCAGGTATGATTCTACCCATTTTTTAGAAGCTTACTATTTTTCAAGAAGCTAGTTAGTTAGTCTATTATAAAAACATGTTTCGAATACCTTAGGAAAAAATTTTGTCCCTTTTCGATCGGACCATACCGATAAAAGTTATTCCACTCCAAACGAAAAATCGAGTTCATCCCGTAAGTGTCCGAAATTCACCCCGAATCGCACCAAATTTTAGTATGTTATGAGGGACCGTATTCTGAAAACGGCGGTTTTGACCCACCTGGATCTATCTATTAAGGGGGCGGAAATACGACCCCTTTCGTATTTTTACCCCGAATTCGGACGTTTTTTGCGAGAGTGGTTTTTTCATCCGATTTTAAGAATTCTGGTTCCGATGTAAAGAGGGATGTTGATTTCAAGTGTGGTTCGAATTTTAAATTTTTTGGACCTCCCCGACACTTTGAAAAATAATCCCGAAAATGGTCGATTTTTTTCGCTTTTTTTCGAGTTTTCGGCGGCGTTAACTTTGAAAAATCGCAACTCCGTCGGATTCTAAAGGGAAGCGACGAAATTTGGCCCCTTTTATTCTAACATCCTGCGGATTACCGTGACCAATTTTTAAGCCTCCCGGCGCTAAGGTGTGACGTCACGGGCCCGAGACGCAAACTGTACAATTCTACCGTTTTTTCGGAGGGCAAAAGCACCAAAACTTTTTGGCTTCGATTAGAAGTTCGGCAGGAAGAAAAAAAATCTCGGTTACTTTATTCCTCATCTAAATACCACGTTTTACCTTAAAACGGGAGTTTTTTTTTGATGCGTTTACTCTTTATGTCGTTTTGGTACCCCTAAAGTGACGCTTCGTTTTTCGCACTATTTTGACGCGGACTTTGAAAATTCGTAACTTTTCATCGGAACAACCTGTAATACTCGAATATTTTTTATTTTACTTATTTGGTATATACTTATAAGAGAAAAAATCGGCACCTTGAAATTTTTACCCTGGACCTGGGAAAAAAATCGAATGTAAAATGTTCAAAAAATCGAGTAAAACGCGGTCCAACCTGGGCCCATCTGGCTCCCGCAGTTTTCAAAATTTTTGCAATTTTCTTTGGCAACTTTAAAAAGGAATATTTTTTACAGCGTATAGGCTACTCAGATTTTTTATATTTGGAACGGTTGGGAAATTACGTACAAATAAACTCGAAATTTTGATTTTAGGGGTAAGTGGCTCCCGCCGGGTCACTTTTTAACGGATTTTCAATTTTAAAAACACTTTAGAATCTACTCTTTGAACCGAAAGCTCCCACGCATAGGTTAATTTAAATTTCGAAAAAATAACGAAAAAAAAATTTTTTTATATCGCATTTTTAAAAGTCGTATTTATGGGTCAAATTCTCCCTTTAATTTATATTTCAATCCTACCTTCCCTAAAAGCTCTTTAGGTCCACTTTACGTCAAAAAAAGAATCACTTCGCTATCTCTTTCCGTTTTCGAGTTATCACCGAAAATGTAGCTAAAATAAGCAAAATCTCCGTTTGGAGCCAAAATTTCGGTCCGAAATTTTTCACTTTTCACAAAATAATTAATATCTTCGAAACTATTAACACCACGGAGACGTTTAATAGCTTAAAATTCGCACAGTCGCCTCCTCCACTAAATTCCGTGAAAGTTTCAATTTTCGGTTTAAAATTGCGCAGCCCAGAACCGTATTTGTACCAAAATGTTGCCAAAATTTTGCGAATTTTTTCCAAAAAAACTATTTAACCGATTTTAACCAAATATTTTTTAAAACGCGTCTATCTACGATGTTTACTTTTGGTAAAAATTTGAAACCGGTAACTTTTATAATTTTCGAGAAAAAAAATAAAAACCGATTTCCTTTAAAAATTTCAAGCAGTAGCCTTAAAAATTTTTTTTTCGAATTTTTTCAAAATCGATCCCGCAAATGAAAGATAATAAAAAATGGATGAAATGTAGGGGTTGTCTTGCCCTCTACACTCTCAAAAAAAAATTTTACTCCCTAAAAACTCAAAAAAATCAAAATTTTTTTAGGTAATGTATCTCAAAAAATAATTAAATTTAAAAAAATTTAATATGTTAATATCAGTAATTTTTAGAAATTTATCTGTACGAATTTTTGTTTCTTAATTTTAGTTATTAAGCGAAATATTAATTTTTCAAAATATACATTTACTCATTTACCAGAATGCCAAATTTTATATAAAAATTCATAACTTTTGAACGAAACATCGTAGTGACACTCTTGTTCTCCACTAAATTTATAACATAATTTTTGTATTTTCTTCGAATAAAATTTTATTATTTGACAATCTATTACAAGAAAATTACCATCGCCTTTATTTTAATCAACATCTTGCTTCAATTTAGTCTCCAGTAAATAATTAACTATTTTTTTAGTATTTAGTAGTATTTAGTAGTTTTATTATTATTAAGTCAACGTGAAGTCAAATTGAAATCGCCTGAAAATTGTATTATTTTACGCAGTGCTTAAAATGTATAAAACCGTTTTATTGATAAGCAATTTGAGGAAAATGTTTTGGAAGCAGCAGCACCTTTTCTATGAGTTTTTTTCCCAATTTTAACTTTAATATCCAAGGTTTTTCATCAATATTTTTAAGAAAAACAAAACGCATTACGATTTTTACAATGTTTTATGATAAATATCCATTTTTTCCCTGTGATTTTTGACATAAAAACTGGAAATTTTAGAAATTTTTCCAATTATAATTTTTTGTAAATTTAATTGTTTAATTTACAAATCTCAAATTAAATTTTATTTTAAAAAATATATAAATATATGGAAAAATTGGCGTGTTATTACCTTTATTTAATCGTTTCAATTCGAGGAAGATTTTGCACTAATTTGTGGATGATTTAGATTCCTACGTTTTATAATTGCGTTATTCTGTTCATGCAACTTCCAATCGATCAAATTATCATCATCCACAATAGGTAGATTTTAAAACTAATCGAAATATCTTCCAAAAGTATTCAAACAACTCCGCCGCACCGTAAATAATTTTTCAAATTGTCTTTAGATTTGATGTGATTATTTGTTGACGTTTGAAAATTTTAATCAAAAAAGTTGATTCAAAGTACGTTTTAAGATTATTTCTTAAATTTTTTTATTTTACACCACTGTTTTTTTATAAATTATATTATTAAACCCATTTTTTTCGTTTATTTGCGAAAAAATCTACTAGAATAATCAAAATTCCTAAAAAGCGCAATGCAAAATTTTACATAACTTTCTAAAAATAAATAATTTCAATAATTTTTGATACAAATTTTTATTTCAATATATTATTTTTAGGAATTTTTTTTCTTTTTTTCTTTTATTTAATTTTCAGGTTTTTTTTTCAACTTTTTAGTTATTCTCTTTATGCTTTTGTTTTGATAGAAGGCTCAGTTTAAATTTATTTTTATCCCTGCAAAATTTCGAAGAAACTTGCAATCAAAACTGCAAAATTTCGAAGAAACTTGCAATTAAAACAGCAATGTAAATTTTGCCATTTTTATCAACCAATTTTTTAAACAAACTTTATTTGCACAAATTTCTAAAAATTAATAGTTTTACATATTTTTGATTGAATTTAATTATTATTTATCACCCTCGTGTATTTTTTCGACTTTATTTTGATACCCAGAAAAACATGTTTCGTTATTAAATTTTATTAAATATTTTTCTATAGCATTTTATAGTTTTCTGGGAGTTTTGAAAATTGGTAATTTTATAGATTTTGATGTGCTCTTTCCGAATTTCAACTTTGCCACCTCGTATTTTTGCCGCTCGCGCCGCCATATTGATAAAATGGCGCCCAAAAGCAGTTTTTTTTACAATATCTCCTTTCCGACTCATTTTACGATAAAAACATTTATATTCAAAATTAAATTAGAGAAATTTTCCTACATTTTATGTAATAACCTTTTTTTCGTAAAATCAATAGTTTGGGCGTACGAGCGCCACAAAGTGTACTTCAAATTAGGGAAAAATCTCATTTCTACACCACCTTGAGGTTTCTTCCGCAGGGGCCCACAGTTTCCAAAAATGATTAAATTTTTCGACACTGCCTTATAAAAGAATAATTTTTACATCCGGTAACATGAAGGACATTTTTATTTTAGAGGAGGTTCGGAAGTTATGATTAAATTAAGTCGAAATTTTTAGTTTAGGGGTGAGTGGCTCCCGTCGGGCCATTTATAAACCGATTTTCAATTTTAAAAGTTCAGTAGAATGTACTCCTTAAATACAAACCGCCCAGGCATAGGGTTTTTTGAATTTCAAAAAAATTATGCAAAATGTTTGTAAAATCCCATTTAAAAACGTCGCAATTTTTGACGCTTTTCGGTCTAATCAACTCCTCAAATTCTATTTCACCTCTATATAATAATACACCTTCTTTGACTGAAAGCTTTAAGGTTCGCTTTATGATAAAAAAAGAATTACTTCGCTATCTCTTTTCGTTATCGAGTTATGACTGAAAATGTAGCCAAAATTACCCTCTGAAATTTTTCCACTTTTCACAAAATAATTAATATCTTCGAAACTTTTAGCACCACCGGGACGTTTAATAGCTTAAAATTCGCACCGACATCTCCCCCAACAAATTTCGTAAAAATTATAATTTTCAGTTGAAAATTGCGCCGTTCAGAGCCGTACCAAAACTTTGCGAATTTTTTCCAAAAAAACTATTTAACCTATTTTTAAAAAAAGATTACTACATAAATTGTAGGAAATTTTCTCTAGTTTAATTTTGAATATAAATGTTTTTATCGTAAAACGAGTCGGAAAAGAGATATCGTCAAAAAACTGCTTTTAGGCGCCATTTTTCCAATATGGCGGCGCGAGCGGCAAAGAGCACATCAAAATCTATAAAATTACACATTTTCAAAACTCGCCGAAAACATTCCTGGTAAAATTAACAAATGACTGGACTAATTACCATTTCAAAAAAAAATAAAGCAGTTTCACTATAATATATTTTTCCTTAAATTTTTATTTGATTGCTTTTTATTTCATAATTAATTAATTTAAAAATTAGTGTTATTTAAAAGTGAGAATTATAATTTATAATCGATAGAAAAAGTGCCAGCAATTACTCATAAAATTTATTATTAATGATTTCCGCCTAAAATTTGGAATTAAAAACTTTATGAAACTTTTTTTTTACTAAACAATTTTTAACGAACCGTTACAACTTATTTATGATCCGAATTTATTCAAGAACTTTTTGTTTTATAAAAAAACTTTTAATAATAATTGAAAAGCGATTTTAATAATTTTATTACTTGAATTAAAGAGGATGGAATATTTTCGCGCTTAAAGCTTTTATTTCTTTGAGAAAAGGTTTACAAATTGTAAGATTTGTTCCTTTTGGCTTCTCTAAACTACATAAAGCTTTCGAGCAAAATCTAAATAATTATCATAATAATTTAGTCATAAACTAAAAATAAGTTATTGCAGAGATTTTATGATCTAACTTGGTTATAAAATATATAATTTCATTATTTTTTATTTACAACTTTATTAGGCTTTAAATAAAAAATCGGTAAATCGTTGAAACCACAATAAAGACTAAAAAAATTCATTAATTTTTTATGTGAAATTAAAATCTTGTTTTAATAACTTTTTAATCACTTGGAAAGTTCAGGGGACATTAAAAACTCGTAAAACAAATTTTATAACAATCTTGGTTTTATTTAAGAATTTCTTAGTGAAAAAATATGAGGCTTTTTTGGCTGTGAAATTTAAATAAAAATTTATTAGTCTTATTTTTCTGCTTTACCTTATTCACCCGTGCAGAAATTGTGAACATCAAGCTGGCCCTTTAAAATATATACATGAGTGAACTGTAGTAGTTTAATCAAAATTATAATAATTAGACATTTTCGTTGAAGAAATTAATTTTAAAAATTTTATGAGGGTAGTTTTAATTTTTTACGTGACAAGATTATCATTTGTGTGGAATTAAGCCGCCATTATTGCTATATTTAAAAAACTTATATAAGAGGATAATACCCGTTTATGGCATATAGGGTAGTTTTAAGGATTAGAATCAGGATTAATGTTTACCACATTTATCTTGCTCGAAAAAAATTTGACGTGAAAATCCTGGGTTTAAATTTTATTTATCAACTTAATGAAGTGTAATTAATTAAATTTTGGAAATCTCTAATGTATGTACATTGAATGTAATCAGATAAATAAATCAGATAATGAAATTGTTCAACTGTAAGCAAACAGGGACAAATTATTTAATTTACAAAAGAATTTATTACATATATGTAACGTGCACGTGTTGCTGATAGAATATTGGAAATCATCCTTCGGGAAAATTACATTAAATTTATCGCGTACGTTTTACGCTTTCAATTTGAAAATCTTATGCTCTAACGAGTTTTACTAATAATTAAAAACCAGGATTTAAACCCAATAAACGTTTTCAAATTTCTATTATTAAAAATTATCGACGCAAAAACTTTTTGAATAACCACTCAAATCATTTTTATTAAAAAAAAAATTAAAAAATACTTTTTGCTTTCATGTAATTATAAACTGAAATTTCCATAAAAGGAAAGTTTATACACTTGGAAACTTTGAAAGTTTCGGGTCTATATTGTTTAGATACCTTGTTAAGAATTATTAGTTATAATAAAATATTAATAATGTGCTTACAAAAATATTTATTTAAAGAAAAATAATCATCTTATTATTGCAATAAAAATCCACTGTGTTCTGATTTAATTAATGTTTATTTTGCTTTATTTAAAAAGTCAATTCCAATAAAACACTAAAAACTCTTGAAGAAATAAAAATAAAGCTATTTTTTCAATATAACTTTTGAAGGGCTTCAAAAATGATTTATTTTTTGGTAAAAAAAATATTTTCAGAGATTTCCGTTGGAATGAGTAAAATATAGGTTGAATTTTATTGATTACAAGAGGAAAATGTGTAAGTGCGTTAGGCCGGGTCTGATTTCTACATTTCATTCAGTGATTCAGTTGTGTCAATTAATAATAAATATTGATCCAAAAACACAATGGAAAATTAATGTTATTATTTAGTTTTTGAACCACCATTTATTATATACGTTTAATTGCAAATCTAAACAAATTTCCAATTAAATTAAAACAATAATTTATTATCTAAAGTTTTTTTTGTGCCGCAGATAATTAATTAGAAGTTAACACGTAGAAATAAATCTCAACAAAAGTTTTCGAGTTTGAAGCCAGTTTTTTTATTCTCCGCAATGCGAAGATAACACGAACTTATAAAAAAATATTTAATTAATTACTTAATTAAAATTTTAATTAATGACTTATTTCTCAAAACAACCTACATAAATTCATAAATATTATTATAAATTTCATTAGTGTTTGCTAGTGCATCAAAAAACATTTTATTTTTGAAAAAGTACAAAAATTATAGATTTTTTAGTTTTTTTTACCCAGCAACAAGTTTTTCTATTTATAAATTTTTTACAAATTTTCTTCTGAATTGCTTTATTGGTGCTTTTTGGTGCATCAGAAAAACACCAAATATTTGAAAACATAAGAAAGTTACAGATCTTTTACTGTTTTCGACCTAGCGACATTTTTTTTATTTATCAATTTTTTTCAAATTTTTTCAAATTTTCTTCTGACATTCATTAGTGCTTCGTTACTACTTCTTAGTTTGTTAGTACATTAAAAAAACATACTATTTTTGGAAAAATAAGAAAGTTACGGATTATTGACTTTTTTCGACCCGGCGAAATTTTTTTTTATCATTTTTTTCAATTTTCTTTTGAATTTCATTAGTGTTTGCTAATGCATCAAAAACATTCTATTTTTGAAAAGTACAAAAATTATAGATTTTTTAGTTTTTTTTACCCAGCAACAAGTTTTTCTATTTATAAATTTTTTACAAATTTTCTTCTGAATTGCTTTATTGGTGCTTGTTGGTGCATCAGAAAAACACCAAATATTTGAAAAAATAAGAAAGTTACAGATCTTTTACTTTTTTCGACCTAGCGACATTTTTTTTATTTATCAATTTTTTTCAAATTTTCTTCTGAATTTCGTTAGTGTTTCGTTACTACTTGTTAGTTTGTTAGTATATTAAAAAACATACTATTTTTGGAAAAATAAGAAAGTTAGGGATTATTGACTTTTTTTGATCCGGCGACATTTCTTTATCAATTTTTTTCAATTTTCTTTTGAATTTCATTACTGTTTGCTAGTGCATCAAAATACATTCTATTTTTGAAAAAGTACGAAAATTGTAGATTTTTTAGTTTTTTTTACCCATCGACAAGTTTTTCTATTTATAATTTTTTTTTTAATTTTCTTCTGAATTGCTTTATTGGTGCTTGTTGGTGCATCAGAAAAACACCAAATATTTCAAAAAAATAAGAAAGTTACAGATCTTTTACTTTTTTCGACCTGGCGACATTTTTTTATTTATCAATTTTTTCAAATTTTCTTCTGAATTTCATTAGTGCGTCATTACTACTTATTAGTTTGTTAGTGCATTAAAAAAACATACTATTTTTTGAAAAATAAGAAAATTATGGATTATTGACTTTTTTCGACCCGGCGACATTTTTTTTATCATTTTTTTTCAATTTTCTTTTGAATTTCATTAGTGTTTGCTAGTGCATCAAAAAACATTTTATTTTTGAAAAAGTACCAAAATTATAGATTTTTTAGTTTTTTTTACCCATCGACAAGTTTTTCTATTTATAATTTTTTTTACAAATTTTCTTCTGAATTCCTTTATTGGTGCTTGTTGGTGCATCAGAAAAACACCAAATATTTCAAAAAAATAAGAAAGTTACAGATCTTTTACTTTTTTCAACTTAGCGACATTTTTTTATTTATCAATTTTTTTCAAATTTTCTTCTGAATTTCATTAGTAGTTCGTTACTACTTATTAGTTTGTTAGTGCATCAAAAAAGCATACTATTTTTGGAAAAATAAGAAACTTGCAGATTATTGACTTTTTTCGACCCGGCGAAATTTTTTTTTATCATTTCTTTTTTCAATTTTCTTTTGAATTTCATTAGTGTTTTCTAGTGCATCAAAAAACATTTTATTTTTGATAAAGTACGAAAATTATAAATAGATTTTTTAGTTTTTTTTTACCCATCGACAAGTTTTTCTATTTATAATTTTTTTTTTTTAATTTTCTTCTGAATTGCTTTATTGGTGCTTGTTAGTGCATCAGAAAAACACCAAATATTTCAAAAAAATAAGAAAGTTACAGATCTTTTACTTTTTTCGACCTAGCGACATTTTTTTTATTTATCAATTTTTTTCAAATTTTCTTCTGAATTTCATTAGTAGTTCGTTACTACTTATTAGTTTGTTAGTGCATCAAAAAAGCATACTATTTTTGGAAAAATAAGAAACTTGCAGATTATTGACTTTTTTCGGCCCGACGAAATTTTTTTTTATCATTTTTTTTTTCAATTTTCTTTTGAATTTCATTAGTGTTTTCTAGTGCATCAAAAAACATTTTATTTTTGATAAAGTACGAAAATTATAAATAGATTTTTTAGTTTTTTTTTACCCATCGACAAGTTTTTCTATTTATAATTTTTTTTTTTTAATTTTCTTCTGAATTGCTTTATTGGTGCTTGTTAGTGCATCAGAAAAACACCAAATATTTCAAAAAAATAAGAAAGTTACAGATCTTTTACTTTTTTCGACTTAGCGACATTTTTTTTATTTATCAATTTTTTTCAAATTTTCTTCTGAATTTCATTAGTAGTTCGTTACCACTTATTAGTTTGTTAGTGCATCAAAAAAGCATACTATTTTTGGAAAAATAAGAAACTTGCAGATTATTGACTTTTTTCGACCCGGCGAAATTTTTTTTTATCATTTTTTTTTTCAATTTTCTTTTGAATTTCATTAGTGTTTTCTAGTGCATCAAAAAACATTTTATTTTTGATAAAGTACGAAAATTATAAATAGATTTTTTAGTTTTTTTTTACCCATCGACAAGTTTTTCTATTTATAATTTTTTTTTTTTAATTTTCTTCTGAATTGCTTTATTGGTGCTTGTTAGTGCATCAGAAAAACACCAAATATTTCAAAAAAATAAGAAAGTTACAGATCTTTTACTTTTTTCGACTTAGCGACATTTTTTTTATTTATCAATTTTTTTCAAATTTTCTTCTGAATTTCATTAGTGTTTCGTTACTACTTGTTAGTTTGTTAGTGCATCAAAAAAGCATACTATTTTTGGAAAAATAAGAAACTTGAAGATTATTGACTTTTTTCGACCCGGCGAAATTTTTTTTTATCATTTTTTTTTCAATTTTCTTTTGAATTTCATTAGTGTTTTCTAGTGCATCAAAAAACATTTTATTTTTGAAAAAGTACGAAAATTATAAATAGATTTTTTAGTTTTTTTTTACCCATCGACAAGTTTTTCTATTAATAATTTTGTTTTTTTAATTTTCTTCTGAATTGCTTTATTGGTGCTTGTTGGTGCATCAGAAAAACACCAAATATTTCAAAAAAATAAGAAAGTTACAAATCTTTTACTTTTTTCGACTTAGCGACATTTTTTTTATTTATCAATTTTTTTCAAATTTTCTTCGGAATTTCATTAGTGTTTCGTTACTACTTGTTAGTTTGTTAGTGCATCAAAAAAGCATACTATTTTTGGAAAAATAAGAAACTTGCAGATTATTGACTTTTTTCGACCCGGCGAAATTTTTTTTATCATTTTTTTTTCAATTTTCTTTTGAATTTCATTAGTGTTTTCTAGTGCATCAAAAAACATTTTATTTTTGAAAAAGTACGAAAATTATAAATAGATTTTTTAGTTTTTTTTACCCATCGACAAGTTTTTCTATTTATAATTTTTTTTTTTTATTTTCTTCTGAATTGCTTTATTGGTGATTGTTGGTGAATCAGAAAAACACCAAATATTTCAAAAAAATAAGAAAGTTACAGATCTTTTACTTTTTTCGACTTAGCGACATTTTTTTATTTATCAATTTTTTTCAAATTTTTTTAGGAAAAAGCTTACTTTTGTATACAAATTTTATTGATTTATGTGAAAACATGTTCGCAAAAGTCAATTTTTAAATTTGATATAAAATTAAAAAAATGATTTGAAAAAACTACTTTGTAACTTAAATCAATTGACCTTTAAACTGTAGAGGCAGTTCTTCTACAAATAAAGCATAAACAAATTAAAGTTATTTAAAATACATAAAGGGTGTCCCATAAATGGTAAAAAGGATCTCCAGTATGTTGTTGGGTATCCTGTAGAGCTAGAGATAGTAAAAAATATTGACTATCATTCTTGAGATATTAACAAAAAACTAAGAGGTAAATTTGGCAAGATTGTTAGAGGTTTTTAATTAAAGGTAACTTTGACAATAGAGAATAATATGGGTAACTAGAGTTTTGGCCTCAAATTTTGGCATGAAATGGTAATTAAATGTTTGTATCTACTAAAACCACACCTACAAAAATTGTTCAAAATTTTGTCCTTGCAATTCTAGGCAAATTTGTAGACGGTATCTAATATTTTGTTGGATATATTTCACTCTTGCAGCTGGAAACAGCATTACCATCCAATATCTTGAACTTGTCTTATCTGTATTCCAGATTACTGTAAACGTTTTTATCGTTTTGATGGAACTTAAAACTACAAAAACTAATTAAAAAGAACAAAAGAAACCAAAGTGGGTTATTAACTTGGATTGCACTTCTTTTGACTTTGGGAACGTAAAGATCAAAAATATTTTAGATATTGGTATACAGAATCTCACATGCTTCAGTAACATCTTTACATAAGTATAGGTCTGCTTTCTGGAAGTTGTAGTTTTTTCTGTAATTCTGCTGAATTTGGGAGTATATTTTATTGAAATCGTCGTGCACAATATCTTAGGGACTACATCTTGTTGGATAGTAGTTTTATGTGCAGATATTTTTGAGTATATTATGAATTTTCTACCTCAGTTCTGCACTTAAGTTCAATAAGTACCTCTTTCAGTTCATCTCTTTGAGAATAAGTAGTTCTATCTGACGAGATATTAAGATGTGATTTCCTTGAAGTATTAGCGAACTCTTTCCTATATTTTTTAATACAACAAAAATTTCAAATAAAATAAAAGCAAAAAATATTTAATTGCTCTAATTTAAATCAAAATTTTTTTTTTTTAGTTTTTAACATGTTAAGCATATTTTTTAGTATTTTTTTGAGGAGTTGGTCCTTTAATTTTTCCCTAAGTAAGAGATTTATAATTATCGACGTTTAAAATATTTTACGCAAAAAAGATTTTGAGATGTAGGTCAATTACATGCAAAAATGGAATAGGAAGCGATTAGCCCATACAAAGGGAATTACAATCGGAAGGTTTTCGCTCCTGTTTCAAGATGTTTCGAGATTACAGGATAAAAATAATTACAGGATTCGTATTGAATACCAAACGCGCCCCTTTATTTACAACACATGACCTGTAAGGTAGATCACATGTAATTAGAGGTTTTGATGAATATCTTTTTACCTTTATTAATATTTTATACTCTTATTTAATATTTACATTAAAAAAAATACCCAATCTTTTTTTTCATTAAAATATGTACAATTAAAAAAATCCAAACTTTAAAATTAATTCTTGCAAAAAAGTTTTAATTATATTTATGAATAAAGTTTTTTGATTAAAATATCAACAATTTCAAAGCAAAATTATGGACAAAAATTACATGAAATACAGGGTGTCCCAAAAAGAAGTGATCAGAAGAAAATTGTAGAAAGTAGAGAAGATTTCATTACAAAAACCCAATAATCAGGAGTTTTTTGGACAGGTGTAATAAATAATTTTTTACGACATTAAGCTGACCGGTTTCGGATTTATTGGATAATCCTTCTTCAGAACTAATATTTCATAAATTTATTTTTAGTAAAAAAATTACACAGTATTATTTACTAACAATAAATTTTTGAAATATTAGCTCCGAAGAATGATTAACCAATAAATCCGAAACCGGTTAATGTTGTAAAAACTTTATTTATAAATCCCACATATCACATTCTGTTATAGTTGTATAGTTCATAAACTATTTGGTTAATTTAAATGAAAAAATTTTTGAAGTGAAGCTAATTAAAGCCACTTTGGCTTCAAGTTCCAAAAAATATTGAGAATTCACTTTTTTCTTGATATTTTCGCTCATATCTCTGGATTGTTCCGACCCTGATTATTGGGTTTATCGATGAAATCTCTCTGCGATTTTCTTCTGATCACTTCTGATCACTCTGTATATTACCTAATATATTTAATTAGCAAAAAAAAGTATGCGATGGCCGGGAATCGAACCCGGATCAACTGCTTGGAAGGCAACTATGCTGACCATTACACCACCAACGCATTTGTTATCATCAAATTTTTTAAAGGACAAGATGTACACTTTAATTTTTTGTTGTGTTGCGAAAATTGTGTTGGGGTGTTATAAAACGAGGTATTCAATTTTGAAGCGATAAAATGCAGTAGAAGTGTGTGCAATATCAATTCGAGCCCAAAATTGGTGCTCTTGGTTTTGAAGTAGACTATAAGGGTAGAATAATAATGTTGGCTTGGCTCCGATCCTTGTGTTATGTGGACTTATTTTACCGAAAGTGTTGTTCTGTTTCCAGTGTTTATTATAAAATGTGTTGAGTAAAAACATGTTGTGTCTGGATATGAGGTTAATACATCGTATGAGGGGTGAAAATCTGGAAGACATAGCATGCAGAGATCGCTCTAAAAGTGTTTGTGTGTCTACTTTTAATAATGAACCACCGCACAGTGTTGGAATTATTGAGCTTTTCCATAGACGAGCCAGCAGTGCAATGTAAGCATTTAACAACAACATTTTTGATTTATGTGTTTATATTTTAGCTTTTTATCCCACAGTTGGATACTATGGATTATGAAATTAGTGTATCCTGTTTTTACATTAGTACCCACTACTAATAGTGAGTGAAGAGAATATCGACCAATACTAATGGGGTATAATTCGTTTAAGGATAGTTTACTACAACCCTTTAATAGATTATTCCTTTAGACCACTTAAATCAAAAATTTTTATCGAAATTTGAGTGTTTAGGAAATTAAATTTAAGACATACATTGAATGAAAAAATGAAAACAAACTGGGCCATTTTTTCATAACACGATGTAATTGAATGAATGGGAACGTAATTGAGTTTTGCAGCAAAAGGCAAATAAAGTAGACTTTTTGAGGTAATAAATTTTTCCGAAAAGCAGAAAATCAATAAATGTAAACCTCGCATAGAAAGTAATACAATTTCAATATTTAAAGTTCCAGATTTATTCAAGTATTACAATATTGTAACATTTTCTGGTTTTGATATCAACTTATTTCAAATATATTTTTAATATTAATAAAGATAATATTTTTTATCATGTGGAAATGGGAATGATTTCGAATTTTACGACATGTACTATTTGTAGTCAACGAGTCACTGGAGGCTTGTGAAATGTAATTATAGTAGCTTCATTTGGAGAATTCACAAATTTTAGCATTTGCCTTCGCAATTAGATTTCTAACTTCTTATCAAAAGACCACTCTAGAGACCCAATCCTTAGTTTTTGGTTTCATATCCGGGTATTTATAAAAATTCTAAAAAAAGAATTTTGTATACATTCAACATTTTTCATTGTAACTATTGAAGTTAATCTTCTAAGACTATAATTAAAATGAAATTATAAGAATATTGATTTTAGGAATGCAAGTTTATTGACAAGGCAAACATCAATCTACTTTAATTATTTATAAAACAGTATAACACAAAGAACTTGATAATTATTAAATACATATATTTTATATTTTCCAACACTTCCTCTCAAAATATACCGTATTTAATAATATCAAAACAAAAATCATTTCATAGCATTTTTCCACTCTCTTGCTTCATTTTATGCCATAACATATAAGAAATATAAGAATCAGGAATAGAAGATTCATCAGACATTGCAAATAATATGTAATCATTTAAATAACATGGTTTTCGACTTGGAAAACTTGTTCGAAATTCATGATCTTCATCGTTATTAACTTCTTCCAATTCCCTAATATAGTCTGGTCAATTTTATTCAAGATGAAAGGTCTTAAAAATGGGTTTTTCACGTTTTTCAGCAAAACGGTAAGTTTTATCAAGAAATTAGGTCAGACAAAAATTGTAGATCATATAATTATCTATAAAAAATATATTAATACTTTTTTTCCTAAGACACACCGTTTGTGAGATATAACGATTATAAAAGTTGTAATCTTTATAATATACACATTATTCGTCAGATTCATAATCGTCTATTATTCACGATAACGGGTACATTTTTTAACCAAAATTCAAACACCCCGTCTCGAATTAAAGGGAAATGTTTGTTTTATAATCTTATCGGAATGGATATTTTTAAGCGACGGGAAAGCTTTTAAAAGCGCTCCCGAAAAAGTGAAAATTTTTTCACGGATTTTTTCGAGCGTCCTCCGCGCCGACTTTGAAAAATCGTAGCTTCGCCGGGTTCGGAATCGAAACGACAAAATCGGGTCGCCTTTTTTCTCACATCCTCAATTACTATCTCCAAAATTTCCGACCATCCTAGGTTAATTCTGTGGCGAGGGCGAATTTTTCTGTGAAAACGTCAAAATATCGCGTTTTTTAGCGAAAAAAACAAAAAGGTAATATTGCTTAGCTTTTGACTGTAGCCGAAGGAAAAAATCGCAAATGGCATTATCGTAAAGAGAAAACAGACTTACGTACCCATAGTGCAGCACTTTTGCGAAATTTTTGTTTGTATCTCATATTCTGACGTTTGAAAATCGGGGTACAATTTTGGACATTTTTTAACGAAATTTAAAAAATCGTACCTACCAAACAACTAAACCGATTTTAACGAAACGTGGCTTATATTGTGGCTAAAAGTACCGTTGATACCCAGAAAAATAATCGGTTTTATCCGGCGCGTCCAGCGGCGTCGGGATTTTTTTTTCCAAAAGCGTAGAAAAATATCGATAAAAAACGGCACGTAGAGAAAATTGGTAGAGGAAATTGGGCCAAAACGGGACAAAAAATGAAAAATCGCTATACGTGACCTGCAAGAGAATTGATCGAACGAGGTTGGTTTGAAGTTTTGAAATCTCTATCTTGTCATTTCACCTCACACCAACCTATTAAAGTCAAAATTGTGTTATTTCAACTCCAAGCGACCAAAATAATCACTGTAAGGTAACGACACATCCTATCGTCTAACTAAAATGTGCGTTGGAATGAGATTTTCAAGTACTACTACGCGACGCATTGACTTTTTCCAATTTCGAAAAAAAACTTAAAATTTTGATCGCGCAAAAAACTTTGTGAAAAAATGCGATTTTGACAATTTTTTACACCCCTGCCCCTTCATCGATTTTAACGAATGGTGGCTTGTCTTAAAGGTTTTTGCGTAGGCTTTTACACAAAAAAATATTCGTTTTGATATCTTTATTCGTTTAGAAGTTATGACCGAATAACCGTTGAAAATTTGAAAATTTCACTTTTGGACGAAGAAATTGCTATGAAATTTTTGATTAATCGGAAAATAATTAATTTTGGCCGATTAGAACGATTTATGGCTTACATTGACCGATCGAAAAATATTTTTACTTGTATTACAGTTTCAGTGATGTGTATACGTGGCGTACTTACGCATATTATGAAGATTACAACTTTTTCAACTTTTATAATCGTTATATCTCAGAAACAGTGGCTCTTAGGAGAAAAAGTATTAAATCATTTATTATAGATAATTGTAGGATCTACAATTTTTGTCTGACCTAATTTGATGATAAAACTTACCGTTTTGCTGAAAAACGCGAAAAACCCATTTTTAAGACCTTTGAGCTTGAATAAATTTTATTCCAGGTACGGGATCGATGGGGACTTTTCAGAATTCATTTATAATGGTGTTCCGAACATTTATACCAATTTTTAGCTCCACGCTAATTTTTGCACCTTCACTACTATTTTCAGGGCAAAATTGACCGGACTACAATTGCTTTTTCATCTTGAATGGTGTGAATATTACATGTACTTGTAATAATTTTAATATCACATCGAATCCAATTTCGATAACCAACAAATCTTTTTCTGTCCCATTTCTTTCTTGGTTCTTTTGTAAACCATAAATGAAAGGGTGTTTTATCTTCAATGTTCTATTTAAAATGTAATCTGAAATGTTGACTCCTTCGGCCCAAAGTTTTTTGATTCTCCAATTAATGTTTCTTCCATTGGTACGCTTGAATCTGCATGAATCAATTCACCTACCTAGGTAACTCTATTCTAGCTCCAAAACTAGCTCGATATTGTTTTCCAAAAATACATCCTTCACAAATTTTTTCTTTAATATCTACATCTATTCCATGTAAATTAAGAATTTTCTTTTGTTCTTAAATTGATAGAAGTTTATTCCAAATTGACCTTACACTATTATATGTAACTGTTAATTGTACATTAAATAATTCAACAATAATTAATAGGACCAATGCATAATTTTTCATAAAATTTTTGTATGTATTTCTTACTTCAGCAGAGTCTGAAGCCTCTTCTAATTGATCAACATTTTGAGAACCTAAATATAGGTACAGGTAAACGTCTTTTTGCGCCGGTTCGATTTACGCCGATTCACAATGTTGGTGCCAGGGTAGGATTTTCCGAGTTTCCGTGTTAGTTTTCGTTTTTTAAGAAAAATAAAAAAATATGATTATATTTTTTATTTTATTATAAAATTATAAGAATATTCACTTAGTAGTTTCATTATGGGCGACAATAGTGATTCAGAACCCAAACATTGTGCGAAAAAAAGCCCGAAAAATCTGAGTTATATTGCTTAATTCGATATCAGTGAATAAAATGTTACCACAAAAAGAATAATTTATTTCAATTCAATCTTTTTAATTTTAAATCACGTTTGTAAACGAACCTAATTTTTCTACGTGCTTTGCAGTATTCTTTAAAAATTGTATACAACCAGGAAATTAATTGGATTTAAAATTTCCGTTATCTCCAGGCGATTTTCAGGTGTACAATCAACAATAATACGAAATCCATTAAAATAAATAAAATAAATTCGTCCTTTTCAATTTTATTTCGCACACTTTTACGTCATGGTTTGCGAAATTTCCTAGAATTAAAAGCTCGCGTTCTAGGTATGCTTATTTTATACTAAATGAAATATAGTGATTGACATGATATTAATGAATCCAATAATCGAGTGGTTTAATTAATAAAATTCCTGAAACTTCAAGACAATTAACCACTAATATTAGTAGTTTTTTTAAAAATATTGTTCTTGTAGGTTAGTTTATATAATATGTGAATAATTTTGCATTATTCTAATTAATTAGTATAAAGTTTCCTCGGTTTCTAGTATAATTAAATTTCGTGTTAATTACAGTAAATATGCATTTGTAATGCGTTTCGTAATGCAAGAAGACTTATATTTTAATTCCTATAAATATTTTTTATTTTCTAAAAATTTTGAAATACCTATCCATATTTCTTACCTCAAAAGATCTCGATTTATGCCTTTCGGGATTCCTATGATTTGGATGGATCCCAAAGACCATTCAACAAATTATTATTTTTGTCTTACTGATTACTGATACAAAAGGTATTATGATGTGGCATCTGCTAAAAAACCGATCCTGAACAGTAAAAAACTACTACCTGTATCAGAACCAGCTCAAAGCTCTAACGTGTCTGTTAAATCAGAGGAAGAAGATGACAGATGATCACGATTTTCAAGAACCTTCTACTATCTCAAGAAAATCTCAATGAGTTGGTTAGTGAATTAAATTTGTCCAAATAACAGGCAGAACTTTTGAGATCTCGATTAAAGGAATGGAATTTGGTACAATTCTTGAGAACAAACTTAGAAGCTTTTTTTCGCAGAATAATGAATGATCTGGTATTTTTTAATGTTTCTAGCGCAATGAATGCTTTGGGTATAGAATACGAAATACAAGACTCTTTACCGATAGGTCATTTTGTTAACATCAAATAGACCTATGAAATAATTTCCAATTATGTCCATAAAACGTTAACCTCAGTGCTGGGATTTTTTGGAATGTAAGGACAAAAAATTCAAACAATTTTCTCAAATGTTAGCTTACTAGTTTCGACTTTATTTCCAAATCTTCATCAGAGCTATAAAGAAACGACCGATTACACAAAGTTTAATTAATTTAATTAAAGAAGATATTTGAGAAAGTTGTTTGAATTTTTTGTCCTTACATTCCAAAAAATCCCAGCACTGAGAGACCTTAGAAAATATGAAATTTCTTTTGGAAAAGAATCGAATGACGAATACAAATGTTAAACTTGTGGAGATTTAAAAAAGAATATCTTCTCTTAGGATTACAGCTTGGGTATACAAAATTATGTTGTTTTATTTGTGAATGGTACAGTATAAACAGGAAAAATTAAAAGAGAATCTCTTACTCCGTGAACATGTTTCTGTCCTGGAGACTCCAGGATAGAAAGATGTTAAAAATGCTCCACTTGTACAAATTGATGATATGTATATTCTTACCATCTCTACATATAAAACTTGGCCTCATGAAAACCTTTGTGAAATCAATAGATAGGGATGGTTCTGGATTTTTGCCAAGATTAAAGCGGGTATATTTGTAAGTCTACAAATCAGGCAATTGATGAGGGATGAAATATTTAAAGAAAAACTTAGTGATCTAGAAAAACCGAAGAATCTTTCATGGAAGTGACATCAAATTTTATTTTTTACCACAAAGAATCGTAATCAATATTAGAAAAGATAAGCTACTAAACTGAAGTTAGGATTCGATGATTAAAAATATTGGATTTATTTAACATAAAAATAAAATAAGGTAGATCTAAGGAATTATCCTTTTTTTGATTTTTATCAAATCAAGATCTACATCATCGATTGCAACTTTGTTATAAAAATTGATGTTCAAAAATCTGTCCATTTTGTTCACGACAAACATTAAGTCTAGGTGCAAATGAACATCTGAAATTATTGATAATATTCAGTGTGATGGATTGAAATGCACGTCTTATTCGGTATTCCATGTCATCAAATGTTGTGGGTTGAGTCTGTTACAGTAAACATTTTACATGGGCCCAAAGAAAAAAATCTATCGGGGTTAAGTCGGGAGATCTGACCAATTTACAGACCCATTTCTACCAATTATTTAAATATTGTCTAACAATGAATGTGCATGGTTCCATCTTTCTGAAGCCACAGGTCTCTTCTTATCACTCAATATTTTCCAACAATAATGGTAGTGAATCTCTTGTTAGGATTCCATAAAAAAAGTGAGGACCAATAACATGGTTACCATTTATTCCTCCCCTAATATTAGGACAATTTATTTTGATTATCAATATTGCGCACCCAGTGTGGATTTTCCGTTGCATAATAGTGCATATTATCCCTGTTGACTGGTCCATTGCTTTTGAAGGTGGATTCGTCACTAAACAAAATTTTGTTTGATAAATTTACAACCGCGGTCATCATGTTTTGTATCGAAATAGAAAATTCAACTTTTTTCTCATGCAGTGTCTGGTGCAATTCAATGGATGAAACCGACGTTTTTTCAAAATGCAGTTGACTGAAGATTTTGAAACATCAGTCTGGACGCATACTTCTTTTGTACTAATCGATGGATTTTCTTCAACCATCAATAAAACATTCAGAACAGAATTGGGGCTAATATTTTGATTAGTCAATAGTTATTGTACAACACACTACCCGAATTTTCAAAACGCTCCATCAATTTTCTCATTGCTTCAATTCTTGGTTGTCCCGTGTTTGGATAATGTCATCTATAAATTCTGATAGCCAGAAGAGGATTTCTTTCAGCTTCACCAAGTGCAAACACCATATTTACCATTTCTTCTTTAAAAAAATCATTATTTCGATTTAACTATTACCAAAAGTATACGACCATACAAACATAATATGATAAGTTCCTCCAACACTTTTCCCAAAAATGCTTCCCTGCAAAGTTACAGCTTTTCAAAAAATAAAAACCCACATAACTTTTCTCTCTATGAAGGTAATTTGATAAAAATCGCCATAGGGGGCTACTTTTAAGTTCTTTATAATTTGATATTGTAGTTTTGCCATTTCGCATTCATTTACTACCAGTTAACCTAAACTTATAATTTAAATTTTACCATAACTTTTTTTGGTGTTACTTTTTTGCAATTTCAACTTATTTTCTCATAAGACAGATAATTTACTATGAAAAAGGTATACCTGTTAAAAATCGATAAATCTAATAGTTTTAAAGATAATCTCAATTAAAGTTTCATAATTTATTGTAAAATTTATTTTTCTTATTGAACCAAATAGGCCGAAATTAATATTTAATATTTTTAAAGAAATTAAAACGTTTTTACGATTTTATCACACAAATAGAGCAGCTTTTTTGTATTTTTCAATCACCTTCTAAAATAATATTCAATCATACATTCTATTAATAATGGTATTTAGGGAATGGCCTTCTTGATTTAACAATAAAAGCACATTTTAATTTTTATTTCGAAATTTTAATTGAGATTATCTCGAAAACGGTTGGATTTAGCGATTGTAAACAAGTATACCTTTTTCATAGTAAATTATTTATTTTATAAGAATATCAGTTAAAATTACAAAAAAAGTGACAACAGAAAAAGTTGTGGTAAATCTTGGATTCTAAGTTTAGGTGAATGAATGAGAAATTGCAAAACTAGTATACCATATCATAAAGCACGAAAAATTAGCCTCTCATGGCGGTTTTTATCGAGATAGCTTTATAGGAAGAAAAGTTATGTGGATTTTAATTTTTTTTAAATTGAACTTTAACTGGGTGTAACTTTGCAGGGAAGCATTTTTGGGCAAAATGTTAGAGGAACTTGTCACCTTAATTTGAGGTGATAAACATGATGTACTATGTCTGTCCACGTAATTACGGGACATCCTGTATACAGGGTGTTTTTGAACAAGTGTCGAATAATCTAGGAATGGGTTTTTGGACTAATTGGAGCATTTTAGCGCAAAAAATTATTCTCACTTCTTGTCTTAAAATTGGTCCAAAAACCCATTGTAAGATTATTCGACACATGTTCAGAAACACCCTGTATATCAATAGCTTGTAAAGAAATGACATCGATTAATGTTAAAATAGACAGGGTGTTCCATTAGAAAATTTGGATTAATTGATGAATTTGCGTTTATTGAAGCACCGTGATAAATCACAAATTTAAATTTGACATGATAGTTGTAAAGTAGATGATATACTGCTATATGGGTAATATAAATTAAGCATTTTGAAAAATTGTCTATGTTTATTATTTACAACTTGGCGTGAATCTCTAAGGTTATCATTTATAAATTTCTGACAACCTCATTTTCGTATTGCATTGGAATATTTATAAAACGAAGTAGAAAGTAGATGTTACTTAATATTTTTTTAATTATTTCAGTTCAACTGCCACTGAGTTTATATCAAGGCGAGGAATATTTTCAAGAAAATTTTATGGGTCTACTGAACACGTAAGTATTTTTGAAATGAATTCATTTCATCTTCGTATCCAGAAAAATTGTATCAATATTTATAAAATATTTGGTAAAATAAATACTGGAGATAAATTTAATAAAATATAAGGGGATATATCGATGACGAATTCCATTCAACCAGGGATTTAGCTGAAGGTAATTGTAATAGATAGGAAACTCCCCTAATTTAGGTCACAATCCACCTGCTTGTTGTTGGAGTAATCGGATGTGGGTGTTGGGTATAATTAAATACCCTGCATAGAATTTATTATCTTTTGTTCTGGCATATATTTTTGTTATCATTAATAAAATTTAATACAACGTATAAATTCAGTTCACTTCTATCGTTTTATCAAAATTTAGAAAGCCAGGTTCCAATTCCACCTGAATTATTCATTCATTTATAGCACGAGATAGCCAAAATTAATTTGTAAACCAATTCCTGTTTGAATTGACTACCCAAAGGGCATTAAAACTTCT
This sequence comes from Stenus bimaculatus, assembly GCA_963971135.1. Classification (NCBI taxonomy): domain Eukaryota; kingdom Metazoa; phylum Arthropoda; class Insecta; order Coleoptera; family Staphylinidae; genus Stenus; species Stenus bimaculatus. The sequence goes on from OZ020184.1 coordinate 45,851,364, forward strand.
ATTATTAGCTGAAAGCAAGTGGTTTAGACATATAATTACATACAGCCACCCTGATATTTATTAAAGTGCTTTTATCGTAATTCATATATTTTAAGCAAATAAGTTTTTGAAAAATTTGCAACTAAAAAAGTTAATAAGATAAAATAAGTTTTTTAGAATTCGGATGGCTAAACACAAAAGTATTAAGGTCGTGTAATGAAACAGTTTTGCTTAACGCGTTTTCCTCAAATTCCTAGGTTTCCATACATGGAAAATAATTAAGCAGAGTGGTTTAGCACATAACTCTAATTAAATTTAAATTGCTAATAAAAGAGCTTAAAAGTTTTTTACATCGTACTTTCATTAAATCCCTCGCAATTAAATAATCATAAAAAACTAAACTCTTCAATAAACTAGATTCAACATGTTTAAAACTTATTTATGGGAATTTACGACATTTCAACTTCTTTAACAATAGTCTCGATCGATATAATTTTAATTACGATGCAAATTTTAGCGCTCCCAAACGCATGCATAAAAACAAGTAAGAAAATCGAAAGCAAAATGTGCTGTTTTTGCCCTCCTGCCAAGCAAATAGATTTTTTGTAAGAAGCCAAAGCAATACTTCTGACGTTTGATAAGTCACGGCCCACGAACAGAAAATTCCATTTGCCCCTTGCAGATTTCTTTGAGGGCACTTATTAGAAAGTCATGATCCACAAAATATTTTACATCACAAACATCAATTTTTCCAAAAAAAAATTCCACCAGCAACTTTATTACTAAATATTTGGTGATTTAAAAAAAAAGCTACTTTTGTGTATGCATTAATACATACCAAAATAAATATCAATATCTATATATAAAACTCAAAAAGTTTACTAATAAAAGTTTTTCTATTTTCTTTTTATTTAGAATTCCCCAATCGTTTTTTTAAGACTTTTATTAAAGTTATAAATAAAAAAAAATAATGAAATTATATATTTTATAACCAAGTGGGTAGTAAGATCATAAATCTGTGCAATAACTTATTTTTATTTATGGCAAAATTCTTATGATAATTATTTAGATTTTGCTCGAAAGCTTTATGTAGTTTAGAGAAGCCAAACGAAACAAATCTTACAATTTGAAACCTTTTCTCAAACAATAAATAAAAGCTTTAAGCGCGAAAATATTCCATCCTCTTTAATTCAAGTAATAAAATTCCAAAAATCGCTTTTCAATTATTATTAAAAGTTGATTTGTGACATAAAAAGTTCTTGAATAAATTCGGATTATAAATAAGTTGTAAGGATTCGTTAAAAATTGCTTAGTAAAAAAAAAGTTTGATAAAGTTTTTAATTTCGAATTCTAAATTTTAGGCGGCTTTAATCATTTAATTTGGCTCATTTTATATCCATTATAAATTATAATTCTCACTTTTAAATAAAACAATTTTTTTAATTAAAATTATGAAATAAAAAACAATTAAAGAAATATTTAAAAAAATTTACATAAAAAATATTTAATCAAATTTAATTAAGAAAAATTAAAACAAAAATATTGTTTTTGTGGGTATTAAAATAAAGTTGAAAGTAAAAAATACACGAATATGATAAATAATAATTAAATTCAACCAGTGTCGGACTGGCCCATCGGGCAAATGCCCGGTGGCCCTTCCCGATTCTTTGTGGTGGTCCCCAATACTTGCCTGTCAGTGACTCAAAAAAAAAAATTTATCTTCTTGAATTTAATAAATCTTTTACTCTAATAAAGATTTTACGTTTAAAATTTTGCAATGTATAACGGAGATTTTAGTTTTATTTTCTATTTCAATTTTTTAAATTAAATATTCGACTGTACAGTTGGTCCCAGATGGAAGTAGGACAAAAGTAATTACGCTCGCCTATTCTTTGTCCTACTTCCAGCTGGAAGCAACTTTACAAAAGCATTTCCATTAAAAATCAAAAAAATAATGCATTAAGGCGCGATTACCCATCAAACTTTTTAAAAAATATACAGGGTGTAGCAAAATTAACGCATAATAGCAGTAACTAATTATAATGTAAATAAAATTATATTTATCAATTTTTTGTAGTTACTCAGTGGCGTACTATATCATTTTTTGCACCGAAACTCATAAGAAATCAATTTTAATCTCAAATTATTTTGGAAAAATTTCAATAACTTTAGAGCGGTGCAAGATTTTTCAAAAATTCTTTATGCATCATGAATGGCAATTCAACAGGTAATTAAAATTACATTTTTCAATATTTTTTAGTTACTCAGTGACGTACCATGTCGTTTCTTGCACCGAAACTCACAAAAAATCAATGTTAATCTTAAATTATTTTGGAAAAATTTTAATAACCATAGAACTTTGCAAGATTTTTCAAAATTTCTTTATGCATCATGAGCTGCAAATCAATAAGTAATTAAAATCACATTTTTCAATATTTTGTAGTTACTCAGTGGCGTACCATATCGTTTTTTGCACCGAAACCCATAAAAAATCAATTTTAATCTTAAATTATTTTGGATAAACTTCAATAACTTTAGAACGGTGCAAGATTTTGCAAAATTTCTTTATACATCATGATCTGCAATTCAATAGGTAATTTAAATCACATTTTTCAATATTTTGTAGTTACTCAGTGGCGTACCAGGTCGTTTTTTGCACCGAAACTCATAAAAAATCAATTTTAATTTCAAATTATTTTGGAAAAATTTTAATAACTATTGAACTTTGCAAGATTTTTCAAAAATTCTTTATGCATCATGAATTGCAAACCAACAGGTAATTAAAATCACATTTTTCAATATTTTGTAATTACTGAGTGACGTACCATGTCGTTCTTTGTACCGAAACTCATAAAAATTCAATTTTAATCGTAAATTATTATGGAAAAATTTTAATTACCATAGAACATTGCAAGATTTTTCAAAAATTCTTGATACATCATGAATTGCAATTCAACAGGTAATTAAAATTACGTTTTTCAATATTTTGTAGTCACTCAGTGGCGTACCATGTCGTTTTTTGCACCGAAATTCATAAAAAATCAATTTTAATCTTAAATTATTTTGGAAAAACTTTAATAACTTTAGAACGGTGCAAGATTTTTCAAAAATTCTTTATGCATCATGAACTGCAAATTAACAGGTAATTAAAATCTTATTTTTTAATATTATGTAGTTACTCAGTGGCGTACTAGGTCGTTTTTTGCACCGAAACTCACAAAAAACAATGTTAATCTTAAATTATTTTGGAAATATTTTAATAACCATAGAACATTGCAAGATTTTTCAAAATTTCTTTATGCATCATGAATTGCAATTCAACAGGTAATTAAAATTACATTTTTCAATATTTTGTAGTCACTCAGTGGCGTACCATGTCGTTTTTTGCACCGAAATTCATAAAAAATCAATTTTAATCTTAAATTATTTTGGAAAAACTTTAATAACTTTAGAACGGTGCAAGATTTTTCAAAAATTCTTTATGCATCATGAACTGCAAATTAACAGGTAATTAAAATCTTATTTTTTAATATTATGTAGTTACTCAGTGGCGTACTAGGTCGTTTTTTGTACCGAAACTCACAAAAAAACAATGTTAATCTTAAATTATTTTGGAAAAATTTTAATAACCATAGAACATTGCAAGATTTTTCAAAATTTCTTTATGCATCATGAATTGCAATTCAACAGGTAATTAAAATTACATTTTTCAATATTTTGTAGTTACTCAGAGGCGTACCATTTCGTTTCTTGCATCGAAATTCATAAAACATCAATTTTAATCTTAAATTATTTTGGAAAAACTTCAATAACTTTAGAACGGTGCAAGATTTTTCAAAATTTCTTTATGCATCATGAACTGCAATTCAATAGGTAATTTAAATCACATTTTTCAATATTTTGTAGTTACTCAGTAGCGTACCATGTCATTTCTTGCATCGAAATTCATAAAATATCAATTTTAATCTTAAATTATTTTGGAAAAACTTCAATAACTTTAGAAAGGTGCAAGATTTTTCAAAATTTCTTTATGCATCATGAACTGCAATTCAATAGGTCATTTAAATCACATTTTTCAGTATTTTGTAGTTACTCAGTGGCGTACTATGTCATTTTTTGCACCGAAACTCATAAAAAAATCAATTTTAATCTTAAAGTATTTTGGAAAAATTTTAATAACCACAGAAGATTGCAAGATTTTTCAAAATTTCTTTATGCATCATGAACTACAATTCAATAGGTCATTTAAATCACATTTTTCAGTATTTTGTAGTTACTCAATGGCGTACTATGTCATTTTTTGCACCGAAACTCATAAAAAAATCAATTTTAATCTTAAATTATTTTGGAAAAATTTTAATAACCATTGAACATTGCAAGATTTTTCAAAATTTCTTTATGCATCATGAGCTGCAAATCAATAGGTAATTAAAATCACATTTTTCAATATTTTGTAGTTACTCAGTGGCGTACCATGTCGTTTTTTGCACCGAAACTCACAAAAAATCAATGTTAATCTTAAATTATTTTGGAAAAATTTTAATAACCATTGAACATTACAAGATTTTTCAAAAATTCTTTATGCATCATGAATTGCAAATCAACAGGTAATTAAAATCACAATTTTTAATATTTTGTAGTTACTCAGTGGCGTACCATGTCGTTTTTTGCGCCGAAACTCATAAAAAATCAATTTTAATTTTAAAGTATTTTGGAAAAACTTTAATAACTTTAGAACGGTGCAAGATTTTTCAATATTTCTTTATGCATCATGAGCTGCAAATCAACAGGTAGTTAAAATCACAATTTTCAATATTTTGTAGTTACTCAGTGGCGTACCATGTCTTTTCTTGCACCAAAATTCATAAAAAATCAATTTTATTCTTAAATTATTTTGGAAAAACTTTAATAACTTTAGAAGGGTGCGAGATTTTTCAAAAATTCTTTATGCATCTTGAACTGCAATTCAATAGGTAATCAAAATCACATTTTTTAATATTTTGTGGTTAGTCAGTAGCGTACTATGTCGTTTTTATTTGCACCAAAGCTCATAAAAATCAATTTTAATTTAAAATTATTTCGGAAAAACTTTAATAACTTTAGAACTGTGCAAGATTTTTCAAAAATTCTTTATGCATCATGAACTGTATTTCAATAGACAATTAAAATTACATTTTTCTATTTTTAGTAGTTACTCAGTGGGATACCATGTCGTGCCGAAATTCAAAAAAAATCCATTTTAACGATAATAAATAATTTATTTTTAATTTAAAACTCGGAATTACTTTTTTAAAAGAGCGAAAACAAAAATTCTTATAGCTCTATTTTTGGCCCACGAAGATCATATTGTAAAGACTTTTTTATAAATCATGTCACTATGTAAAGTTATAAAAATTATGGATTAAAGAAGGGTTTCCTCATTTTCCAGAAAAGCCTAATAAAACCCATTTTTAAGAAAATCACTTAGTTTTCACGATATTCAGTAGATGGATTAATTAAAATCGAACACCCTGTATAAAATAATAGGTCCAGAAAGGGCGATATTTCTAAAAGGTACATGGTTGCCCGTGTGGCCTCCAATGAGCCAGTCCGACACTGAATTCAACCAAACATATGTAAAACTATTTATTACCTTTTAGAAATGTGTGTAAATAAAGTTGGGTTAAAAAATACATTAATAAAAATGGCAAAATTTACATTGCTGTTTTGATTGCAATAAATTTAAATAAATTTAAACTGCGCTTTCTATCAAAACGAAAGCATAAAGAGAATCACTAATAAAAAAATTGAAAAATGAATAACACGCCAATTTTTCCATAAAATTAGTTATTTTTTGGACTCAAATTTATATTTGTGATTTGTAAATTTAAACATTATATTTACAAAAAATTATAATTGGCAAAATGTCAACTATTTCCAGTTTTTTGTCGACAATCGCAGGAAATATCATAAAACACTAGAACTGCAAATATCGTAAATCGTTTTGTTTTTCTTTAAAATATTGTATATTAAAGTTAAAATTGGGAAAGACTCCTAGAAAAGGTGCTGTTGCTTCTAAAACATTTTCCTCAAGAAAATTGCTTGTCAATAAATCGGTTTTATACATTTTGTTTTAAGCACTGCGTAAAATAACACAATTTTCAAGCGTTTGCAATTCGACTTCTTGTTGACTTAAAACTAATAAATATTAAAAATAGCTAATTATTTACTGAAGACTAAATTAAAGCAAGATTTTGATTAAAATATTGATTGATTCATTTGGAAATTGCAGTGCAGTTGACATAGCAAATTTTTCTATTAAAATTATTGTAAATTAACAAATTCTATTAAAAGAAAAAACAAAAATTATGTTATGAATTTAGTGGATAATAACATAAAGCACATGACACCAGTGGTGTATCCAGAAATTTTTAAAGGAGGTGCACTTTTGACATGTAAAAAAACAAATGTATTTCTACTTCCATTTAAACAAAAACAACATAAAAATTTCCTTTAAAAATTTTTTGTTCTTAATTTCAATTATTTGTTGTTGAGACGGGCTGCAAGTCTACCCAAACCCCCCTCCCCTCTCCTTGAATACGTCAGTGAAAATTCCAGCAAGCTTTTTCCTGATTTTTTGTTCCATTTTTTGATCAAAATTATAGAAAAGTGAGTATAAAAAAATTATGATTTTGAAAGTATTGTAGAAAATATAAAAAAATATACGTTAAATTATAGACGCCATTATTAAATTTAACGGTATATTTTTTTAGGAAATTTTTTGATTTAAAAAATATAATTTTTGTCGAATTTTGTAACTCGAGTAAGAAAATATATATTATTGTTATAAATATTTTTACAAAATTTTGTCTATGTGTTTCATATACCGTGGTAAAATAATAAAAAAACGTTTTACTGGAAAATTTAATTGGAAACCTTGAAAAATTCGTGTTTTTTTGAAAAAAATCTATAGTTTAGGTACGAATTTTATAATTTGAGCTAGAAAATGGTTTATAACTTTTTTATTGTTCCTAATATTTTTACAAAATTTTGCACATGAATTTATGATACTACTATTTATTAATTTTTAATTTTTTTTGGAAAATTCCAATGGAAACTTGAGAAAATTCATGATTATATAAGTAAAATTTCGTATTTTAGTCATTATTTTTGGAATTTGACTTTCAAAATTGTTAATAACTTATTTATTTTTATAAATATTTTTACAAAATCTAGTGTATTTGTTTATGATACTCCAATTTATCAGCAGTAAATTTTTGATCAAAAAATTCCAACAAAAACCTGAAAAATCGTTGATTTTGTTAGTTTTTTTTCTTATTTTTTAGAGATTGGAGTTATAAAATTGTGAATAATTTTTTTATTCTTGTTAATATTTTTACCAAATTTTACAAGTGTATTCATAATACTACTATTTAATAACTGTAAAATTCTTGTCGGAAAATTTCATTGTAAACATGGGAAAATTCATGATTTTCTAAATTATTTCGTATTTTAATATCATATTAGTTTTGATACTCGAGTAAAAAATTGTTAATACCTTTTTTGTTGTTATAAATATTTTAACAAAATTTTCTCCAATTGATTAAACATACTTTAGTAAAATAATGAAAAACTTTTTACCGGAAAATTTTAATGAAACGTTTGAAATTTGTGTTTTTTCTAAAGAAAATCAATATTTTAGGTACGTATCTTGAGCTAGAAAATTGTTAATAACTTTTTATTGTTGCTAATAATTTTATAAAAAATTTTATATGAATTCATGATGCCACTAGTTAAATTTTTGTTGGAAAATTCCAATGGAAACTTGAGAAAATCCATGACTTTATAAGCAATTTCGTATTTTAGTCATTATTTTTAAAATTTTTGAGTTATAAAATTGTTAATAACTTTTTTATTTTTATTCATATTTATACAAAAAATTGTACATTTGTTTATGATACTTCAATTTATCATTAGCAAAAATTTTGTTAAAAAATTCCAACAGAAATTTGAAAAATTGTTAATTTTTTAAGTTATTTCCTATTTCCTGTTTTGAAATTTTTCTATAGATTTATTCCGAAGTTAAATTACAAAAAACGTGATGTTACTTTTTTAACCGGGCTGAAGTTTCATTTAAATGCATTCATTTTTACATTCATATTTTTTTTATTAGAAAAAAAATGTAAGGGCTCAATTTTTTTATATTTTGTTACAGATACAGTCTTTAGTAAAACTGCATAAAAAGTTTTTTTTCAAAATCAGACCAGGAGTCAAGAAATTAAAAAAAAGTTTAAAAAAATAGTCACTTTTTCAGACTTTATTTTTTTTATCGAAAACAAAAAATGTAAGAGCTCATTTTTTTTATATTTTGTTACAGATACAATCCTTAGTAAAACTGCATAAAAAGTTTTTTTTAAATTAGACCAGGAGTCAAAATATTTAAAAAAGAATGAAAATAATCAGTCACTTTTTCACATTTAATTTTTTTAATCGAAAACAAGAAAATGTAAAGGCTCAAATATTTTATATTTTGTTACAAATACAGTCCTTAGTGAAACGACATAAAAAGTTTTTTTCAAATCAGACCAGGAGTCAAGAAATTAAAAAAAAAATTAAAAATAGTCACTTTTTCAGATTTAATTTTTTTTATCGAAAAGAAAAAAATGTAAGTGCTCAATTTTTTTATATTTTGTTACATATACAGTCTTTAGTAAAACTGCATAAAAAGTTTTTTCAAAATCAGATCAGGAGTCAAGAAATTTAAAAAAAAAATTAAAAGTCACTTTTTCAGATTTTTTTTTATCGAAAACAAAAAAATCTAAGGGCTCATTTTTTTATATTTTGTTACAGATACAATCCTTAATAAAACTGCATAAAAAGTTTTTTTTTAAATTAGACCAGGAGTCAAAATATTTAAAAGAGAATGAAAATAATCAGTCACTTTTTCACATTTAATTTTTTTAATCGAAAACAAAAAAATGTAAAGGCTCAATTTTTTTATATTTTGTTACAGATACAGTCTTTAGTAAAACTGCATAAAAAGTTTTTTTCAAAATCAGACCAGGAGTCAAGAAATTAAAAAAAGTTAAAAAAAATAGTCACTTTTACAGATTTTATTTTTTTTTATCGAAAACAAAAAAATGTAAGAGCTCATTTTTTTATATTTTGTTACAGATACAATCCTTAGTAAAACTGCATAAAAAGTTTTTTTTAAATCGGACCAGGAGTCAAAATATTTAAAAAAGAATGAAAATAATCAGTCACTTTTTCACATTTAATTTTTTTAATCGAAAACAAAAAAATGTAAGGTCTCAATTTTTTTATATTTTGTTACAGATACAATCCTTAGTAAAACTACATAAAAAGTTTTTTTTTAAATCAGACCAGGTGTCAAATTTAATTTAATAATGAAATTTTAGCTTTTAGCTTAAATTTTCATTATTTTCACTATACATGCACCTAAACCAAGACAAACCCCCACCCCAATCTTGGTACGCTGGTGCATGACACCAGGGGGGTTATTTTCGAATCACACGACACGATGTCATATACGACTTTTATCATTCTATCCTTGTCATTCAAATGCAAAAATAAGATTCTGTGCTTGTCATGTCGTACACGATGTTGTGTCGTGTGATTCGAGAATAACCTACCAGTTTAGAGTTTCCAAACGCACGTGAATTTAGCTTGGATTGTTACCACATAATACCACAAATTTTCCAATAGAGGGCGACGAAAGCTTATAATCACAACCACACGATCTTACATTAGCAACTACAAAAAATATTAAAATACACCCCTTAAAATTATTTTTAAATTATCGAATCGCTTAATCCTATAATTTTAGAAAGTAATTAATTTTATACCTAATTGTTAAAACAAAAAGCTCAAATTCCAATTGGGCGTAATTTATATTTCATAAAATTTTAGCAAAAATCAAGAGTAATGATGTAATAATTAAATTATAAAAAAATTATAATATTCCCCTTGAATGTAGATGCATTAACCTTAAAGTTGGTAGTAAAACCTCACCAATTTTAGATTTAGAACACAACTTCATTGCGTTCACCGCGACCAAAATAAAGTAACGTATTTACAACCATCAAAGCTCGAATCTTACAAGAACTTGGCATATTAACATCTTTCCATAAACAAATTAACCATGATCAATGTTATTAGTTTGGCATCTCTTTCCTTCGATGTGCTTTTTTACGTTTGGGATTTAATTCCGTTTCCGGATGTTTTGAAGGTGTACCTTGGTATTGGGTTGCTTATTGGAATGTATAGACGCAGAGACCAAATTAGAGAACTATTTTACGAAACAGCTGAAATGTTTATTGATTGGTTCACCATAGAATTAGACGATGATCAGTTTTTTGAATTAACTCCTCCACAATAATGTCAAAACCGTTATAATGTTAATATAAAGTGGTGTGTTTATAAAATGTGTTTTTTTTAAGTTAAACCTGTTGATTCCTACCAAATAAGTTGTTATTAAATTTTATTCAAGTTTTATTTTACATCATGAATAAAGTAAGTGAAGCAAAGCTAAATTTAAATAAACAAGGGATTTTTATTGAGTTATTAATTTACGAAACATGCTTGCATTTATAAACAGTCTGTTTTTATTTAACCACTGCAAGCTTTTACACCGGGCTGAAGTTACATTTAAATGCATTCATATTTTTTTTTACTAGAAAAAAAATGTTAAGGCTCAATTTTTTTATAATTTGTTACATATACAGTCCTTAGTAAAACTACATAAAAAAGTTTTTCAAAATCAGACCAGGAGTCAAGAAATTAAAAAAAAAATTAAAAAATAGTCACTTTTTCAGATTTTATTTTTTTAGCGAAAACAAAAAAATATAAGGGCTCAATTTTTTTATATTTTGTTACAGATACAGTCCTTAGTAAAAATACATAAAAAAGTTTTTCAAAATCAGACCAAGAGTCAAGAAATTAAAAAAATAGTCACTTTTTCAGATTTTATTTTTTTTAGCGAAAACAAAAAAAATGCAAGGGCTCAATTTTTCTATATTTTGTTACAGATACAGTCCTTAGTAAAACTGCATAAAAAGCTTTTTCAAAATCAGACCATGAGTCAGGAAATTAAAAAAAAATTAAAAAAATAGTCACTTTTTCAGATTTTATTTTTTTTAGCGAAAACAAAAAAATGTAAGGGCTCAATTTTTTTTATATTTTGTTACAGATACAGTCCGTAGTAAAACTGCATAAAAAGGTTTTTCAAAATCAGACCATGAGTCAAGAAATTAAAAAAAAAAAATTTTCAAATAGTCACTTTTTCAGATTTTATTTTTTTTTTTGCGAAAACAAAAAAATGTAAGGGCTCAATTTTTTTATATTTTGTTACAGGTACAATTGTTAGTAAAACTGCATAAAAAGTTTTTTCAAAATCAGACCAGTAGTCAAAATATTTAAAATAGAATGAAAATAATCAGTCACTTGTTCACATTTTATTTTTTTAATGGAAAACAAGAAAATGTATAGGCTCAATTTTTTTATATTTTGTTACAGATACAGTCCTTAGTAAAAACGCATAAAAAGTTTTTTCAAAATCAGACCAGGAGTCAAGAAATTAAAAAAAAAATTTAAAAAAATAGTCACTTTTTCAGATTTTATTTTTTTTAGCGAAAACAAAAAAATGTAAGGGCTCAATTTTTTTATATTTTGTTACAGATACAATCCTTAGTAAAACTGCATAAAAAGTTTTTTTTAAATCAGACCAGGAGTAAAAATATTTAAAAAAGAATGAAAATAATCAGTCACTTTTTCACATTTAATTTTTTTAATCGAAAACAAAAAAATGTAGGGGCTCAATTTTTTTATATTTTATTAAAAATACAGTCCTTAGTAAAACTGCATAAAAAGTTTTTTCAAAATCAGACCAAGAGTCAAGAAATTAAAAAACAAAATTAAAAAATAGTTACTTTTTCAGATTTTATTTTTTTGTATCGAAAACAAAAAAATGTAAGGGCTCAATTTTTTAATATTTTGATACAGATACAGTCTTTAGTAAAACTGCATAAAAAGTTTTTTTCAAAATCAGACCAGGAGTCAAGAATTTAAAAAAAAAGTTTAAAAAATTGTCACTCTTTCAAATTTTATTTTTTTTATCGAAAACAAAAAAATGTAAGGGCTCAATTTTTTTATATTTTGTTTCAGATACAATCCTTAGTAAATCTGCATAAAAAGTTTTTTTTAAATCAGACCAGGAGTAAAAATATTCAAAAAAGAATGAAAATAATCAGTCACTTTTTCACATTTAATTTTTTTAATCGAAAACAAAAAAATGTAAAGGCTTAAATATTTTATATTTTGTTACAAATACAGTCCTTAGTGAAACGGCCTAAAAAGTTTTTTTCAAATCAGACCAGGAGTCAAGAAATTAAAAAAAAAATTAAAAATAGTCACTTTTTCAGATTTTATTTTTTTTTTATCGAAAAGAAAAAATGTAAGTGCTCAATTTTTTTATATTTTGTTACAGATACAGTCTTTAGTAAAACGGCATAAAAAGTTATTTTTTTCAAATCAGATCAGGAGTCAAGAAATTAAAAAAGAATGAAAATAATCAGTCACTTTTTTACATTTAATTTTTTTAATCGAAAACAAAAAAATGTAAGGGCTCAATTTTTTTATATTTTGTTACAGATACAATCCTTAGTAAAACTACATAAAAAGTTTTTTTTTAATCAGACCAGGTGTCAAATTTAATTTAATAATGAAATTTTAGCTTTTAGCTTAAATTTTCATTATTTTCCCTATACATGCACCTAAACCAAGACAAACCCCCACCCCAACCTTGGTACGCTGGTGCATGACACCAGGGGGGTTATTTTCGAATCACACGACACGATGTCATATACGACTTTTATCATTCTATCCTTGTCATTCAAATGCAAAAATAAGATTCTGTGCTTGTCATGTCGTACACGATGTTGTGTCGTGTGATTCGAGAATAACCTACCAGTTTAGAGTTTCCAAACGCACGTGAATTTAGCTTGGATTGTTACCACATAATACCACAAATTTTCCAATAGAGGGCGACGAAAGCTTATAATCACAACCACACGATTTTACATTAGCAACTACAAAAAATATTAAAATTCACCCCTTAAAATTATTTTTAAATTATCGAAACGCTTAATCCTATAATTTTAGAAAGTAATTAATTTTATACCTAATTGTTAAAACAAAAAGCTCAAATTCCGATTGGGCGTAATTTATATTTCATAAAATTTTAGCAAAAATCAAGAGTAATGATGTAATAATTAAATTATAAAAAAAATTATAATATTCCCCTTGAATGTAGATGCATTAACCTTAAAGTTGGTAGTAAAACCTCACCAATTTTAGATTTAGAACCCAACTTCATTGCGTTCACCGCGACCAAAATAAAGTAACGTATTTACAACCATCAAAGCTCGAATCTTACAAGAACTTGGCATATTGACATCTTTGCATAAACAAATTAACCATGATCAATGTTATTAGTTTGGCATCTCTTTCCTTCGATGTGCTTTTTTACGTTTGGGATTTAATTCCGTTTCCGGATGTTTTGAAGGTGTACCTTGGTATTGGGTTGCTTATTGGAATGTATAGACGCAGAGACCAAATTAGAGAACTATTTTACGAAACAGCTGAAATGTTTATTGATTGGTTTACCATAGAATTAGACGATGATCAGTTTTTTGAATTAACTCCTCCACAATAATGTCAAAACCGTTATAATGTTAATATAAAGTGGTGTGTTTATAAAATGTGTTTTTTTTTAAGTTAAACCTGTTGATTCCTACCAAATAAGTTGTTATTAAATTTTATTCAAGTTTTATTTTACATCATGAATAAAGTAAGTGAAGCAAAGCTAAATTTATATAAACAAGGGATTTTTATTGAGTTATTAATTTACGAAACATGCTTGCATTTATAAACAGTCTGTTTTTATTTAACCACTGCAAGCTTTTACACCGGGCTGAAGTTACATTTAAATGCATTCATTTTTACATTCATATTTTTTTTTATTAGAAAAAAAATGTAAGGGCTCAATTTTTTTATAATTTGTTACAGATACAATCCTTAGTAAAACTGCATAAAAAGTTTTTTTTTAATCAGATCAGGAATCAAGAAATTTAAAAAAAAATTTAAAAAATAGTCACTTTTTCAGATTTTATTTTTTTTTAGCGAAAACAAAAAAAATGCAAGGGCTCAATTTTTTTATATTTTGTTACAGATACAGTCCTTAGTAAAACTGCATAAAAAGCTTTTTCAAAATCAGACCATGAGTCAGGAAATTAAAAAAAAAATTAAAAAAATAGTCACTTTTTCAGATTTTATTTTTTTTAGCGAAAACAAAAAAATGTAAGCGCTCAATTTTTTTATATTTTGTTACAGATACAGTCCTTAGTAAAACTGCATAAAAAGCTTTTTCAAAATCAGACCATGAGTCAGGAAATTAAAAAAAAAATTAAAAAAATAGTCACTTTTTCAGATTTTATTTTTTTTAGCGAAAACAAAAAAATGCAAGGGCTCAATTTTTTTATATTTTGTTACAGATACAGTCCTTAGTAAAACTGCATAAAAAGCTTTTTCAAAATCAGACCATGAGTCAGGAAATTAAAAAAAAAAATTTTCAAATAGTCATTTTTTCAGATTTTATTTTTTTTTTAGCGAAAACAAAAAAATGTAGGGGCTCAATTTTTTTATATTTTGTTACAGGTACAATTGTTAGTAAAACTGCATAAAAAGTTTTTTAAAAATCAGACCAGTAGTCAAAATATTTAAAATAGAATGAAAATAATCAGTCACTTTTTCACATTTTATTTTTTTAATGGAAAACAAGAAAATGTATAGGCTCAATTTTTTTATATTTTGTTACAGATACAGTCTTTAGTAAAACTGCATAAAAAGTTTTTTTCAAAATCAGACCAGGAGTCAAGAAATTAAAAAAAAATTTAAAAAATAGTCACTTTTTCAGATTTTATTTTTTTAGCGAAAACAAAAAAATATAAGGGCTCAATTTTTTTATAATTTGTTACAGATACAGTCCTTAGTAAAAATACATAAAAAAGTTTTTCAAAATCAGACCAAGAGTCAAGAAATTAAAAAAAAGATGTATGTGAACTTGCAGAAGATTTGGATAAATATTTATAAGTACTGGGTTCAAAAAATTCCTTATATCCAAATTGATCAAGTTGGATATAAGGAATTTTTTGAACCCAGTACTTATAATTAAAAAAAATTTAAAAAATAGTCACTTTTTCAGATTTTATTTTTTTTAGCGAAAACAAAAAAATGTAACGGCTCAATTTTTTTTATAATTTGTTACAGATACAGTCCGTAGTAAAACTGCATAAAAAGGTTTTTCAAAATCAGACCATGAGTCAAGAAATTATAAAAAAAAAATTCAAATAGTCACTTTTTCAGATTTTATTTTTTTTTAGCGAAATCAAAAAAATGTAAGGGCTCAATTTTTTTATATTTTGTTACAGGTACAATTGTTGGTAAAACTGCATAAAAAGTTTTTTCAAAATCAGACCAGTAGTCAAAATATTTAAAATAGAATGAAAATAATCAGTCACTTTTTCACATTTTATTTTTTTAATGGAAAACAAGAAAATGTATAGGCTCAATTTTTTTATATTTTGTTACAGATACAGTCCTTAGTAAAAACGCATAAAAAGTTTTTTCAAAATCAGACCAGGAGTCAAGAAATTAAAAAAAAAATTTAAAAAAATAGTCACTTTTTCAGATTTTATTTTTTTTAGCGAAAACAAAAAAATGTAAGGGCTCAATTTTTTTATATTTTGTTACAGATACAATCCTTAGTAAAACTGCATAAAAAGTTTTTTTTAAATCAGACCAGGAGTAAAAATATTTAAAATAGAATGAAAATAATCAGTCACTTTTTCATATTTAATTTTTTTAATCGAAAATGAAAAAATGTAAGGGCTCAATTTTTTTTATATTTTGTTACAAATACAGTCCTTAGTCAAACGGCATAAAAAGTTTTTTTTCAAATCAGACCAGGAGTCAAGAAATTAAAAAAAAAAATTAAAAATAGTCACTTTTTCAGATTTTATTTTTTTTTTCTCGAAAACAAAAAAATGTAAGGGCTCAATTTTTTTATAAGTTGTTACAGATACAGTCCTTAGTAAAACTGCATAAAAAGTTGTTTGAAAATCAGACCATGAGTCAAAAAATTTAAAAAAGAATGAAAATAATCAGTCACTTTTTCACATTTAATTTTTTTAATCGAAAACAAAAAAATGTAAGGGCTCAATTTTTATATATTTTGTTACAGATACAGTCTTTAGTACAACTGCATAAAAAGTTTTTTCAAAATCAGACCAGGAGTCAAGAAATTAAAAAAAATTAAAAAAATAGTCACTTTTTCAGATTTTATTTTTTTTTAGCGAAAACAATAAAAATGTAAGGGCTCAATTTTTTTATATTTTGTTACAGATACAATCCTTTTTATGCAGTTTTACTAAAGACTGTATCTGTAACAAAATATAAAAAAATTAAGCCCTTACATTTTTTTGTTTACCATTAAAAAAATAAAATGTGAAAAATTGACTGATTATTTTAATTCTTTTTTAAATATTTTGACTCCTGGTCTGATTACAAAAAAACTTTTTATGCAGTTGTACTAAAGACTGTATCTGTAAAAAAATTTAAAAAAATTGAGCCCTTACATTTTTTTGTTTTCGATTAAAAAAATTAAATGTGAAAAAGTGACTGATTATTTTCATTCTTTTTTAAATTTTTTGACTCATGGTTTGATTTTGAAACAAGTTTTTATGTAGTTTTAGTAAGGACTGTATATGTAACAAAATATAAAAAAATTGAGCCCTTTCATTTTTTTTTTTTCTAATATAAAAAATTTGAATGTAAAAATGAATGCATTTAAATATAACTTCAGCCCGGTAGCTTTTACAGCTTATCACTAAACATGTTTAAACATCCACAAGTACTCATAAATCTAAATAAAATTATTTTATAATAAAATAAATGTACGAATAACATTTTTTGGAGCCAAGTTAATTAATTAGAATTTTCAAAAATTCGTCAAAAAGAAATCTGAAATTGCTCACTGGTGTTAAAAAAACATGTAATTTAGTTTTAAATCAATCCATTTGTGTGAGAGGTTTGGAAAAAGCGTCTGTATGGCATGTATTTTTTGCCGGACTAACGTTGCGAAAAGTTTTTTGCGGTTTTTATGTTTTTGTGCGAGACTCTTGCATTTGTCAATGCCTGAATAAAATTGGACGTGGAATTACGAAATTAATCCCTTTGAAAAAAAACGTTGTTCATTGTTTGAACTTCAAGAAGCTGAAATTGTTGCTTCTAATAAATTACTTTGAGGAAAATTATCTCATAATTTTTGGATTAAAGTAATAACGAATCAATCTCGCTTTAATTTCTTAAATTAAAAATTTAGCGATTTTTTTTATTAATTATGCAGCGTGTCTCATTTGAATGTAAAATTAAAACAGCATTTTTGCTGCATTAATTTATGAATAAAAATTTATGCATCACAGTTTTCAAACATTTCGTATTCCTTGTTATTTTTTAATTAGATTAATACGGGTAGAATAAATTGTACAAACAAATTAACTTCTTTGAAAAAATATGTATTTTTATTTTAATTGGTATAAAAAGCAAATGATAATTAAAATTTGGGCGACATTAATTAATGAACAATTTTTCTGGATCAATCATCTTGTTTTTTTTGAACTAAAGGTGCTTCCTTTCCAAAGGCTTTAAAAGGCAGGCAAAAATTTCAGTTACAGGAATTCTACGGAGAAGAATCTGATAAAGGTCGAAAGTTTCGGCTTGAAAATGGGTATTCACAAGGAGAAATGGATGAGGTTTTATTACAAATTTAGAAAAAATAATCTTGATAATACTTAAATTTTTTGCAGATGTTTGGGTCACCAAAAACACCAGTACTTGAAAATCCTGAATACCACTCTAGGTGGTATTTCAAACATTTTCTTGGAAAATGTAAGATTTTTCATACCTCAATTTTTTTATCCAACAACAAAAATTGTGTTTCAAAGAAAATTTTACGTAATTTCATCAAATTTCAGTACATCAAAATTATGCTGGGGTTGATGGACACAAGTCACCATTCTTTTTAAGCGTGGTTTTAGAAGAAAGTAGTAATCAAGGTGTGCCTTTATACAGGGCAATTTTATTCACAAAAAGCGTAAGTATCATTTAAAAAAACACAAAAATTCAGATTACAACAATACCAAATAAAATTGTAACTAAATCTAAGATTTTGTAATTTTTGATTTTTTAGGGATCACAAAAAATTTCCTTGCCTTATATACCAAATAAGATTTTAACCGTAAAACAAATCTTATCAAACTTTTCCAATATGGATAAACTAGATAAAGGACCAAAGGAAATTTTCGCGCCGGATATTCAAAAAGATTTGCTACTTTTAGAGGAACAAGAAGGGTCAGTTAATTTTAAATTTGGAGTTATTTATATGAAATGTGGCCAAGAAACAGATGATGAAATTTTGAGTAATGGTAATTTTTAATAAAAACCAAAAATATACTTTTTCTGATTTTTTTTTTTAATTTTTAGAAGGTGGGAGTGAGGGTTTTGATAAATTTTTGTCTTTATTGGGCGAAAGAATTGTTTTAAAAGGATGGGAAAAATATAAAGGTGGACTAGATGTCAAAGGTAAGTACATTTTACAAAATAATTAAACTATCATATTTGATACTTCACAAAAAATGGTTTTATTAATTTTTTTTCTTAATCTCTAAAAATTTGTAAATATTTTTTTTGATTTTTCTTCTTTAGAAAATTAAGTTATTAATTTTTTCTTTATGGTCAATATTTTCATGTGGAAAATTATGATAATATTTCATTTTCCTTCAGTATATTTATATCAACATGAGGGTTACTAAACTAGTATTAGTTTTTTTTTGGTGATGTCAGAAAAGTTTGCGCGAGGTACTATAAATGATCTTTGCCTTGTTTCAACGATTTCAGGCATACAAAAACCTTGTTTAAAAAAATTGGGATGAAATTTGTATCATCAAAATTTCATCAAACATCTAGGAAACCAAAAAAATCGGGCGCATTTGGAAGCTAAGAGCCTTCTGAGTAAGCAACAATTTTTTTCAACCAAAAATTCCCAAAACCAAGCTAGTTATTATGAGCAAAAACTTGTATTTTCCTTTTTCTGACGAAAGAAAACTACTATTACGCAATAATTCCAGTTAATGTCCTTGTTTCAACGTTTTGACAACCTTACAAAATTCTGGTTTAAAAATTGGGGATGAAATTGGAACTATCAAAATTTCACCCAACATCTAGGAAACCAGAATAATCGGGCGCATTTGGAAGCTGAGAGCCTTCTGAATATGCAACAATTTTTTCCAACCAAAAATTCCCAAAACCAAGTCAGTTATGAGCAAAAACTTTTTTTTAGAAAATTTTAGGAAAACTTTAAGAAACCACAAAAATCAGATCTTAAAAGCTTAGAGCCTACTGAATAATCAACAAATTTTTTCAACCAAAAATTCTCAAAACTAAACCACTTATGAGCAAAAACCTGTATTTTTTTAGAAAATGTTGCGCTTGTTTTTCCAACGAAAGAAAACTACTATACTTGCATTTAAATTGGTGTTATTTTACCTAGTTACACCTAT
This sequence comes from Stenus bimaculatus, assembly GCA_963971135.1. Lineage (NCBI taxonomy): Eukaryota > Metazoa > Arthropoda > Insecta > Coleoptera > Staphylinidae > Stenus > Stenus bimaculatus. The sequence continues at coordinate 45,871,016 of OZ020184.1, forward strand.
ATTTTTTGATTTTTCTTCTTTAGAAAATTAAGTTATTAATTTTTCCCTCATGATCAATATTTTCATGTGGAAAATTAGGATAATATTTGATTTTCCTTCGCTACTTTACAATCGATAATTTTATATCAACATGAGGGTTAGTAAACTCGTATTAGTTTTTATGGTGATGTCGGCGAAATTTGCGCAAGGCCCTATCAAGAATTTACACAGCTGATAAGCTTTTATTAAAGTTATGTCCATTAAATTGAGTTACAAGTTACAACCCACAACAGACTTCGCATTTAAGGAGTTAATGAACTAATTCTTAGAAAAATAATTGGATTCAACTCGACAAAACTCCAAACATTCTTATTATTGATTTTAATCAAGACTCAAATATAAAAAAAAACTACTGTATTTTATTTTGATTTTTTTAATTTTTTTTTATATTTTATATAATTTTTTTAGGGTATTTTGAATCAAAAAATTATAAAAATCGTTCTGTGCGGCACTTAAACATTAAATCTATTTTCATATAAAATTTTTATTTCAGCCGTTTCTTCAAATACCTGCGTGTAATTTTAGAAATTCGTTTTTATATAAATTTTTTCATTTGCAATACTACGCATTTAAAGAGTAAATGAGCTAATTTTTAGAAAATATAATTGGATTCAACTCAACAAAACTTCAAACATTCTTATTATTGATTTTAATTAAGACTCAAATATAAAAAAAAACTACTTTAATTTATTTTGATTTTTTTTACGTCTTATATCTTTTTTTTAGGGTATTTTGCGTCAAAAAATTATAAAAATTGTTCTGTAGGTCACTTAAATATTAAATCTATTTTCATATAAAAATTGTATTTTTGCCCTATCTTCAAATACATGCGTGTAATTTTAGAAATTCGTTTTTATATTATTTTTTTTATTTTACATTACTACGCTCACATAATTGTACTTATAAAAAAACAAAAATTCTAGATGAAAATAGAATGTTTATTTAAGTGCTGTATAGAGCGATTTTTATTAATTTCACAACTCAATTCGTGGAAAATTTAAATGTACGTTTCGAATATTTGATTATGGATTAATGAAATTTTTTCGAAAAAAATATGTTGAAATAATTTAATTTCGAAAGGTTTAAACGTATTTTTAAGTGGATTAATTTGTAGGTGATATGACTGGGAAATATTCTGTGTACACTATGTACGAGGGGCACGAAATCATGTTTCACGTATCAACATATTTACCCTATTCGCGCGATAATAAACAGCAAGTGGAGCGAAAACGCCATATCGGAAATGATATTGTTAATATCGTTTTTATAGATGATGGTGATGGCGAGGTTGCAAGTAATAACACGAATTTTGATCCGACGATTATTAAATCACAATTTACTCGTATCCTTTTAACTAATCACGAAAATAACCTTAGAATAATAAAAATTCCTTAATATTTATTATAGATATTTTTGCTGTTGTTAGTAAAACATCAAACAACAAATATCGATTATCAATCTTTTCCGATGAAGCAGTTCCTTTGTTTGGTCCGAGCCTCCCCAATCCGCCAATATTTGAAGAGGAATCACTCTTCAGAGACTTTCTTTTAGTTAAATTAATTAATGGCGAAAAGGCTGCTTTCGATACTCCAATATTTGCACAAAAGCGTGAGCGTACCCTAGACATGCTAATTAAAGACTTATATTCTGATTACGTCATAGAAAATAAGTCGGTAAGTAGATAAATATTTACTATAATTCCTCGAGTGATGATGATTTTCAGATGTTGAATCGTCGAGCTTTTTCTGACATCCTAGCAGAAGGACCCAAAAACATGCATCTTAAGGAAGACACCAGACAAATTGAGTTTATAAGAATTGGCCAAGCATTGAAATTAGAGGCTATAGTCAGAGGTGATGCTCCTACAAGCTTAGCTTCTGCAGGAATCACCGGAACTATCTTCAAACGGTCCCCGTGGGATGCGGTGTGCTTTTATCCTACATTTCCCAACGCAACTGTTATAGATGCTGACTCTTGGAATAATAATCGACTTATTATTGCCACGGATGAAGGCGTATTCCTTGTTGAAGGTGAATAAATTTTAATATTCCAAAATAAACCACAATATTATCTTGAAATATTTTAGAAGGACGTTCACACCAGTTAATTTTGGACAAATCTCTACAAGTGTACCAATTGAACGTGGTGGAACCACACGGAATTCTTTTATTAAGAGCAGGACAAAACATTAGGGATGGAAAAGTATATGTCTTTAGATTATCGGATATCGAAAGGATTGCAAAACCTTTAGGTCGACTGGATGTGAAAAATCAAAAAATTGAAATGACTAGAGGTACACACCTATACGTACTATCAAAAGTTGGTAAGTACGAACAAGCAATTGATACACCAAAATTTTTGGTATTCCAATTTTTAGGTTGGTCTAAATTGCACATGTGTGTAAGTATAGGAAGAAGAATAATAATGTTCCAGTGGAAACATTCAGTAGCATGGACGGCTTGGTGTCCAAATAGTGATACTGATACAGTGGAAGGATTCGTTAATTTATGGGTAATAAATTATTATTTAACCGAAATATTAGATAATTTTAGTGGCTTTCAGGAAGTAACTTTAACTGATGTTCCGAGTGTGATAACAATTCTGGATAACGTTTCGTATCAAAACGCGGATCCAAGTTGTGATGTGCACGTATGCGTTGGTTATAAAAACCAATGGGATATCATTAATGTCCAGACCGGGTATTCCCAACATTTATTTTCAGTCAAAGGAGATAAAACTAATCTCATAACTGCTTTTGAATTATATGAAGACCACCATCCACAACTCCTCCTATGTTATAACAGTAACCATTATCCCTGCTTATTTTCAAAACATTACTTTTTATAATTTTAGATACATGTCATTTAAAGAGGATTAATCAAAATACAGATAGGGTTAATAATGAGTTTACGTTTCATTGGAGTTTTGTACCGAATCAAGTGGGTAAGTTTGGAAATTAATTTTATAAAAAAGCGATTAAATGAAAATTTTAGTTTGTAGTTTTCCTTACGTTGTGGGGATAGCTACTAACACCATGGAATTTCGATTGATCATTAATGGACATTTGGTTCATAGTATAACAATGCCAAATTTACAAATCGTTGCTTATAAAAATGAAGTGTTTTTCACAACAACAGCCCCTGAATTTATTGAAAATTTTAACAAACATTTATTGGTCGAATATCCAATTAAAGCAAAATCACCAGTTAGTTGCGGTATTAAATAATTTTAATAAAACATGTGATATGGATGATTTTTTTGATAATTTTAGGTACAAGTGATAGTCGTCCTCTAAGAATTTTCAGATTATCCACGCATTCGTATGATAAAAAAATTGATACTCTGGAAAAACCAACAGTTTCCAACAGTGTATCTTTGTGGAAAGACATGAACGCCCGTTTAAATATTGCTGATAACCGTCGAGTTGTAAGAAGTGTAACAAGCTCTCCTGTTCCATCCTTTAAGTATAACAAATGAATGAATAGACTGCTTAATTTTATGAAATATCAATAAACGTACTTTGGTACCAAGTTGGTTTGATTCTTCCTTATTTATCCTTCAAAGTTTTCCACTAATGAAAATATTAGAATCTTATTCAATTAATGTATGGGGATTTTTAATTTCCAAATTTTAGATTCTAGAAAAAGCCTTTTAATAGTACGCAATATTTCCATTATAATTTTTAAAATATAATCAAGTTTTACGTTTTGACAGCCTTAAAAAATCTGGTTTAAAAAATAAGGACGAAATATTTGGAATCATCAAAATTTCATCCAGCTTAAAGGAAACCAGAAAAATCAGGTGTACATTGGAAAGCTGATGAAAGCCTGCTGAATAAGCAACTTTTTTTTTCAACCAAAAATTCTCAAAACTAAACCACTTATTAGTAGAAACTTTTAATTGGAAAATTTTGCACTGTAAACAACAAAAACATAAAAAACTAAGAATTTATTTCAAAATATACTATAATAAATTTATAAGAGATAAGAGTCGTATACCTGGACGTACAACAATTTTCACCTTTCCCCCTTCTTTTATAATTTATCTGATGCACTTGCCTCTCTACTTCTTCCTTGATTTCTCGTAGTCGTTCCAGGGGCAATAAATAGTAGCGATGTGGGCGTGACACTTTGGGCAGTGGTGCTCCAGATTTTTAGTTCCATTTAGATTAAATGGCAAGCTGATATAATTCCAAAGGCTGGAAAATAAAACATTTCCAAAATTAATTATACCCAATTTATTTGCTATTGAATGATTTGCAGCATATTTAGAAAGCCTTAATATTGGAGAATAATTTTTTTTATATTTAATTACAATTTTTTATTCATTTTGATATGTTTTTTGCAAAAAAAATGGCGCTTCTTGCGCCAGGTGATATTGTACTTCCAATAGCTCCTCATAGATGGAGTAAATATTTTGAACTTTTAACGAAAATCATCTGATTTCACACGTTCGCATTTCATGTTGTAAGAGTGCTAAATATATGTAAATAATGAGGATTTTTATACTTTTTTCTGGTAAAAATTTTGCTATAATTTGTTGTGAGATATAACGAGAAAAAATCTGAAAAAAAATATCAATATTTTTGAAAATTTGGTAAATAAGCTGTGACATCATAAATTGCAACTATAAAAATCCACTTCAGGATCTTCCAAAGGATGTAAGTCCAAATTTATTTATTTGGCGATTTTATTTGTATAGGTTCAAATATTATCAACTGATTAAATTTATTACACACAAAAATCACATTTCCTAAAACAAAAAAGTCAGAAAAGGCCACGCCCAATGTGTACTTAATTTTACTAAAATGGACTGCGTTTATCTCGAGCTACTCAACCCAGCTTGAAATCGGCTTGGCTTAACCTCTACCATTTGAAGTACATGTAAAAGGTCAAATCAAACCCGAATTCAATCTGGCTTGACGTGCTCGAGCTAATCGTAGTCATGGACCCAAAATTGAACTATTTGTAAAAAATATGAAAATGTTGTTTATTTAAAATTATATAAATATCAATCAACCAGGGTCATAAAATTCAAGCAATAAAATTTAGTCACTTGCCTAAATATTCTTAAGAGCAAAAAATCCTTCACGGTTTTTAATCGAACTCACTTTTTATTCAAAAAAGTGCATACGATGCAAGATTGAAAGCCAAAAATCATATCAGATTATTTGTTTCTACCCTTTTTGATTGATGTCGCTACTTCTGTCATCGATTTAGTTTAATACAAAAAAATTAGGAGTATCATCTCTAAACAGATAAATGTTACTTCCGGTGTATCCCAAGGTTCGCACTTGGGTCTCTTTATTTATAAAGTTCTTGAAAATATTTTGATTTTTTTAAATTACTAACAATTGGTTTGAACGATCAGGATTAAATTTGGTATATGAAATTATACAGGAAAAAAGTATTTTTGGACAACATGTTTTTACTTCTACATTCTACGTAAATGGTCAAAGGTACGTTATCGACATAATGTCTTCTATCTTTCTAGTGGCTGAATAAAAATGCTTAATATTTTATTTGTAACTAAACAGGGTAATTATTTTTGTTTCCTATATATTTTATCCATCTACCTTAGTTTGGGCAGAAAAAAATAATTTCTATTTGATGCATAAAAAACTTGAAAAAAAATTTCAAAATTTTCACCGAAAAGTTTGTAGAAAAAAAAACACTACATAATTCCTAGACCAAAATAAAACTAATTAACGAATTTAATCTTTATCCAAAAATGCTCCCTAAAGTTTCCATCGCCTTTGAAAAATTTTTAAAAAGAAAAATTTATTTATGGTCGATATAGGCTTAACGAATCACTTTTGGATTAAAATAAATTTAGTTCAATCGTTTCATTTTAGTTTTAAGAATATGTATTATTATTTTGTACAGACCTTTTAAAGAAAAATTAAAAAAAAATTGAGGTTATGTTGTGCTTTAAAGGGAAATTATTTTTTTCTGCCTAAATTAAGCTAGATAGAAAAATTCCATAAGAGAAAAAAATGTTTATAATTGACCACTTAAGAAATGTCTAAATGTAAAAACATATTATCAAGATATACCTTTTTTCATTACAAATTCACATACCAGATTTAATACCGATCGTTCAAACCGATTTTTAGTAATTTAATAAAAAATTAAATATTTTCAAGAACTTTGATGGTTTGCAACTTCCTAATAAATCACTTTTGGATAGAGATAAGTTTGGTTAAATCGTCTTATTTTGGTCTCAGTATTATTAGTATGTGGTATCATTTTGTACAGAGCTTTTAGGAACACCCTATAGATTATAGAACATTGTCAAGTGTTGCTGTAATTAAATCAGCTGCAGACACTCATAACATCCAAACCGATCTCAATAATTTCTTTAATTGGTTTAGGTGTGAACGTAATTTCATGTTTTTAAATGCTAAGAAGTGTAAGGTTTAGAGATTTTTTTAGGAAAAGAAATTGTTTAAATAGTACTTATTCTCTGTAGTCTGTAGCTTGTGTGATCTTGGTCATTTCTGACTCCAAACTAACATCCATTGATCGTATGTACTCCACTGTAGCGAAGACTTGACATATGCTAGATTTTATTTCCAGAAACACTAGTGATATTACAGATTTGAATACAATGAAAATTTTATACTCATCGTATGTTTAGGTTTCATCTTGAATACACTAACCCTACCGGGTGGAAATGAAACTAGGGCCACCCCTGGCATTTCTTTATTTATGGAAATAAAAAATTAAAATTTTAGTATATTATATGATCTAAGAAAACAAATCTTATGGATCGAATAAATTTTTAATTTTACTTCCGGTTTATCAGGAAATGGCATCCACTTTCTTATTTTAAATATAACCCCCTGATTTTTTCTACGTAAAATCAAACATTGGTTAATTTTAAGTATGTTTATGACAAAAAAATAGTTTTTTTCAAAACTTCAAGAAAAAAAGTTGAATTTTTTTTTGGTAAAAAATTTGAATAAAACATACATATGGAATATCACAGTAACCGGAAAAAAACCCTCTATTTAATTAGGGGGTGGCCCTTATATCATCCCATTTAAAAAAGTAAAGATATTTCCAAAAAACGCTTCTTGAAAATTAAAAAAAATAATATCTCAAGAAGGGTGAAATAAATTTTATAAATTACAATTTATTTTACGTATTTGTATTATTTAAAAAGTTTTTGTAGGTTTTACTCAAATTTTTTTCCCAAAAAAAATTCAACATTTTTTCTTAAAGTTTTGAAAAAAAAATTTTTTTTGTCATAAACATACTTAAAACTATCCAATGTTTGATTTTACGTAGAAAAAATCAGGGGGTTACATTTAAAATAAGAAAGTGGGTGCCATTTCCTGATAAACCGGAAGTAAAATGAAAGATTTATTCGATCCATAAAATTTGTTTTCTTAGAACATATAAGATACTAAAATTCTAATTTTTTATTTTCATAAATAAAGAAATGCCATGGGTGACCCTAGTTTCATTTCCACCCGGTATATGGTCATCTTTTCAGCGATTTTATATTGATTAAGTAATTAAGCTTCCTTTGTGCCTTGCTAGGAACGACGTGTGCTTTGCTTCCCATGTGTTTCCTAAATTCCTAGCGTGGCCACCACCTTGTGCTGGCTTCTATTATTTTAACTTAATTGTTGTTTTTAACGGCTACTAATGATTTTGTGACAAATTTCAACCAGTATGGTTTTTGTCGTATAGAGTGGGCCAAAACCATTTGTTTGCCTCAAAAAGGAGGAATTTTTGTCTATTTCTTTTTTATTTTAAGATACTTGCTGTTAACCTGGAATGATTACCTTTTTGTATTTTTTTGAAAAAAATAATGTGCATGAGTTGTTACTCTTAATTTGTTACAAGTGATTTGAATAACCTTATTGTTCCATGTTAAACATATGGATATTATTTAATACAATGCATGGAATACAATACCATCAATACCTGACAAGTACTTTGCAGATGCGCTGTATACGATTTGAAGGGTTTCCTCAAAAGAAAGTGGTTACAAAAATATAGGTTTTTCATATTGCTCAATTTCAGGACGGGTAGCAGAATGGGGAGGAATGTTAATCACAAGATAGTCTATGCAGTCAATGAAATAGCGGTTAAAATCATTTGCTGTTTCAGCATCACCAGAAAGAGCAGTCCCCGGACTCTGATAAATAGAAAAGTATTGAGTCCCTTAGAAACGTTATAAATGGATGGGGAGATTTCATCGAAAAAATGTACGATAGTGACAGCATCATTTCGATTCGTTGTAATGCTTGATTTCTATTTATCAGAGTACAGGGCCAGTACCATTATCCAGTGTGAAATTGTTGGAGCGAATGCTGTTATGATGCGACCTACCTTTTATAATTCGCCAAGCTGTTTTTGATTTGTTAAGTGACTTAATCATCATGTTGTTATGGTTTAATTTGGCAGTCTGAATATTTTGTTTTTTAAACTGAAATCGGTAAGACTAAGGAAACCGGTGTCCTAAATCGTACCACTTATAGCATAAGTCATACCTAAGAGTAAAATTAACAAAATAATTAAGCAAAAATAATATTAATATTACTAACATGTCACTGAAACGTATTTAGTTAGTGCAAATATCATAAACATATTCTTGTTGTCTAAATATCATTGCTGCTAAAAGAGTTGTTGCCCCGATATTTCACTCAAAACTGTAAAGGTACGATTTAGGAAGTTGTACGACTTGAGCAACCTTATCATATTTGACAAAAATATTCATGTCAAAATAAGAGCGATAACAACATTTCTAAATGCTTAAGTACCATTAACGGCAAAACTTTTGCACCAACATCCACTTACCAAGAATGCAATCTAATGTGTAGGTGTAATTATTTATTTATACCTTTGACATTTGTTTTACTACTAAGTAATATTCTGGTGTAAGCAAATAAAATTAAATTACCACAAAATAAAACAATATTTGCCGAAAATTAATTTTTATTTAATTTCAGAAAATTATAATATTTTTTGTTTTTGTATAAAATGTATAAAAAATAATTTGGAAAGTTTTAAATTTTTTTGGGTTTTCTGGGCAGATGCTACCGGTTTACCATTTTCTCCTTATTATTTCACCTGGCATCGCATAGCGAACATCCTTCGCCGTTTCTTCTGTTACATCAGATTCTTCACTAATATCAGATAAAGGTTTCATATCAATAACATGTCCTCTAAAATATGGTTGAGGGGTTCTGTCCAAACTTTTCAGTGACATTTCTTGAGCAGATTCGTTATTATCTTCAATCGGTTGATTCTTCAAATATTCTCTCACACTTTCTATACAAGATTCATCTACCGTTTTTGGAGCAGATTCTTCAATTCCATCACCTTTCGGCGTATTCGATTGGTTTTGTGAATATTCTCTAACATTTGTCTCTGCTTTTTTTACCGGGGCAGATTTATTAGATTCTTTCTGGGCATTGTCTGATTTTGTCTCTGCTTTTTTTACCGGAGAAGTTTCTCTAGATCCTTTTTGACGTTTTTCGGGAACTAACATATTGTATACACTTTCCGTGACCTCTATTGCATGTGGAGATATCTTTGCATCTCTTATCACTTTTTTTACCGGAGAAGGTTCTCTAGATCCTTTCTGAGCTTTATCGGAAATTGATGTTTTGGATTGTGTTTTGTTTAAATAATCCCTTACAATCACTGTATGTGCCGATTTTACTGCTTTTTTTACCGGAGAAGTTTCTCTAGATCCTTTTTGACGTTTTTCGGGAACTAACATATTGTATACACTTTCCGTGACCTCTATTGCATGTGGAGATATTTTTGCATCTCTTATCACTTTTTTTACCGGAGAAGGTTCTCTAGATCCTTTCTGAGCTTTATCGTGAAGTGATGTATTGGATTGTTTTTTGTGTAAATATTCTCTGTAAATTTCTGTATGTTTAGGTTTTTTAACATCTTTTACTTCTTCTTTTACCACAGCAGTTTCTTTAACTTCTTTCGGAGTTCTTTCGTGAATTGTTTTCGATTGTGTTTTGTGTACATTTTCCGGGACAATTATTGCTTGGGGAGATTTCTTTGCATCTCTAACCACTTTTTTTACCGGAGAAGGTTCTCTAGATCCTTTCTGAGCTTTATCGTGAAGTGATGTATTGGATTGTTTTTTGTGTAAATATTCTCTGTAAATTTCTGTATGTTTAGGTTTTTTAACATCTTTTACTTCTTCTTTTACCACAGCAGTTTCTTTAACTTCTTTCGGAGTTCTTTCGTGAATTGTTTTCGATTGTGTTTTGTGTACATTTTCCGGGACAATTATTGCTTGGGGAGATTTCTTTGCATCTCTAACCACTTTTTTTACCGGAGAAGGTTCTCTAGATCCTTTCTGAGCTTTATCGTGAAGTGATGTATTGGATTGTTTTTTGTGTAAATATTCTCTGTAAATTTCTGTTTGTTTAGTAGGTTTTTTAACATCTTTTACTTCTTCTTTTACCACAGCAGTTTCTTTAACTTCTTTCGGAGTTCTTTCGTGAATTGTTTTCGATTGTGTTTTGTGTACATTTTCCGGGACAATTATTGCTTGGGGAGATTTCTTTGCATCTCTTATCACTTTTTTTACCGGAGAAAGTTCTCTAGATCCTTTCTGAGCTTTATCGTGAAGTGATGTATTGGATTGTTTTTTGTGTAAATATTCTCTGTAAATTTCTGTATGTTTAGGTTTTTTAACATCTTTTACTTCTTCTTTTACCACAGCAGTTCCTTTGACTTCTTTCGGAGTACTTTCGTGAATTGACATCATCGACTGTTTTTTTATTACATATTCCCTGAGAATTTCAGTGTGTTGAGATTTTTTAACATCGATCTCTGATTTTCTACCTCCTAGCAGTGGAATTTTGGATTGGGAAGATCCTTCTTGGCTTCTACTTTTAAGGAATGTTTTTTGTCTTACCAAATCCGGCTGTTCAACTGTTCCACTTGCTGGTAATGGGATTCTTGAACGAGGTGATTCATCATGATTTTTAATGAATGTCGTTTGTTTAGCCAATACTTGTGCCTTAACATCTTCGGAAGGTGTTTTAACAATTCCAGCATCTACTTCCAAGACAATTTCTGTTTGAGGTGACTTCGGAGCTTCTACGTGTTCATGTTCTTGAATGTGTTCATGTTCTTGAACGGGGTCGTGTTCTTGAACAGCTTCGGAATCTTGCTTATCAACTGAAACAAATTCTTTTGGGGAACTTTCTGCTTGAGATTCCTCGTACCAAAGTCGCCTAGATTCTTCACTGTCATCCGTATCATAGGCTGTTTCAGTGTTATCGTCATGGATGTCTTCAAGCGATTCAACTTTTTCATACAACGCATCAAGCTTATAATTCCGTTGGCTTTCTTCAAACAGGGCAGCAAATTCTTTAAATCTTTCTTCCTGCCTCTTCTCTTCTTCTCTTAAATCTGATTCGGAATAATAGGTGGATACGCTGTTTATGGACATATCTGAAGGGACTTTTCCAAACTCCCCCAACTCCTGCATTATTTTTGTTACTCCATAATAATAAGGCATACGATTATCCTCTGTTTCCTCTTTCATCAGTTTAATGGCAAGATCAGTTATGCTGCTTCTAATGTGGGTGTCCCTCATAAAGGGATATTTTTCAAAAATAGCGTGCCTTTTGGCATTGAGAAAAGCCATTAGCATTTCATGTTCAGATGAGAATTCGTTGTTTTGTTTTTTTCTGAGAAGAGTACATGGCGACAAGGGTCTTTCTAGTCTCTGCTTTCTTTTCATCTCCTCTAGGTATTGCTCCGGTGGACAATTTATCGTGTAATATGATTTTGGAGCGGGCTCCACTTCTTGGGGTTTCGGTGTGAGGCTTTCAAGTTTTAAATCATGGGAGGCCTTGAGTTTTTTAAGTCGCCGCCTTGCCTCTTTTTGAAGCTTTGCTTCTGTAGCTGTTAAATAAAACAAACAATTGTAATTTTTACTTATTTATAATTTTAAAGTATTTACCTATACGACGCCTTCTCTTTCGTAACCACCAAACTGCCGCTTTCCATGTTAGAATGGTGAATGAGGTTGTAGCGACTATTGTTGCACAGAGTAAATAATTATCTTCAAAAAGGAAGTTAAAAATGTTCTTCGGCTTGTGATTCACTTCAGGTTTGAGAAAATAGTAAACTTTTTTTATGTAGTCACTCATTTTGAAATAAAAATGTAAAAGTAGAACCTTCCACTACAAAACGTCAAGTATAAGTGAACGAAATGGACGCTGGACGTCTTACTTATGCCCTCGCCTGACAATTGACAATCGCCTCGACTACTAGATTTGAATCAAAGGAATGAAATTATGCAACTCTGCAACTCTACATACACGCAAGCAACAATGGTTGCAAACAAACAACAACAAAATTTATAAGGAACTTTTAGATTGGAAAAATAAAATTTATTCCCAATTTTTGTTATCTCAAGTACTACACATTTATAAATGCAATGATAAATAATTTAATAATCAAATCAATCGAACAATAACATTTAAGAGCATAGAGCATTCCTTCCCAAACCATGTGTTCAGAATCGTCTTTTTCAAAATAATTTATATACTTTTAGAATTAGTACCCTATAATAATAGAACTTTAATTCAAACTTTAATTAACTTTATTTCAAATATTACTGCCAATTATTAAAGATGTTCAATAAAGCAATTTTGTGTTTCGTAGTACTTTTTTATCGAAACATATTTTAGACACTTGTAATATATCAAAATTGATTAAATTGAAGACAGCACAATTACAGCTGTAAAAAAGATATAGTTCAAAAAAACAGCGACTTTGTTTCTAAGAGCTTGCAATTTTTTGAAAATGTTACCATTGATATGCCGCTATCATCAATCAGAGAATCTATGCTTGGGGACTGCTGGCCAAGTATGGCCGACATCAGTGAGGTTCCACCTGGAGATCCAGATGGTGATGTCTACTAGTTTATCTGCGATTTTAAAAGATGGAAGCATGTGTGGGGAAAACTTCGATTGTTACCGGGATTTAAATCCAGAAGTTAGAGGAGTTAGCCTGTATTCAGCGACCGTTTTGAAAAATTTAGAGATTTTATCACACTCAATACATGCTATTATGTTTAGTCAGTAGACACGTTTTTTAAAAAAAATTATCAAGCTGGGAAACGTCTTACAGATGAAATTAAGGAGGAAGTTCTATTTATTTTTTAAATATTAATTTCTTTGTAGACTAAATTAATATTTTAAATAAACAAAAAATATAACAAATTATTTATTATAAAATTTTTCAATAATATACAGCAAATTTGTGTCGAAACTTTTAAGCCGTTCTTAAATTTTTGATAAATTAATTCATGTATTCGCTCCATCTGCGATAATAAGTTGCGATGTGGGCGTTACATCTTGGACAGTGGTGCACTAAATCTTTTGGACCATTAGAAATATACGGCACACATAGGCATGGCCATAGGCTGAAAAAAAATTTATTCAAAATTATTGCATCTTCCATATTTTTTACATTACACTCTAATAAGGAAAAATTTTAGCTTTGTTTTGTCTTTGAAATGAAAATTGATTTTTTTTTTTGAATTTTTAGCCTTTAAAGGACCTTCGATAATGGTGGATGGTTACAATTTTGATAGTGATATTGATTTTTATGGGACATATTATCTGAACTAAAGAGCCTATTTGAAGTAATGAATTGAAGTTTTGCAATCGATGATAAGGATTCCTTCGTTTAGACCTTAACCCAGTGGTATATTATTGAGGTACGATCAATTAAATTAGTATTATTTATTGAATTTTAAATATTAAGGAGCGTTGTTTTCAATTATCTTATATGTATTTAATTTAAAATATTTCTTACCACTTAGAAGTTGCTGGAATAAAAGTTGTTGTGATAATGTGATGACACATAGGACTTCACTTATTCCCTTCAAATTTCATTAAAGGTGCCATTATTACTAAATATTTAACTACAATTTAATTGATATACATGTAAAATAAAGTCATTATTGTGATAAACGCCTGTCAATAGCCAACTACAAGATCTCCTTTTCACCTGTAATTTTTTATTACAATATTGATTTTTTGATACTGAGTCGCTGCTACAGATCTTTATCCTATGTTGAGTAACTTTCAAATGATCTCATTTTAGGTCCATTTATAAAATTAAAGTGTCTCTAAAGATAGAATTGGCTTAATTCCGAAATGCATAAGACAATATATACAGAGTCGGCCAACGAAAATGAAACGGTGGAGTTTTAAAATAGTTAATAAAAAAATTTGAAAAAACGCTTGGACAGATCAATTTTAGTTTCAAGGGGGACTTCTTTTTTAACACAACTGATACAAAAATCCCTTCATCCCTATGTACCTATTATAATTTTAGGAGTTGTGTCCATACCCCACAGGAATGAATGGATTTTTGCATCAGCTCTATTTCAAAATATGTTCCCCTCGAAACCAAAGTTGACCTGCCCGAGCAGTTTTTTTATTAACTATTTTAAAACTCAACCGTTTCATTTTCGTTGGCTCACCCTGTATGATTTTAATAAGTGTGTAACATTATTATCGATTATCGTTTGGTGTTTAAGGGCACCTTTCCCTGATGCTAATTATGGCACACCAAACAAATGGAAATTTCAGTCTTGAAATAAAAAATATTGTATTCAATTAAATAAGGCTATAAATTGGAAAAGTGGAAAAGTCGAATCTAATCGTTGTTCACTACATGATTTGTATCGTTTAAAAATGTTTTAAACCATCTATAACCACTTTACCAAGATTACAGAGTGGCGTAGATTTTATTTACCAGCAAATACCTCTGTTATTCAAACTGGAAGTACTAATAAAAGTGGTTGTTTTATTTTTTTTATCTCATTAAGTAACCGAGATAATTGCTTTGAAATAATATTTGGTTCACCCTGTGTAACTAATTTTTTTAAGTAAAATTTATACAATCGAAAACCTTCGACAAATAAATTTAAATCGCATCCTCCAATATTAATCTAAAACTGAATAAAATCATAGTTTCAAGAAAATGTACGGGCTCAATTTTTTTATATTTTGTTACAGATACAATCCTTTTTATGCAGTTTTACTAAAGACTGTATCTGTAACAAAATATAAAAAAATTGAGCCCTTACATTTTTTTGTTTGCCATTAAAAAAATAAAATGTGAAAAAGTGACTGATTATTTTCATTCTTTTTTTAAATATTTTGACTCCTGGTCTGATTAAAAAAAACTTTTTATGCAGTTTTACTAAAGACTGTATCTGTAACAAAATATAAAAAAATTGAGCCCGTACATTTTCTTGTTTTCGATTAAAAAAATTAAATGTGAAAAAGTGACTGATTATTTTCATTCTTTTTAAATTTTTTGACTCATGGTCTGATTTTCAAACAACTTTTTATGTAGTTTTACTAAGGACTGTATCTGTAAAACTTATAAAAAAATTGAGCCCTTACATTTTTTTTTCTAATAAAAAAAATATGAATGTAAAAATGAATGCATTTAAATGTAACTTCAGCCCGGTAGGTTTTACAGATTATCACTAAAAATGTCTAAACATCCACAAGTACTCATAAATCTAAATAAAATTATTTGATAATAAAAAAAATGTACGAATAAAATTTTTTGGAGCTAAGTTAATTAATTAGAATTTTCAAAAATTCATCAAAAAGAATTCCAAAATTGCTCACTGGTGTTAAAAAAACATGTAATTTAGTTTTAAATCAATCCATTTGTGTGAGAGGTTTGGAAAAAGCGTCTGTATGGCATGTATTTTTTGCCGGACTAACGTTGCGAAAAGTTTTTTGCGGTTTTTATGTTTTTGTGCGAGACTCTTGCATTTGCCAATTCCTGAATAAAATTGGACGTAGAATTACGAAATTAATCCCTTTGAAAAAAAACGTTGTTCATTGTTTGAACTTCAAGAAGCTTTAATTGTTGCTTCTAATAAATTACTTTGAGGAAAATTATCTCATAATTTTTGGATTAAAGTAATAACGAATCAATCTCGCTTTATTTAATTTCTTAAATTAAAAATTTAGCGATTTTTTTATTAATTATGCAGCGTCTCATTTGAATGTAAAATTAAAACAGCATTTTTTCTGCATTAATTTATGAATAAAAATTTATGCATCACAGTTTACACATCATAAATTGCAACTATAAAAATCCACTTCAGGATCTTCCAAAGGATGTAAGTCCAAATTTATTTATTTGGCGATTTTATTTATATAGGTTCAAATATTATCAACTGATTAAATTTATTACACACAAAAATCACATTTCCTAAAACAAAAAAGTCAGAAAAGACCACGCCCAATGTGTACTTAATTTTACTAAAATGGACTACGTTTATCTCGAGCAACTCAACCCAGCTTGAAATCGGCTTGGCTTAACCTCTACCATTTGAAGTACATGTAAAAGGTCAAATCAAACCCGAATTCAATCCGGCTTGACGTGCTCGAGCTAATCGTAGTCATGGACCCAAAATTGAACTATTTGTAAAAAATATGAAAATGTTGTTTATTTAAAATTATATAAATATCAATCAACCAGGGTCATAAAATTCAAGCAATAAAATTTAGTCACTTGCCTAAATATTCTTAAGAGCAAAAAATCCTTCACGGTTTTTAATCGAACTCACTTTTTATTCAAAAAAGTGCATACGATGCAAGATTGAAAGCCAAAAATCATATCAGATTATTTGTTTCTACCCTTTTTGATTGATGTCGCTACTTCTGTCATCGATTTAGTTTAATACAAAAAAATTAGGAGTATCATCTCTAAACAGATAAATGTTACTTCCGGTGTATCCCAAGGTTCGCACTTGGGTCTCTTTATTTATAAAGTTCTTGAAAATATTTTGATTTTTTTAAATTACTAACAATTGGTTTGAACGATCAGGATTAAATTTGGTATATGAAATTATACAGGAAAAAAGTATTTTTGGACAACATGTTTTTACTTCTACATTCTACGTAAATGGTCAAAGGTACGTTATCGACATAATGTCTTCTATCTTTCTAGTGGCTGAATAAAAATGCTTAATATTTTATTTGTAACTAAACAGGGTAATTATTTTTGTTTCCTATATATTTTATCCATCTACCTTAGTTTGGGCAGAAAAAAATTATTTCTATTTGATGCATAAAAAACTTGAAAAAAAATTTCAAAATTTTCACCGAAAAGTTTGTAGAAAAAAAAACACTACATAATTCCTAGACCAAAATAAAACTAATTAACGAATTTAATCTTTATCCAAAAATGCTCCCTAAAGTCTCCATCGCCTTTGAAAAATTTTTAAAAAGAAAAATTTATTTATGGTCGATATAGGCTTAACGAATCACTTTTGGATTAAAATAAATTTAGTTCAATCGTTTCATTTTAGTTTTAAGAATATGTATTATTATTTTGTACAGACCTTTTAAAGAAAAATTAAAAAAAAATTGAGGTTATGTTGTGCTTTAAAGGGAAATTATTTTTTCCTGCCTAAATTAAGCTAGATAGAGAAATTCCATAAGAGAAAAAAATGTTTATAATTGACCACTTAAGAAATGTCTAAATGTAAAAACATATTATCAAGATATACCTTTTTTCATTACAAATTCACATACCAGATTTAATACCGATCGTTCAAACCGATTTTTAGTAATTTAATAAAAAATTAAATATTTTCAAGAACTTTGATGGTTTGCAACTTCCTAATAAATCACTTTTGGATAGAGATAAGTTTGGTTAAATAGTCTTATTTTGGTCTCAGTATTATTAGTATGTGGTATCATTTTGTACAGAGCTTTTAGGAACACCCTATAGATTATAGAACATTGTCAAGTGTTGCTGTAATTAAATCAGCTGCAGACACTCATAACATCCAAACCGATCTCAATAATTTCTTTAATTGGTTTAGGTGTGAACATAATTTCATGTTTTTAAATGCTAAGAAGTGTAAGGTTTAGAGATTTTTTTAGGAAAAGAAATTGTTTAAATAGTACTTATTCTCTGTAGTCTGTAGCTTGTGTGATCTTGGTCATTTCTGACTCCAAACTAACATCCATTGATCGTATGTACTCCACTGTAGCGAAGACTTGACATATGCTAGATTTTATTTCCAGAAACACTAGTGATATTACAGATTTGAATACAATGAAAATTTTATACTCATCGTATGTTTAGGTTTCATCTTGAATACACTAACCCTACCGGGTGGAAATGAAACTAGGGCCACCCCTGGCATTTCTTTATTTATGGAAATAAAAAATTAAAATTTTAGTATTATATATGATCTAAGAAAACAAATCTTATGGATCGAATAAATTTTTAATTTTACTTCCGGTTTATCAGGAAATGGCATCCACTTTCTTATTTTAAATATAATTTTTTTTTGGTAAAAAATTTGAATAAAACACATATGGAATATCACAGTAACCGGAAAAAAACCCTCTATTTAATTAGGGGGTGGCCCTTATATCATCCCATTTAAAAAAGTAAAGATATTTCCAAAAAACGCTTCTTGAAAATTAAAAAAAATAATATCTCAAGAAGGGTGAAATAAATTTTATAAATTACAATTTATTTTACGTATTTGTATTATTTAAAAAGTTTTTGTAGGTTTTACTCAAATTTTTTTCCCAAAAAAAATTCAACATTTTTTCTTAAAGTTTTGAAAAAAAAATTTTTTTTGTCATAAACATACTTAAAACTATCCAATGTTTGATTTTACGTAGAAAAAATCAGGGGGTTACATTTAAAATAAGAAAGTGGGTGCCATTTCCTGATAAACCGGAAGTAAAATGAAAGATTTATTCGATCCATAAAATTTGTTTTCTTAGAACATATAAGATACTAAAATTCTAATTTTTTATTTTCATAAATAAAGAAATGCCATGGGTGACCCTAGTTTCATTTCCACCCGGTATATGGTCATCTTTTCAGCGATTTTATATTGATTAAGTAATTAAGCTTCCTTTGTGCCTTGCTAGGAACGACGTGTGCTTTGCTTCCCATGTGTTTCCTAAATTCCTAGCGTGGCCACCACCTTGTGCTGGCTTCTATTATTTTAACTTAATTGTTGTTTTTAACGGCTACTAATGATTTTGTGACAAATTTCAACCAGTATGGTTTTTGTCGTATAGAGTGGGCCAAAACCATTTGTTTGCCTCAAAAAGGAGGAATTTTTGTCTATTTCTTTTTTATTTTAAGATACTTGCTGTTAACCTGGAATGATTACCTTTTTGTATTTTTTTGAAAAAAATAATGTGCATGAGTTGTTACTCTTAATTTGTTACAAGTGATTTGAATAACCTTATTGTTCCATGTTAAACATATGGATATTATTTAATACAATGCATGGAATACAATACCATCAATACCTGACAAGTACTTTGCAGATGCGCTGTATACGATTTGAAGGGTTTCCTCAAAAGAAAGTGGTTACAAAAATATAGGTTTTTCATATTGCTCAATTTCAGGACGGGTAGCAGAATGGGGAGGAATGTTAATCACAAGATAGTCTATGCAGTCAATGAAATAGCGGTTAAAATCATTTGCTGTTTCAGCATCACCAGAAAGAGCAGTCCCCGGACTCTGATAAATAGAAAAGTATTGAGTCCCTTAGAAACGTTATAAATGGATGGGGAGATTTCATCGAAAAAATGTACGATAGTGACAGCATCATTTCGATTCGTTGTAATGCTTGATTTCTATTTATCAGAGTACAGGGCCAGTACCATTATCCAGTGTGAAATTGTTGGAGCGAATGCTGTTATGATGCGACCTACCTTTTATAATTCGCCAAGCTGTTTTTGATTTGTTAAGTGACTTAATCATCATGTTGTTATGGTTTAATTTGGCAGTCTGAATATTTTGTTTTTTAAACTGAAATCGGTAAGACTAAGGAAACCGGTGTCCTAAATCGTACCACTTATAGCATAAGTCATACCTAAGAGTAAAATTAACAAAATAATTAAGCAAAAATAATATTAATATTACTAACATGTCACTGAAACGTATTTAGTTAGTGCAAATATCATAAACATATTCTTGTTGTCTAAATATCATTGCTGCTAAAAGAGTTGTTGCCCCGATATTTCACTCAAAACTGTAAAGGTACGATTTAGGAAGTTGTACGACTTGAGCAACCTTATCATATTTGACAAAAATATTCATGTCAAAATAAGAGCGATAACAACATTTCTAAATGCTTAAGTACCATTAACGGCAAAACTTTTGCACCAACATCCACTTACCAAGAATGCAATCTAATGTGTAGGTGTAATTATTTATTTATACCTTTGACATTTGTTTTACTACTAAGTAATATTCTGGTGTAAGCAAATAAAATTAAATTACCACAAAATAAAACAATATTTGCCGAAAATTAATTTTTATTTAATTTCAGAAAATTATAATATTTTTTGTTTTTGTATAAAATGTATAAAAAATAATTTGGAAAGTTTTAAATTTTTTTGGGTTTTCTGGGCAGATGCTACCGGTTTACCATTTTCTCCTTATTATTTCACCTGGCATCGCATAGCGAACATCCTTCGCCGTTTCTTCTGTTACATCAGATTCTTCACTAATATCAGATAAAGGTTTCATATCAATAACATGTCCTCTAAAATATGGTTGAGGGGTTCTGTCCAAACTTTTCAGTGACATTTCTTGAGCAGATTCGTTATTATCTTCAATCGGTTGATTCTTCAAATATTCTCTCACACTTTCTATACAAGATTCATCTACCGTTTTTGGAGCAGATTCTTCAATTCCATCACCTTTCGGCGTATTCGATTGGTTTTGTGAATATTCTCTAACATTTGTCTCTGCTTTTTTTACCGGGGCAGATTTATTAGATTCTTTCTGGGCATTGTCTGATTTTGTCTCTGCTTTTTTTACCGGAGAAGTTTCTCTAGATCCTTTTTGACGTTTTTCGGGAACTAACATATTGTATACACTTTCCGTGACCTCTATTGCATGTGGAGATATCTTTGCATCTCTTATCACTTTTTTTACCGGAGAAGGTTCTCTAGATCCTTTCTGAGCTTTATCGGAAATTGATGTTTTGGATTGTGTTTTGTTTAAATAATCCCTTACAATCACTGTATGTGCCGATTTTACTGCTTTTTTTACCGGAGAAGTTTCTCTAGATCCTTTTTGACGTTTTTCGGGAACTAACATATTGTATACACTTTCCGTGACCTCTATTGCATGTGGAGATATTTTTGCATCTCTTATCACTTTTTTTACCGGAGAAGGTTCTCTAGATCCTTTCTGAGCTTTATCGTGAAGTGATGTATTGGATTGTTTTTTGTGTAAATATTCTCTGTAAATTTCTGTATGTTTAGGTTTTTTAACATCTTTTACTTCTTCTTTTACCACAGCAGTTTCTTTAACTTCTTTCGGAGTTCTTTCGTGAATTGTTTTCGATTGTGTTTTGTGTACATTTTCCGGGACAATTATTGCTTGGGGAGATTTCTTTGCATCTCTAACCACTTTTTTTACCGGAGAAGGTTCTCTAGATCCTTTCTGAGCTTTATCTTGAAGTGATGTATTGGATTGTTTTTTGTGTAAATATTCTCTGTAAATTTCTGTTTGTTTAGTAGGTTTTTTAACATCTTTTACTTCTTCTTTTACCACAGCAGTTTCTTTAACTTCTTTCGGAGTTCTTTCGTGAATTGTTTTCGATTGTGTTTTGTGTACATTTTCCGGGACAATTATTGCTTGGGGAGATTTCTTTGCATCTCTAACCACTTTTTTTACCGGAGAAGGTTCTCTAGATCCTTTCTGAGCTTTATCGTGAAGTGATGTATTGGATTGTTTTTTGTGTAAATATTCTCTGTAAATTTCTGTTTGTTTAGTAGGTTTTTTAACATCTTTTACTTCTTCTTTTACCACAGCAGTTTCTTTGACTTCTTTCGGAGTACTTTCGTGAATTGTTTTCGATTGTGTTTTGTGTACATTTTCCGGGACAATTATTGCTTGGGGAGATTTCTTTGCATCTCTTATCACTTTTTTTACCGGAGAAAGTTCTCTAGATCCTTTCTGAGCTTTATCGTGAAGTGATGTATTGGATTGTTTTTTGTGTAAATATTCTCTGTAAATTTCTGTATGTTTAGGTTTTTTAACATCTTTTACTTCTTCTTTTACCACAGCAGTTCCTTTGACTTCTTTCGGAGTACTTTCGTGAATTGACATCATCGACTGTTTTTTTATTACATATTCCCTGAGAATTTCAGTGTGTTGAGATTTTTTAACATCGATCTCTGATTTTCTACCTCCTAGCAGTGGAATTTTGGATTGGGAAGATCCTTCTTGGCTTCTACTTTTAAGGAATGTTTTTTGTCTTACCAAATCCGGCTGTTCAACTGTTCCACTTGCTGGTAATGGGATTCTTGAACGAGGTGATTCATCATGATTTTTAATGAATGTCGTTTGTTTAGCCAATACTTGTGCCTTAACATCTTCGGAAGGTGTTTTAACAATTCCAGCCTCTACTTCCAAGACAATTTCTGTTTGAGGTGACTTCGGAGCTTCTACGTGTGCATGTTCTTGAATGTGTTCATGTTCTTGAACGGGGTCGTGTTCTTGAACAGCTTCGGAATCTTGCTTATCAACTGAAACAAATTCTTTTGGGGAACTTTCTGCTTGAGATTCCTCGTACCAAAGTCGCCTAGATTCTTCACTGTCATCCGTATCATAGGCTGTTTCAGTGTTATCGTCATGGATGTCTTCAAGCGATTCAACTTTTTCATACAACGCATCAAGCTTATAATTCCGTTGGCTTTCTTCAAACAGGGCAGCAAATTCTTTAAATCTTTCTTCCTGCCTCTTCTCTTCTTCTCTTAAATCTGATTCGGAATAATAGGTGGATACGCTGTTTATGGACATATCTGAAGGGACTTTTCCAAACTCCCCCAACTCCTGCATTATTTTTGTTACTCCATAATAATAAGGCATACGATTATCCTCTGTTTCCTCTTTCATCAGTTTAATGGCAAGATCAGTTATGCTGCTTCTAATGTGGGTGTCCCTCATAAAGGGATATTTTTCAAAAATAGCGTGCCTTTTGGCATTGAGAAAAGCCATTAGCATTTCATGTTCAGATGAGAATTCATTGTTTTGTTTTTTTCTGAGAAGAGTACATGGCGACAAGGGTCTTTCTAGTCTCTGCTTTCTTTTCATCTCCTCTAGGTATTGCTCCGGTGGACAATTTATCGTGTAATATGATTTTGGAGCGGGCTCCACTTCTTGGGGTTTCGGTGTGAGGCTTTCAAGTTTTAAATCATGGGAGGCCTTGAGTTTTTTAAGTCGCCGCCTTGCCTCTTTTTGAAGCTTTGCTTCTGTAGCTGTTAAATAAAACAAACAATTGTAATTTTTACTTATTTATAATTTTAAAGTATTTACCTATACGACGCCTTCTCTTTCGTAACCACCAAACTGCCGCTTTCCATGTTAGAATGGTGAATGAGGTTGTAGCGACTATTGTTGCACAGAGTAAATAATTATCTTCAAAAAGGAAGTTAAAAATGTTCTTCGGCTTGTGATTCACTTCAGGTTTGAGAAAATAGTAAACTTTTTTTATGTAGTCACTCATTTTGAAATAAAAATGTAAAAGTAGAACCTTCCACTACAAAACGTCAAGTATAAGTGAACGAAATGGACGCTGGACGTCTTACTTATGCCCTCGCCTGACAATTGACAATCGCCTCGACTACTAGATTTGAATCAACGGAATGAAATTATGCAACTCTGCAACTCTACATACACGCAAGCAACAATGGTTGCAAACAAACAACAACAAAATTTATAAGGAACTTTTAGATTGAAAAAATAAAATTTATTCCCAATTTTTGTTATCTCAAGTACTACACATTTATAAATGCAATGATAAATAATTTAATAATCAAATCAATCGAACAATAACATTTAAGAGCATAGAGCATTCCTTCCCAAACCATGTGTTCAGAATCGTCTTTTTCAAAATAATTTATATACTTTTAGAATTAGTACCCTATAATAATAGAACTTTAATTCAAACTTTAATTAACTTTATTTCAAATATTACTGCCAATTATTAAAGATGTTCAATAAAGCAATTTTGTGTTTCGTAGTACTTTTTTATCGAAACATATTTTAGACACTTGTAATATATCAAAATTGATTAAATTGAAGACAGCACAATTATAGCTGTAAAAAAGATATAGTTCAAAAAAACAGCGACTTTGTTTCTAAGAGCTTGCAATTTTTTGAAAATGTTACCATTGATATGCCGCTATCATCAATCAGAGAATCTATGCTTGGGGACTGCTGGCCAAGTATGGCCGACATCAGTGAGGTTCCACCTGGAGATCCAGATGGTGATGTCTACTAGTTTATCTGCGATTTTAAAAGATGGAAGCATGTGTGGGGAAAACTTCGATTGTTACCGGGATTTAAATCCAGAAGTTAGAGGAGTTAGCCTGTATTCAGCGACCGTTTTGAAAAATTTAGAGATTTTATCACACTCAATACATGCTATTATGTTTAGTCAGTAGACACGTTTTTTAAAAAAAATTATCAAGCTGGGAAACGTCTTACAGATGAAATTAAGGAGGAAGTTCTATTTATTTTTTAAATATTAATTTCTTTGTAGACTAAATTAATATTTTAAATAAACAAAAAATATAACAAATTATTTATTATAAAATTTTTCAATAATATACAGCAAATTTGTGTCGAAACTTTTAAGCTGTTCTTAAATTTTTGATAAATTAATTCATGTATTCGCTCCATCTGCGATAATAAGTTGCGATGTGGGCGTTACATCTTGGACAGTGGTGCACTAAATCTTTTGGACCATTAGAAATATACGGCACACATAGGCATGGCCATAGGCTGAAAAAAAATTTATTCAAAATTATTGCATCTTCCATATTTTTTACATTACACTCTAATAACGAAAAATTTTAGCTTTGTTTTGTCTTTGAAATGAAAATTGGTTTTTTTTTTTGAATTTTTAGCCTTTAAAGGACCTTCGATAATGGTGGATGGTTACAATTTTGATAGAGATATTGATTTTTATGGGACATATTATCTGAACTAAAGAGCCTATTTGAAGTAATGAATTGAAGTTTTGCAATCGATGATAAGGATTCCTTCGTTTAGACCTTAACCCAGTGGTATATTATTGAGGTACGATCAATTAAATTAGTATTATTTATTGAATTTTAAATATTAAGGAGCGTTGTTTTCAATTATCTTATATGTATTTAATTTAAAATATTTCTTACCACATAGAAGTTGCTGGAATAAAAGTTGTTGTGATAATGTGATGACACATAGGACAATCAATTTTGAATGGTTCTTTCGGTCACTTATTCCCTTCAAATTTCATTAAAGGTGCCATTATTACTAAATATTTAACTACAATTTAATTGATATAGATGTAAAATAAAGTCATTATTGTGATAAACGCCTGTCAATAGCCAACTACAAGATCTCCTTTTCACCTGTAATTTTTTATTACAATATTGGTTTTTTGATACTGAGTCGCTGCTACAGATCTTTATCCTATGTTGAGTAACTTTCAAATGATCTCATTTTAGGTCCATTTATAAAATTAAAGTGTCTCTAAAGATAGAATTGGCTTAATTCCGAAATGCATAAGACAATATATACAGAGTCGGCCAACGAAAATGAAACGGTGGAGTTTTAAAATAGTTAATAAAAAAATTTGAAAAAACGCTTGGACAGATCAATTTTAGTTTCAAGGGGGACTTATTTTTTAACACAACTGATACAAAAATCCCTTCATCCCTATGTACCTATTATAATTTTAGGAGTTGTGTCCATACCCCACAGGAATGAATGGATTTTTGCATCAGCTCTATTTCAAAATATGTTCCCCTCGAAACCAAAGTTGACCTGCCCGAGCAGTTTTTTTATTAACTATTTTAAAACTCAACCGTTTCATTTTCGTTGGCTCACCCTGTATGATTTTAATAAGTGTGTAACATTATTATCGATTATCGTTTGGTGTTTAAGGGCACCTTTCCCTGATGCTAATTATGGCACACCAAACAAATGGAAATTTCAGCCTTGAAATAAAAAATATTGTATTCAATTAAATAAGGCTAAAAATTGGAAAAGTGGAAAAGTCGAATCTAATCGTTGTTCACTACATGATTTGTATCGTTTAAAAATGTTTTAAACCATCTATAACCACTTTACCAAGATTACAGAGTGGCGTAGATTTTATTTACCAGCAAATACCTCTGTTATTCAAACTGGAAGTACTAATAAAAGTGGTTGTTTTATTTTTTTTTATCTCATTAAGTAACCGAGATAATTGCTTTGAAATAATATTTGGTTCACCCTGTGTAACTAATTTTTTTAAGTAAAATTTATACAATCGAAAACCTTCGACAAATAAATTTAAATCGCATCCTCCAATATTAATCTAAAACTGAATAAAATCATAGTTTCAATTTTTGATAATTTTATTCGTGTAACTGCTTCATGGGCGATAATAAGTTGCAATGTGGCTGTTACATCTCGGACAGTGGTGCTCTAAATATTTAGTTTAATTAAAAATATACGGCAAAGAGATTTTTATTGCATCTTCCACATTTTTCACATTACACTCTAAAAATGTAAAATTTTGTGATGAGTTATAAGTTGAACCTAGGAATTTATAGGACGAATTTCAAAATTTCATGAAAGGTATAAGCGATGGATTTAAAATTAATTAAAGTATATTTTGAACTATATTTTATATATCTCTGCTAATTACTATAAAGATGCTATAAAGCAATTTTGTTACTAGTTGATTAAATTGAAAATAGCACAATTACAGCTGTAGAAAAGATAGTTCAAACAAACATCGACTTCGTTTGCAAGAAATTGCAATTTTTTTAAAATGTTACCAATGATATGGCGCTATCATCAATCAGAGAATCCATACTTGGGAACTGCTGCTCAATTATGGCCGACATCAGTGAGGTTCCACCTGGAGATCCAGATGGTGATGTCTAGTAGTTTTCCTGCGATTTTAAAAGATGTAAGCATGTGTGGGGAAAACTTCGATTGTTACCAGGATTTAAATCCAGCAGTTAAAGGAGTTACCCTGTATTCAGCGATCGCTTTGAAAAATGTAGAGATTTTATCACAGTCGCTGAATACGTTCTATTATGTTTAGTCACTAGACACGTTTTACAAAAAAATTTATCAATTTATTAATTTATCTTGCCGATGAAATTAAAGAGGAAGTTTTATTTATTTTTTAAATATTAATTTCTCTGTAGACTAAATTAATATTTTAAGTAAACAAAATATATAACAAATAATTTATTATAAAATTTTTCAATAATATACAGCAAATTTGTATCGAAAGTTTTAAGCCATTCTTGAATTTTTGATAATTTAATTCATGCATTTGCTCCATCGGCGATAATAAGTTGCAATGTGGGCGTTACATCTCGGACAGTGGTGCTCCAAATTTTTTGTACCATTAGATATGTACGGCACACATAGGCATGGCCATAGGCTGAAAACAAATTTAAACAAAATTATTGCATCTTCCACATTTCTTACATTACACTCTAATAATGAAAAATTTTATCTTTGTTTTGTCTTTGAAATTAAAATTGATTTTGTTTTGAATTTTCAGCCTTTAAAAGACCTTCGATAACTATGTTCTGCTACACGTTAATAATGGATGGTTAAAATTTTGATAGTGATATTGATTTTTATGGGAGATATTATCCAAACTTAAGAGCCTTTTAATATCTGAAATAATGAATTGAAGTTTTGCAATCGATGATAAGGATTCCTTCGTTTAGACCTTAACCGAATGGTATATAATTGAGCAGGTATGATCAATTAAATTAGTATTATTTATTGAATTTTAAATTTTAAGGAATGTTGTTTTCAATTATCTTATATTCAATTTAAAATATTTCTTACCACATAGATAATGCCAGTGTTTTTAAATGGATCTCTGATGAAGTTGCTGGAATAACAGTTGTTGTAATAATATGATGACACATAGGACAATCAATTCTGAATGGTTCTCTCGGACACTTATCCCCTTCAAATTTCATTAAAGGTGCCATTATTACTAAATATTTAGCTACAATTTATTTGATATACGAGTAAAATATAGTCAAATAAAAATATTAACCTGTAAATGTCATTATGGTGACAAACACCTGTCCATAGCCAACTAGATATTTTTCTTTTTAATATTATGTAAGGTGGAAATATTTTTCAAGAAACACTTCAATACTTTAGAAAAAGCAATGTTTTTTGCAAATTCTTGTGAAGGCACTTCACTTCAATCTCAAAGTTGTCCGTCAAAAATTCCATTTTTCTTTCCGGTGAATGGCTTATTAAGGGATAATTATTATAACGGAACTTCTTAAATCATGTATATGATCATTTTTTAGAAACCCTCACCATACACTAAACCAATTAAAATAAATTAGTCACAGTAGTTGCATTATGTTTGTTTTTTCACGATGATTTCTACATTTTTTTGGGGTTTTATGCAACCAATGCTAAAATAAAATAGAAAGCTTTTAGGATAAGGTTGCTCAAGTCGTACCCCATAAGAAAAATCAAATTATAACTTCTAGAATGTATCAAATTGTTGGATCGAATGCTGTTATTCATGCAAACTACCTTTTATGATTTGCCAAACTGTTTTTGACTTGTTATATGACTTCTATCATGTTGCTGTTATGGTTTAATTTGGTAGTCTGAATATTTTGTTTTTTAAAATGAAATCGGTACGACTAGTGTCCGAAATCGTATCTCTTATACCATAAGTTGTACCTAAGAGTTAAATTAACAAACTAATTAAGACGCCTCAATACCAAATGCGTTTCTCTGATGCAAACAAACCGTTCTTTTCTTTATAATTTTTATATTAGCAAAAAATGGTTCTAACGCAGGTAATTATTATTATATATAATGCGTTGCTAGAAAAAAATTTTATATTTTTTTGTACAAATCCTCAAAAAATGGTAAAAACATTAATATTTTGTTTACATTTTGTGACTTTTACAAAAAAACAAATTTATTTTTTTAATAACACCTTAGGACTTGGGACTTTTTTTTTTGTAAATTATTTGCTAATATAAAAAAAGAAAAGAACGGTTTGTTTACATCAGAGAAATGCATTTGGTATTGACCCACCTTAGGCAAAAATAATATTAATGTTACTATCATGTCACCGTCATGTATTTAGTTATAATGCAAATATCACAAACATATTTTTTTCCTTCTGCTACTAACACCAGCACATCGATCATGTGCTCATGTCTTACATTTAAGCCACTTTACCATATTTTCCTCGAGGTGTTTGGCACAAATATTACATTACCAATCACATTTGTTTAACTTCTACTCTTTACAGATCATGCTCATGTGGGTACGTCTTAGGACAAAGCACAAATTATGTTTTAATGAACATTACCAAACACTGAATAAAGCTAATACAATTTTATTTCTAAGAAATAAATAATCAAATGTTACAAAATAACCACCTAATAAGGAGTATGATTTTATCAATAACTTGGTCTCTACAAAAACTATTAATCGTATATAAGCAATTAGTAGGAAACAGCAAAAAATTTACTTGTTAAGATGATGTTACCACATTATCGAGGACAGATACTAATCACAAGAATCAATTAGTCCGACAAAAGTCTAAATATCATTGCTGCTAAAAGAGTTGTTGCCCCGATATTTCACTCAAAATTGTAAAGGTACGATTTAGGAAGTTGTTCGACTTGAGCAACCTCATCGTATTTGACAAAAATATTCATAACAAACAAAGTTTGCAATCGATGATGTAGATCTGTGATTAAAATTAATCAAACTGAGTTTGATTAATTTTAAAAATATTCATGTCAAAATAAGAGCGATAACAACATTTCTAAATGCTTAAGTACCATTAATGGCACAACTTTTGCACCAACATCCACTTACCAAGAATGCAATCTAATGTGTTGGTGTAATTATTTATTTATACCTTTGACATTTGTTTTACTACGAAGTAATATTCTGGTGTAAGCAAATAAAATTAAATTACCACAAAATAAAACAATATTTGCCGAAAATTAATTTTTATTTAATTTCAGAAAATTATAATATTTTTTGTTTTTGTATAAAATGTATAAAAAATAATTTGGAAAGTTTTAAATTTTTTTTGGGTTTTCTGGGCAGATGCTACCGGTTTACCATTTTCTCCTTATTATTTCACCTGGCATCGCATAGCGAACATCCTTCGCCGTTTCTTCTGTTACAACAGATTCTTCACTAATATCAGATAAAGGTTTCATATCATTAACATGTGCTCTAAAATATGGTTGAGGGGTTCTGTCCAAACTTTTCAGTGAAATTTCTTGAGCAGATTCGTTATTATCTTCAATCGGTTGATTCTTCAAATGTTCTCTCACACTTTCTGTACAAGATTCATCTTCCGTTTTTTGAGAAGATTCTTCAATTCCATCACCTTTCGGCGTATTCGATTGGTTTTGTGAATAATCTCTAACATTTGTCTCTCTAGATCCTTTTTGACGTTCTTCGGGAACTAACATATTGTATACACTTTCCGTGACAACCATTGCATGTGGAGATATCGTTGCATCTCTTATCACTTTTTCAGAAATTGATGATTTGGATTGTGTTTTGTTTAAATATTCCCTTACAATCACTGTATGTGCCGATTTTACTCCTGGTTTTACCGGAGAAGTTTCTCTAGATCCTTTCTGAGCTTTATCGGTAACTAATGTTTTGTATACACTTTCCGTGACCTCTATTGCATGTGGAGATATCTTTGCATCTCTTATCACTTTATCAGGAATTGATGTATAGCATTGTTTTTTGTGTAAATATTCTCGGTAAATTTCTGTATGTTTAGGTTTTTTAACATCTTTTACTTCTTCTTTTACCACAGCAGTTTCTTTAACTTCTTTCGGAGTACTTTCGTGAATCGACATCATCGACTGTTTTTTTATTACATATTTCCTGATAATTTCAGCATGTTGAGATTTTCTAATATCAATCTCTGATTTTCTACCTCCTAGCAGTGGAATTTTGGATTGGGAAGGTGCTTCTTGGCTTCTACTTTTAGGGAATGTTTTTTGTCTTACCAAATCAGGCTGTTCAATTTCTGTTTGAGATGACTTCGGGTCTTCTACGTGTTCGTGTTCTTGAACAGCTTCGGAATCTTGCTTATCCATTGAAACAAATTCTTCCTGGAAACTTTCTGCTTGCGATTCCTCGTTCCAAAGTCGCCTAGATTCTTCACTATCATCCGTATCATAGGCTGTTTCACTGTTATCGTCTTCAAGCGATTCAACTTTTTGATACAACACATCAAGCTTATAATTCCGTTGGCTTTCGTGAAACAGGACAGCAAATTCTTCAAATCTTTCTTCCTGCCTTTTCTCTTCTTCTCTTAAATCTGATTCGGAATAATAGGTGGATACGCTGTTTATGGACATATCAGAAGGGACTTTTCCAAACTCGCCCAACTCCTGCTTTATTTTTGTTACTCCATAATAATAAGGCATACGATTATCCTCTGTTTCGTCTTTCATCAGTTTAATGACAAGCTCAGTTATGCTGCTTCTAATGTGGGTGTACTTCATAAAGGGATATTTTTCAAAAATAGCGTGCCTTTTGGCATTGAGAAAAGCCATTAGCATTTCATATTCAGATGAGAATTTGTTGTTTTGTTTTTTCCTGAGAAGAGTACAGGGCTCCACTTCTTGGGGTTTCGGTGTAAGGCTTTCAAGTTTTAAATCATGGGAGGCCTTGACTTTTTTAAGCCGCCTTGCCTCTGTAGCTGTTAAATAACACAAACAATTGTAATTTTTACTTATTTATAATTTTAAAGTATTTACCTATACGACGCCGTTTCTTTATCCACCAAACTACCGCTTTGCATGTTAGAAAAGTGAATGAGGTTGTAGCGACTATTGTTGCACAGAGCAAATAATTATCTTGAATAAGGAAGTTAAAAATGTTCTTCGGCTTGTGATTCACTACAGGTTTGAGAAAATAGTAAACTTTTTTTATGTAGTCACTCATTTTGAAATAAAAATGTAAAAGTAGAACCTTCCACTACAAAACGTCAAGTATAAGTGAACGAAATGGACGCTGGACGTCTTACTTATACCCTCGCCTGACAATTGACAATCGCCTCGACTACTAGATTTGAATCAACGGAATGAAATTATGCAACTCTACATACACGCAAGCAACAATGGTTGCAAACAAACAACAACAAAATTTATAAGGAACTTTTAGATTGAAAAAATAAAATTTATTCGCAATTTTTGTTATCTTAAGTACTACACATCTATAAATACAATGATAAATAATTTAATAATCTAATCAATCGTACAATTACACTTAAGAGGATTGGGAGTCTAAGTAGAACCGTGCTGCGATAGTAATCGTATATTTTTAGCTTCTTCTTGAATTTGGGAAAGAAATCTTGACCCAAAGTACATCCTACATAATTAGGCTGAAAGCACCAATAAAAATCTTCATTTCTGTTATATTTTAAAATTTGTATCACCTAGACTATGAAGGTGCGCGTTCAAAATTTACGAAATATGCCTTGCAATTATTTCAAACTACAACCATATTTTGTAAATAACATTAAGTTTTATAATTGCATATTTTAAAGAACATGCATGGCTAGACTTCTATACGACGGCTTTTTCAAAAATTAAATTATTAAGTCCAAAAAATAAGTTTAAAATATGCCAAATTTTTCGTATTTCAATGATTTTTTTTTTGGCCATTTTCTTAAGATCTTAAGAATGGGTCGAACCTGCCTGGAAGTTGTTAGATCAGATACTATTAATTTAAAGCAATTTGTTCTTAATATTAAAGCGTTGGCGGAAGAAGCTAACTTGGATATTGAAAAATGTCTCGAGGGTATCGATAAAATCGAAAATAGCACAATTATAACCAACGAAGCTGTAGAAAAGATAGTTCAAACAAAAATCGACTTTGTTTACAACAGATTGCAATATTTTGAAAACGTTACGAATAATATGATGTCTTCTAGCTTACCTGAGATTTTAAAAGATGGAAGCTTGTGTGGGGAAAACTTTGATTGTTACCAGGATTTAAATCCAGAAATTAAAACAATTATGTTTAATCACTACGCACCTTACCTTTCTATCGAACAAGCTTGTGCAAGTGAAAAAGGGTGGGTTTTTCAAAAAATTTATCAAGCTAAGAAACGGCTTACCAATGAAATTAAGGAGCAAGTTTTATTTTTACGGAAATGCTATGATGAATTAAGCAATAAAAATGAAGTGGTTTAAAAATAATCGACATGTAAATTATTATTATTTTACATACTACAAAATTTAAAAAATTTTAAACGAATTTTGTATATTTATAGTAGGCCTCTTCCAATTTACTTCACCACTATTTTACAACATTTATTGAAAATAACATTTTTTCAAACAAAAATTAAAATAACACTTAAAACGAGACCTTTCGTGTAGCTCAAGGGTCAACTAGAAACTATTTTCATAAATTAAATTTGATTTTTTTAAAGTCATGACTACTCGAACTTCGTACCCCAGCAGTACTCGTTAACTCACACCTTAAGAAGGTTGTACTCATTGCATGGAACTTTTTATTGAGAAAGACCGAAGTTCAAGAAGATATGGAAATAGTAAGATGCATCAAGAATCATATATTTAGATTTCTGATCAAAGCGCAGAATATATTATTTTTAAATTCTTGATAGTCTCATTTTGGACACTTTTGGTAGAAAAAGTTACTCTTTTCTGGACACAATATTTAAATAATCAAATAAGAAAATTTAAAAATTTATTTGCAATTTTTGTTATCTTAAGTACTACACTTCCGTAAATGCAATGATAAATAATTTAATAATCTAATCAATCCAATAATTACACTTAAAAGTAATAAAAGTACATTTTTAACTTTATTTCAAATATTTGTGCCAATTATTAAAGATGTTCCATAAAGCAATTTTATGTTTCTTGGTACTTTATTTCACTCCTTTAACTCATCAGGTAATTTTTTATCGAAAAATATTTTAGACTCATAAGTGTACACTTATAAAATATATCAAAATTTCTTACTTTTTTAAAGGATTATGTAATTGGTGATGAGATATCAGCTGAACTGAAAAATTTATGGGATGAATTTCGAAATTTCATCAAAATGATAAGCGATGGACTTCAAACGACCTTTAAAAATGGTGTAGAATTTGTAAAAAAAGAAGAAGGTAGATTTAATGAATTGGGTCGAACCTGCCTGGAAGTTGTTAGATCAGATAATATTAATTTTAAGCAATTTGTTCTTAATATTAAAGCGAAGGCGGAAGAAGCTAACTTGGATATTGAAAAATGTCTCGAAGGTATCGATAAAATCGAAAATACCACAACTATAACCAACGAAGCTGTAGAAAAGATAGTTCAAACAAAAATCGACTTTGTTTACAACAGATTGCAATATTATGAAAATGTTACGAATAATATGGTGTTTTCTAGCTTACCTGCAATTTTAAAAGATGGGAGCATGTGTGGGGAAAACTTTGATTGTTACCAGGATTTAAATCCAGCAATTAAAACAATCTTGTTTAATCACTATGCACGTTACCTTTCTATCGAACAAGCTTGTGCAAGTGAAAAAGGGGGGGTTTTTCAAAAAATTTATCAAGCTGAGAAACGTCTTGCCGATGAAATTAAGGAGCAAGTTTTATTCATACGGAAATGCTATGATGAATTAAGCAATAAAAATTAAGTTGTTTAAAAATTTATTTTACATAATATTAAATTTAATTAATTCTAGACGAATTTTGTATATTTATAGTAGGCCTCTTCCAATTTACTTCACGATTGATTTACAACATTTATTGGAAATAAC
Organism: Stenus bimaculatus; assembly: GCA_963971135.1. Taxonomy (NCBI): domain Eukaryota; kingdom Metazoa; phylum Arthropoda; class Insecta; order Coleoptera; family Staphylinidae; genus Stenus; species Stenus bimaculatus. The sequence continues at coordinate 45,905,941 of OZ020184.1, forward strand.
ATTTTTTCAAACAAAAATTCAAATAACACATAAAACGAAACCGTTGCTGTAGCTCAAGGGTCAACTAGAAGCTATTTTCATAAATTAAATTCGATTTTTTTAAAGACATGACAACTCGAATTGCGTATCCCAGCAGTACTCGTTAACTCATACCTTAAGAGGGATCTCTACCTCATTGCATCCAACTTTTTATTGAGAAAAAAAAATTTACAGTGACTTTAAGCACCTAATTTTACCATATTTAATGAGGAATATTTACCGTATTAAAAAAAAACACTTAAGTAAAAAATCTCGATGAGAGATGTTAGCTTAAAGGGCAATATTTTGAAATTAAAAAACCGTTTTTAATTAACTATTACAGTTTTACCATTATCATGTCCGGTGTTTACATGGACTTACATATAAATATATTCGAGTAAATCCGTCTTAATAAGTCAAAGTATACAGAGTGTTAAAATAATAAAATGATTTTTAGGTTAAAAATCAAATATAATTGACATTTAAATATTGGCATTTTTATTTTATTGAATATTGAATATGTGTGATTTATTCATGAAAATTTAAGGTAAATAATCATACTATTAAATAATTAAATAACATTAATATTTTTAGATTTCAAAAATATGGCAAACACAAAATTTTCATGCAAATATGGATTTGGAGATGGAGACGTAGAGATGCCTGAAGATACCCTGAAAAAATTAGAAGAAGCGTTTTGTATTGTAAAGAATATCGAATTTTCTTGCATGTTGAAAGATTTCTGGACCGAAAAAGTATTTAAGAAACTTAAAAATTTGCAAACAAAAATGGGATCGACATTATTCGATGTGATTGAACCAAGTTTACAATGTTTAGACACATTCGGTGGTGTGTATGCTCCTGATAGTGAAGCATACACCGTTTTTGCAGACATTTTTAAGCCAGTTATTAAAGAATACCACTGTTTAGAAGCTATAAATCATCCTGAAACTGATTGGGGTATCCCTGGTGATCTTGAAAATATTGACCCAGAAGGTGATTTTGTGGTGAGTACTCGAATTGTAGCCGCACGCTCAATTACGGGTTATCCTTTTAACTCAAAACTTACCAAAAATGAGTACATCGAATTGGAATATAAAATAGCAGATGCTTTAAATAAATTAGATGGAGAATTTAAGGGAACGTACTACACACTTGAATATTTATCGATGATGGGTGAAGAAAAATATTTAATCGATAATCATGTTCTTTTTAATAATGAAAATAAATTTTTGGAAACCGTTAATGGTACACGCTACTGGCCTGCAGGAAGAGGTATTTTTTATAACGCACTAAAAACTTTCGTGGTTTGGGTTGGCGAAGAAGATCATCTACGAATAATATCAATGGAAAAAGGAGCTAATGTAGCAAGGGTTTATCAACGATTAGTAGAAGGACTGAAAATTTTAGAGAAACACTTGAAATTTGTTAGAAGTAATCGTTATGGGTATTTAAATTTTTCTCCATCGAATATTGGAACAGCCCTTCGAGCATCGGTGCATATAAAACTCCCCAAAATGGGTAGCGAGGATGATAAATATATACTCGAAGTAGTAGCTAGTAAATATGGTTTACAAGTCAGAGGTACGGATGGTGAAGATTCGTTAGTTCGAGATCACATTTTTGATATTTCGAATAAACAGAAGCTCGGATTAACAGAATTTCAAGCAGTTAAAATAATGACTGAAGGTGTTAAACAAGTTATTCGACATGAAAAAAATTTTTAAATTTTTGTACAATTTTTGAGATAATTAAATTTTTGTGATATCAATTTTTTTATGATCATTTGCTTGTCTGCTCTAGTTTTATTGGAAATCGCTTAAATTTAGTACAGTTTTGCATGAAACGATTCTGAGCATTTTTAAATTAGTTGAATCGTTATAATTTTATAACTTCAGCTTCGTTTTGAAGGTGTTTAGTAGCCCCAACCATATTTTTGTTCGTGTTTTTAATTGTTTTTCTTTATTTAAAAAATTTTGCGAATGCCGCTGCGTAGAATATATAAATAATTCTGAAACCTGAAAGTGATTGGGGCATCCCAGGTGATCTTGAAAATATTGAGTCCGAGGTACGGATGGTGAAGATTCGTTAGTCGAGATTAAATTTTTGATATTTTGAATAAATGAAAGATCGGGTTAATTGAGTTTCAAGCAGTTAAAATAATAGCCGAAGGTGTTAAACAAATTCAATTTTTATACTATTTTTGAGATAAATACATTTTTGTGATAACAATTTTTTTATGATTATATTATATGCTTCTTCCCTCTAGTTTTATTGGTACAGTTTCACATCACAAAATTCTAAGCATTTTTAAGGTAGCTATTTTTCGAAGGTATTTTAGTAGCTGAAACCAATTTTTTTCTGTTTTGTGGCATATGGAAAAGAACTAATACCACCAAAATTAAACGAGGAATGAGGTAATTATAAAGATAGCCAATTAGGCTAATTAGTATGCACTGCCTAAAATATTAGTGTAAGCATTGATAATTAAAATTTCATTATTGAACCATTACTTTTCCTTCCTGACTTGTATAAATAGGACACTGAAAATAAATTGTCCATCAATTATTGTGTTGTAGTTGAGTTGACAAAATGAAACTTCTCTGGGTGAGTTATGATTAATTTTCAAATTTAAAGAAAAAAACAATTTTAAATGCATTATTTTTTAATTATACATATTTCTTGATTTTAGTGGAATTAATGTGTTTATTTTTACAAATAAAATTTTTCCAAAATTAAAAAAAATTGGTCAAATTGGTTCTTTTGGATTATATTTATTCGAGACAAGCTTGATATTATTGTTTTGGGACTTGCTTGTTCTTGTATTACAAAATATTATGTATAAGAATTTAGTTATAGCATTTTTTTTATTTTAGATCCTTTTTGCTGTTTTAATTGCCAGTCTTTCTGGAACAGCCATGGCTGGAAAAAAACATCATAAGCATAAGGCAGTTGTACATCACTATCATCATCACCAAAACCACCATTATAGGCACCATAACCATCATCATGGTTATCACCACTAATTAATTTTTTGTTACTATTCAACTGTATTGAATCTCAAATTTTTGTACTTTTTATATTGTTAAAAATAAAATGGCAAAAATTACTATATGTGATTATTTTACTATTGGAAATCGTTTTATACACATATTAATACACCAAAAACGCTTATTTATTGTGACTATAAAATAATTTCATTAAAAAATACCATCTTTGTTCGAAAATATGATATAAATTTTGAAAAAAAGATTGGGATTAACGAAAGTAAATTGTTTTGGTCTTTTTTTTTATTTCTTAATATGTGATTGTGAGGCGCAACAATCAAACAATAAATAAGTTTCACACAAATATTCTGCAATATATTATGTTAAAAATTATTCATAGATTTTAAAAGTCGCGTAATGTTGAAAAATGACACCCGCTGTTGTTGGAAAATACCGAATTTTTATCAAAGTTGTGTTGAAATGAATAGAAGAAGTTCCAAATCAAAGTACTAAGTTGTTTTTCGGCATTTTTGTATTATTCTTTGTTACACTACAGATTTATTATAATATTTCAAAAAAAAAAATCATTCTAATTTACTATATTATCCTATTTTCTGACAACAAAATAACTTGTATGAAGTTATGAAACGCCCTGTATATCAACAGGAATAATTATTGCAGCATTTGCAAGTTTTTTCATATATTTAAGGTATCAGCACATATCAACTATTAATTTACTTTTAAAAATTATCACAATAAAATTTATTTAAATAAAATAAATAAACTCATTACATCAGTATAGGCAACCAAACAAACTGTGATTTTGGCTGCCTATCATAAATATTCAAATTATATTTTAATAATACTTTTTGGGATGTAAATGTAGTTATTTAAAACCAAATTGTATAAAGGGAATTAGATACAACAAAACACGAATTTAATTAATATTAGCTTACGCAGCTACACTTACAATTGTTGTGTACTTATAGTTGCATACATTGATTTATAATAACAAATATTGTAATATATACGTCTTTGTTTAAATTATAATACAAAACATTTTAATACTTTAAAATTAAGTTGTAAATAAAATATATTTATATGAATTGTTAAATTGGTGTAGGCAACCAAGTATGCACGTAAGATCAACTGTTAATTGCATACTTTGGGAATGTTTAATATAATAAATTATAAATGTTTGTATTACATTTGAGTTTTCCGTACATTAACAATATTTAATTTTTTATTTAGTAGTTTTGTAAAAAAATACTTAGGGTGAATTACTTAAATGTTAGATAACCGCAGGGAGGCGTTCAGGTTTGTCACACCGGGCTTCGGGCGCGCACTCTGACGTCATTTATTTACATCTCGTAGTGTGTCACACGAGCGTTGGTATTTATGAACGGCTTTGGGCGTCCACGGTGTGTCAACAAAACAGAAACGTCAAATGACAGAATAATTAAACCATAATAAACCTTCTAATCTAATACAATTTTACGCAAATAAATTGGATTCCTATCCCAAAATATTTTATTCGTATTTATATTGATCTTAAAATAAATGTAATTAAAGTATTATTGAGATTGATAGTACGATTTGTTGTAATCATCCTCATTTAAAGATAAATTAAATGAAATTAAATTGGCCACTAAAATTTTTAACTCAAATCGTTTTTGAATAGAAATCGTGATAGGATATTTATATTTAATATGATAAAAATATTTTGTAGGAAGGTTTGATGCCTTCGTGAACCTATGTAATATGAAATCAAAATAATAACCTAACCCAAATCAACAATAAACAAAAGTTTGTTTTGGTTTTTGGTAGATTTTATCGATAATGCGCATGCGGGACGACTTCTCGCCGTCTCGAGAGCGCGGCGACTTGAGGGTGTTACAAGTAAATAAGGCTTATATACTTATAATGCGCATGTTCGAAACTTGAGGACGGAGTGACTTGGTGCGTCGCCCGTCGCAAATCTGAACGACTTGGGGCTGACGCACCGGGCGCGCCCTGGCGATTTCTGAACGACTTCGGGCGCGCGCTGGCATAACTCTCACACGCCGGGTGACAAACCTGAACGCCCCCCAGTAGGGTGGTTGCCGTAATATGACACTCCCTAACCTATTTTATTATTTTATTTTATTTTACAATAAAAATGATTTAAAAACGCCGGTTTATAAATAAAATATGATGACTAAAATAATTATTAATTTTAATACAAAAATATCATCAATTTAAATAGTTTATAAAAAATAAGTTTGGTACTAAAAATAAAAAATGGAAACAAGCTTAAATTAAATTGATAAGTTGCGTTTAAGCATTATTTTATATTTGTTTAAATAATAAATTATTATTTTTTTTTTATTAATGAGATGCAGGCAGACCGCGATTGCGCAGAAGCAGTACCAACGACGTCAACGCGGCTAGTTTATTCATGCCAATGGTGGTAGTGTAATTTCGTGTATTGATTACACGATATCCCGAACAAATATCATGGTGTTTTAATTTGAAATGTGTTTAATGGAATCGTAGCAAAGTAATTTGCTTCTCTTTAAAAGAATTTTATCTTAATTTTAGGAATAACTATACGAATAAGGTAATTTCAAGCAAGCAAATTTAGTGGAATTTTTTGTGTTGTAGTTGATTTAAGGCCAGCCAAACTGGCTTTTTTGAAATATTTGTGTATTTAGAAGTTGCTTCCTGTGTTTTTTTAAGTTTATAAGTAGTTAATTTGCGATTTTTCTTTATTGCACGCCGCGAAATAATTATTAGCCTTGACGCTTCATTACTTCATTTACAAAATGTAAACTCTGCATTTAAAGACCAAACTTTTTTTAACCGTTTTAAATAAATTTGTTAGTTTTGTACTTTGAATGAATATAAATAAATATTTTAGGAGTTGAAAATTTGTACTTTTCCAGAAAATATCATTAAAAACTCATTTACTTGGAATAGCAATTTTCTATTAGAAAAATTTATTCTTCATAAACTTTTTCAAAAATACTGTTATTTATATCTTTGAAAATGAGGTCCAATTTTTTTTAGTAACGTAATTTTAATTAAGCCATTTCTGGGAAAAACAATTTTTTAACCTATAAATGTTTTTTGTATTCATTCAACAAATGAATAAAAAAATATGCAATTGCTGTTACTTATTATTATTAAATGTAAAAAGTTTAAAATATAGGGTGAGTTTAAAGTAATTCATAAAATTCACAACTAGTTTATTGTTTGGAATTTTGCATAATGGTGAAAGACTTTTTTTTAAAAAACTTTATTTTGAACTCAAAAGAAAATATTTCCTGGTTAACATGGCGTCGTTATGACGTCATTAATTTTATTTTTTAAATAAATTGATGTGGTTTTTGTAGCATAAAATAATACTTTTTTTTAAGAGTACTGCTGGAAAAGTAGTACCAAAAAGTTTATACTAGCGCCATCTAGATGTAATTATTAAAATTACCTCGAACAGGGGCGCATCCAGGGGGGCACCGAGGGGGCCTTGACCCATGCAAAGAAGTGTATTTTATTGAGAAAATTCTTTAAATTTTGATATATTTTTGAAAAATTAAAAAAATGCTTGATCTCAAAAATTCTACTTGGCCCCCGTAATACAGTCAGCTGCAAGGAGGTTAGGTAGCCGCAAAAAATCCTGGGTGCGCTACTGCCTGAAAAGATACTTTAAAACTATGTTATTATTTGTAATTTTTAAAAAACAACAAAAGCCGTGTCGAATTGTTTTTTAAAAAATTTAGTTTGTACTTGTAAGAAAATTTCCCTCGATTGACATGACGCCATCACAATTTTTTTTAAATGAGTTGACATCAGTGACGGATTAAGCTTTGTGACCCCCCCCCCCCCCCCCTTAATTTTTTTTTGTTTTAATACATTTATTTGTAATCACTCAATATAACAAAATATAAAATAAATAATAATTTTCTTCACCCAAATTATGATTTAGAAAAAGTTCAAAATCATACATGATTGTTCTATTTTTGATGCGTTTTGTGTATTTTTGACTCACTGATTTCAGGCTCATTCGAGTGTAAGAGTATGTTTATGTCGGAGCTGTGATAAACGATAACAGCGGTAATACTTGCAAAGCGGTGAAAATGAATGCATTATTTTGTATGAAAGTGTTTATGTCGGAGTAGCGCGTAGATACATGAGTAGTAGACTAGCAGCGATAGAACCGTCGATAATAAAGAAGTTTATTTTCTACGCTGTTATCTACTCTTTATCTACGGTAGACCTGGACGTTTTAATATCCAAATTTAGTTGAGAACTCCTTTATGGGACCAGAAAGACCCAAATTATCATAACAGATTTATTTTGAATAAATTGTATGACAATTGAGCCATCTTTTCTGAATTTTTTTCTAATTTTTAAGGAAATATAATCAAAGGTCTGGATTAAAGGACATTCAGGAAACCAAGGGATTGAGAAGGGGGACGAGCTAGCTTGAAGGAGTGCCACCCATCAATTTGTTGGGCCGCAGCTCAGCTCATTCGAGCACCTAACCTGAAAACAGCGAACTACTGCCTACAGCTAACGAGGGATAAACTCAGAAAGCTCATAGGAATATGGACCGGGCACTGCCACGTCAACAAACACCTACATCAGCTTGGAAGATGAGACTGTAGAGCACTTGCTCTGCTACTGCCCCGCATCAATCAGAGGATCCATGCTTGGGGACTGCTGACTAAGTATCGCCGACATCAGTGAGATTCCACCTGGAAGCTAGCTGAAACAATCAGATGGACGCGAAGGAAGCTCACTGAATGGAGGTGATATTTAATAATTTTTGGAATGACATCTAGATGGCGCCAGTATAAACTTTTTGGTTCTGCAATAAAACAGTTTTAGTAAATTATTATTTTATGCTATAAAAACCATATCAACGACGTCATGTTAACTGGGAAAAATTTTCTTTTTAGTTCAAAATAAAGTTCTTCAAAAAAAATATACAGTTTTAATTATAAAATGTTAAGAAAAAAGCAATTTTATTACTAAATTTTAAGCAACAGCAATTGCTCATTTTTTATTCAGCTAGCCCTATGTCCTTTTAGAGTTGTGTAGCACTTTGGGCGTCCCAGCATACTCCACCATGCTCTAATACATTCAAAGATCCTACAAGCTCTAAATTGTGCAATCCCATTACCCGTCAAGCACCTAAATTTTACAGGGTCTTTTTAGGTAGAATTTTATGTTAGGTTAAATTTGTTATTGGGTTGTTCTACGGGTGTCTGTTTTGCATGAAACATTTTTTTGGTTGTTTGTGTTGTGTACGTTTTTAGAAACTCGAGTAAAATGTACTGGGTTGTTGAAATATGCAACTCGAAAGCAGCAGTGGTGTTAAAATTTTCAAAGGAAAGAAGGTGGACTGAAGAGAACTGTTTAGTCCTCGAAGATCCACCCTCGAGTACTTTTTAGTACCATTTAATTAGATTTTATTTTTTTTGTAAAACCCTTCAGGTTTATAATGTAGGATGTTCGTATAATGTGTTATTAATTAAACGTTGCTGTACTAACCATTTTGTTAATTATCGATGGGGGGGTATTGTAGTGACAATGCAAGGTTGCCACTTTTAGCGAATTTTACTCTGTAAAACCTGTTAAATTTTGCAGAGTAAAGATTCTGGCTGTATCCGGACGTACGGCCGCTATCTCAGCTAAGATAGTAAATTAAAGTCGAGCTATAATTCACCACACACATCACAGTCATTAATACTGTGATTGTGTGTGTGACAGCTTACATTTCAATTGAAAGAATACCATGAGTATAGTATAATGTAGCTAGGGGGACCAGATCTCCGGTTTTCACCCGGAGTTTCTGGGTTTTTGTATGGGTTTTGAGGTTTAAAACATGCCCAACGCGTATCGCGTCTTTCAGTTCACCAGAGATACTGGAAAATTCAGCGTCGCATACTTGATTCAGGTCATGTTGGGTTAAAAATCTTGTTTCTATCGTGGTTTTTTTTAATATTTTTTTTTTGGTCATGTCTCTGGGTTGTGCTTAAAGTAAATCTGGTCACCCTAAATCTATCCGAAAGGTCATGGGCCAATTTGGGAACAATCCGTAAAATTTTAATATAATTAAATTATATATAACCTAAAAAAATTCCAAAATTTTGTCTTTATTTTTCCCATGAAAAATAGCTAAAATATGATTTATGCTTAAAATTTTTTGATACGGAAAAGGTTTTTGATTGTGGTAATCGGGGTTCAGGGTACTTTGTTATTTTTTATTGTTACGACAAAGCTTGTAAAATACAGTATTGGATAAAAGTAGAGCAACATTGATTTTTTTTTTTAAATTACCGGCTACAATAATTAGTAAGAAATAAACTTAACATCGTAAAATTTTTATTATTTGAATAGATATTATTTTTTAAATATTTTATTAAATTAAAATTAAAAATGCATGTATTCTATAATAATTATATAATACTGGGCTGAAGTTACATTTAAATGCATTCATTTTTACATTCATATTTTTTTTTTTTTTAGAAAAAAGGGCTCATTTTTTTTAGATTTTGTTACAAATACAGTCCTTAGTAAAACTACATAAAAAGTTTTTTCAAAATCAGACAAGGAGTTAAGAAATTTAAAAAAAAATTTAAGAAAATAGTCACTTTTTCAGATTTTATTTTTTTTATCGAAAACAAAAAAATGTAAGGGCTCAATTTTTTTATATTTTGTTACAGATACAGTCCTTAGTAAAACTACATAAAAAGTTTTTTCAAAATCAGACCATGAGTCAAAAAATTTAAAAAAGAATGAAAATAATCAGTCACTTTTTCAAATTTAATTTTTTAATCGAAAACAAAAAAATGTAAGAGCTCAATTTTTTTATATTTTGTTACAGTCCTTAGTAAAACTACATAAAAAGTTATTTCAAAATCAGACCATGAATCAAAGAATTTAAAAAAGAATGAAAATAATCAGTCACTTTTTCACATTTAATTTTTTTTATCGGAAACAAAATAATGTAAGGGCTCATTTTTTTTATATTTTGTTACATATATAGTCCTTAGTAAAACTACATAAAAAGTTTTTTCAAAATCAGACCATGAGTCAAAAAATAAAAAAATAGTCATTTTTTCAGATTTTATTTTTTTTTATCGAAAACAAAAAAATGTAAGGGCTCAATTTTTTTATATTTTGTTACAGATACTGTCTTTAGTAAAATTGCATAAAAACTTTTTTTTAAATCAGACCAGGAGTCAAGAAATTTAAAAAAAAATTAAAAAAATTGTCACTTTCAGATTTTATTTTTTTTATCGAAAACAAAAAATTGTATGGCCTCAATTTTTTTATATTTTGTTACAGATACAGTCCTTAGTAAAACTACATAAAAAGTTTTTTCAAAATCAGACCATGAGTCAAAAAATTTAAAAAATAATGAAAATAATCAGTCACTTTTTCACATTTAATTTTTTTAATCGAAAACTAAAAAATGTAAGGGCTCAATTTTTTTATATTTTGTTACAGATACAGTCTTTAGTAAAACTGCATAAAAAGTTTTTTCAAAATCAGACAAGGAGTCAAGAAATTAAAAAAAAATTAAGAAAATAGTCACTTTTTCAGATTTTATTTTTTTTATCGAAAACAAAAAAATGTAAGGGCTCAATTTTTTTATATTTTGTTACAAATACAGTTCTTAATAAAACTGCTTAAAGAGTTTTTTCAAAATCAGACCATGAGTCAAAAAATTAAAAAAATAGTATTTTCTTAATTTTTTTTTTAATTTCTTGACTCCTTGTCTGATTTTGAAAAAACTTTTTATGTATTTTTACTAAGGACTGTATTTGTAACAAAATATAAAAAAATTGAGCCCTTACATTTTTTTCTAAAAAAAAATATGAATGTAAAAATGAATGAATGATTGTAACTTCAGCCCGGTTTATATAATTGTGCGTAAACAAATTAGAGCAACATCTTGAAGTTTCGTATTAATTCAATAAAAATATAAGGTAAAACAATATTATATCAAATAAGCATTGTTTTTTAAAACATCAGCACATGTTTTGGGCATGCATTGTGAAATAACATTAGACCTATTTTATTCCAAGCATTTTAAAGCACTGCAAACAATTTATTTAGATTTTTGTACATTTTTGACTAATTGCGTTAACTAAAATATCTTAAAATATTACAAGTGGATTAATATCAAATAATTGGAACGATAAGGGACCATAAACTGTCTTCTTAAAATGATCCGTTTTGCCTTTATTCCCAAAAATGGGACCCATCTTAAAACCAGAAAGCTTGCTCACACTATTAAATGAAACATATGTTGAAGGTGGTTTGTGGCAGAAAAAAATATTTTAATGAAATAATCATTACAATATTCCGATTTTAGTTCATTTAAAAGCCTTAGACATATTTTTGATAACCCAATTACTCATAAAACAATCGAAATTATTTACAGTGCATCCAAATTCTTGGAATAAACTGACAATCTTTTCAATGTAAGTTGAAAAGACATCCTGATATTTTAAAAAAATTATTTGAGAAAATAATGGTTTTCCTTTCAATTTCTGTATTATGAATAAATACTCTACATTTTTCCAGCTCAATTATTTATTTTTTTATAAGAGGCATTTTTTATTTTTATTTAAGAAAATATTTGATAATATTGCAACAAAATATCCCCTAAACAAATCTGTTGTAATGCGTGTAATTTGAGGGAAGAGATTATCTTCAGATGATTAAGAAGACTGGTCGGTTTAAAAAACTGCACAATGTTGAATTGTGTAATTTCGAATATAGCCAGAAATGATTCACCTTTATCAAATTGAGGAAAATATGGGAATTTTAAAATCGTTTGAATGAAAGTAAATTGTTAGGAAGAAGACCTGCCGAGATGCCACTTCATTCAAAGAAAAATCCTAAAGCCTGGGTTGGTTTTGCTGGAGATCGTTTAAACTGGACTACAAGTGACTGGAAAAAAGTATTTTTTAGTGATGGATCCAAGTTTATTTTATCCTGATGGAATTAAGTATGTTCGTCAACCTGTAGGCAAATGACTAAACCCAAAATACACAAAACCCAGCATGGTGGAAGTTCTGTGATGGTATTGGGTTGCTTCTTTAGATTGTGGATAAAACCACTTCATCACATAGAAAGTAAACTCGATGGATTTATATGGAAGGACATTATGTCAAATATTATGACAGATGAAAAATGCCTCTAGCACAGATTTCAACAAGATAATGACTCCAAACACAAATATATATATACATCAGATCTGTTTAGTGCTAAATGGTTATGCGGAGGTAACACAACTCACAATTGACCTTTTGCTTGAGTCTATGCAACAAAGATGTGATCAAGCAATAAAAAATAAAGGATATTTTACAAAATTTTAGGAGTACCTAATTAAATAATATTATTCAGAAGCCATTCTACGTTTTAATGTATACAAATAAAATTAAAAATTGCATTACTTTTTTTCAATTAGTGTAAATGCGGTAATTTGTTTAATATTTAAATTAGGCTTAAATAGTTTATAGTAGTGCATGCACTTGATGCGGACGTATAACACTGAATTAGGATTTGGTTCGAAAAATTCAAAAATTTGATTTTTTTTTTATGAAATGCAAGTATTTAATGGGTTATGATACTCATGGAGACGAAAAATACAATTTTTTTTACGAATTTTATTTAGCGAAACTGTTCATGGTAAGTTTTTTTATGCAGGACAATCAGTTTTTTTTTAAGGTGATCAAGATATCTCAAGAACCACTAAACAGATGTTGATGAAATTTGGTACATATTTTCTCTATATACATGGTGTTTCTGAACAAGTGTCGAATAATCTAGGAATGGGTTTTTGGACCAATTTTTAGACAAAAAGTAAGAATAATTTTTTGCGCTAAAACGCTCCATTTCGGAAATGCAGGGCATTGATTTTTTTAATTTTATTAATTTTTTTTTCAGACTCTTAATTATAGCTAAAAGTATAATCATATGATGTAAAAATAAAATTTATATCACGAACAGTTTCGAAAAAAAATTGGAAAAAAATCGTTTTTTTGTCTCCATGAGTTTTAATCAGAATTATATTAAATAATAAGTCTAAAATATTCTAAAAAATATTTTTGTAGTGGTTGGTAATAGAATAAATCAACAAGTAATTAGTTAAAAATTCTTACGTGTAAGTTTTCCAAGTAAAGGCGTTGCCGCCTTCACCGCTTTATAACCAGTAGAATATTTGCACTAATTTCTTGTAAATTGCGCACTCTTACCAAAAGTTGGGCACCCGAAAAATATCGGGTATTAAAAGAATACCTAAAACTCCTACAATTTTCTAATTTTAATCCCTAAACCTCTTTAATATAAAAGATGGTCTTGGTAGATAAGGAAACACCGCCCGTCCATTATTCGCAAATTATTAAACACGCTTTTTGTTAAATATAATTAAAAAAATATGTACCTTTGCGGTTAATAATAATATAATATTTAAAAATTAAAAATGCTTACCCAATGCACTATTTAAAACAAAATGCACTTAATCAAAAGCTATCAAGTGACTTTGCAATTCACACGTCGAATATTATAGAACGATAAAGAATAACCAAATATCAAATCATTAGATATAATCTTTAACCACAATTAAAAGCATTGTGTGTTTGGTTGCATCATCATAATTTTTATCTATAATATTAAACCGTTACTTTTAAATGTTTGTAATTTTAATTTCGATGTGTTTGTTATTTCTGTGTTTTATCTTCGTCTGTGTTTTCATTTCATTCTGTTTATTTTATTTTAATAATGTACTAATTTAAGTATAGATATAGAATAGAAACATTTTTAATTCGTCGTACTAAGCAGGGATAAACGAACACCGAGCTTAAAATTTGCAAGGAAGTACTACTTTTTAAATTAATTAAAATAAATATTGTTTAAATAGTTCTTTTAAAGCATAATTGAAAAAAATACACAAAATCAAAAAAAAATTTTACTATGGGGTACAAATGTACCCCACGCAGTATGTCATGTAATTTATTTAGCTCAGTACGACGAAGATCAATTTATTTGTATTTTGATTAACTTTGATTAATTTTGGGAGTTTAGTTTTTAGTTTTAAGAAAAATGGCTAGCCCGTCACCACAAAGTAGTCCCATGCCTCCTCCTCAAGCTCCAAGTCCTATGGGTCCTCCATCGCAAAGTCCTGCACCTTCTCCTTCACCCCACAGTCCTTATCAAGGTCCACCAAGTCATGTGAATGGGCCACCAACATCTGGTATGGGTCAAATGCCACCGGGACCTCCAGGTCATCATCAACCACCTCCAGGTTCTCACATGCCTCCACAACATCCTGGGATGCCACCACATCAAGGACATCCGGGAATGTCACAATCTGCACATGGTCCACCACCTGGGGGACCTCCACAGCATCCAGGTATTACATAAAATATTTAAATTTGTGGATTTCTTATTAAAAATATTTTCTAGGTCATCCAGGTATGCCACCAGGTGGTCCACCAAACCAGGGTCATCCAGGTGTTCCACCACAAAGTCATGGTGGCCCGCACCCACATCCACAATCGGGTCATCCAGGTCCAGGGCCTCCTCAAGGGCATCCAGGTGGACCACCGCCACCCGGTCATCCCGGTGGTCCACCTCAAGGACATCCTGGAGGACCACCTCCTGGACACCCCGGTGCCCCTCCTCAAGGACATCCCGGTGTACCACCACAGGGACATCCAGGAGGGCCTCCGCAGGGTCATCCAGGAGGACCGCCACAAGGCCATCCTGGCGGACCACCACAAGGACCTCATCCTGGGCATCCAGGAGGTCCTCCACAAGGCCACCCTGGAGCACCACCCCAGGGACATCCAGGAGTTTCGCCACAAGGCCACCCTGGGGCACCGCCTCAGGGACATCCGGGTTTACCTCCGCAAGGTCACCCAGGTGGACCACCACATCCGGGTGGGCAACCACAAGGACATCCCGGTGGACCTCCACCAGGCCACCCAGGTGGTCCACCACAAGGACATCCAGGAGGACCACCACCTGGTCATCCTGGTGGCCCACCTCCTGGACATCCTGGCCATCAAGCCCATCCAACAATGCCGCCTTCTGGACCCGGCCATCCGCCTCCTCATCCAGGCATGCCTTCTGGCCCAGGTGGACCACCACACATGCCGCATAATATGTCACAAGGACCACCTAATCAACAATATCCTGGACATCCAATGAATCATCCACAGCAAAGTCAGGTAATTCTTATTTTTAGTACAAATTAAATATTTACAAATACATGATGATTTGATAATAGGTTTAGTTTGTTTATAATTAAAGCCGAAAATATGCAAGTACTCCAAATTTTTATAAATATTTATGAATAAAAGTTTTCTTAAGGTGATTAATACAAAAACACTTAATATAAGCAAATTACATTCCGTTTACACCAATTACTTAATTTTTTGCCCATAAAAATAAAAATATTATTTTTATAGAACTTGATTTTAATGCTTTGGTGTTTTAAAATAATGTCAGGTTTTTTAGTTTGGTAAATTTGAATACATTTAGAGTTTTTTAAAATCAAATATATTATACGACTTATATTTCATGGTTAATTTTACACAGAATCGTATATAAATTCTACTTCTAACATATAAACTAAACTAATTAATATAAAAATATGTATTTACAGTAAATATCGAGCACCAGGCATTAATTTATTAAATATATTTATTCGTTATCACTGTTATCGGCTTTTCTTTCAACGCAAATAAACTGGTAAGCCAATTCTCTTGTAGATGTCGCCAAAAAGTTTGGTTTCATAAGCTCGAATTCTTGCCCAAGTCGCTCTTCTACAAATAAAAAAAAACTTGTAAATAAATATTTTGATAAATTATTTAAATAATATTCAAGTTAAAAAAATTGTTTACTGCTAGAGTCGCAGACGTAACCACCAGCTTCTCTGACTATTAAAACCCCAGCGGCTGCATCCCATGGTTGCAGCCCATCGCATTGATAGGCATCTGTAATTCCGAGGGCAACATAACATAAACTCAAAGCAGCGCAGCCTAAACTTCGAATTCTAAAATAAAAAAAAATATTAAATTAATTTCCTGTTGCGAGATTGATATTCATAATTAATCTAATTTAAATATTGGCATAAATAAATAATTAAAGTAGAGGTTAAATAATTACATTAATATCCTTAATAAGTAATTTTTTATGTTGTTACATAAAAGTATCCATACAAACTTATTATGGTTTACTGTGTCAATTAGTCACATATAATTTAAACAATAATCCTCAGAAATTTTAATTTATTCTAATTATATACACATTTAAATTTTCAATTATTACCTTCTAATAACCTTGCACTTGTAGATTCAATTAATGAGTTTACAAATGCAACAATTATTGGTAATATTTAATACCTTGAAAATTAAAAATAATTGTGGATGCATGTTTAGTCTTAAAAACACGTGAAGATAATTGTCTTCTTTTATAATTTGTGTTTGCTAGATGTAATCAATGCTTACCCCATAATTGCGTCCATTAAGTACTTTATCCTCTTCATGTACAAATCTTTTAATTCTGCATTCTTTGCCAATGTTAGTTCATAATTAAATACTGCTTGTTTAATTTCTAGACAGAAAATAGTATATTTAAAAAAATTAAAATAATGGATTTTAGTAAATATAATTAATCATTAATCATATTTATAAATATTTGTCCTTGCAAAATTCTTGTTAATGTGAGAAAAAAGTTACATCACATTATGCGACCACAATTTTCACGAGCTATATGTTAATTTTGGTGGGTTTTATTATTTTTCTTGGTGGTTACCTGTTTGCCCACTGGTCATAATTCTCTGCCCATTCATGAAAGCACCTTTTCCTTTGATAGCGGTGAATAATTCATCCAAATAAGGGTTGTAAATAATTCCAATAGTTTGCACTTTATTTATGGTTAAACCCACTGAAATGCAAGCTATTGGAAATTTTCTGATAAAATTTTGAGTTCCATCAATTGGGTCTATTATCCAAGTTGGTGCATCAGTCAATGTAGGCATCTTACCACGCTCTGAAGTTTGTTCTTCACCAATAAATCTAAAAAATTTAATATATTTTTATAATACCAAAAAAATGAGATTAATGAAAATGACATTGTGGAAAGATTCTCTATTACGTATGTTAATTAAGATTTTAATAAAATTAATGAATCTGAAGTGACGTTAATGGTTAATCGTGAATAATCAACATTAAATAGCAATCAAATAAAATGATGAATTCGAAGAAAATTAATTTCAAAGCGTGTTTAAGGTATAAATTAAAACGTGGATTCCCAAACAAAAGTGAATCACTTTTTTAAATTAATAACAATGAGGTACTTTTTGAAGCAGTTTTGACCTATAGACAGAAGTCAAAGCTGGGGTTTTTCAAAACCAGTCGTAAAACTCAAGGTCAGGGTCGTGTAACTTTTTTTGCGTAAATCAGTGGAGCTTTAAATTTAAATACCGAAAAGGCTAGGCCAACAGTGACTTTACAAATGAATGGACTGATTATTTGTTTTGTCATGGGTATTAATTTTTACGACAATTATAGCTTTAGCTGCAATAGGCCGTTTTATTTACCTTGTACAATTTATTGCATGTAAAATGGTAAAAATTTTAATTTCAATAATTAACAGGCGTTTGTTTATTTTAATTAATTATTGCTTTATTCTTCAATGAATTCAATTTAATTAAAAAATGTTTTCGTTTACATAAAAGCTTCTGTAAGTAAAGTAACTTTGTTTTTATTCAAATTTATTAATAAATATTTAATTTATTTAAATTAATTGGCGTTTAGTTTACTTTAGTTTTTTTTAGTACTCAACGCGCATACCAATTAGTTCCTGTTGCAAAAAAAATGAACAATATTTATTCAAGCAAATTAAAAAAAATATTCTTTTTATGTCCAAGCTTTAAAATCTGAGTAATTCAAAAAATTCCAAGTTTGTGTTTTTAATTACATGAACTTTCAAGATGTTAAATTAGCATTTTTTGACTTAATTATGTTATTATTAGTGCGTTATTCCCCATGAGTCGTAAGGTTGTTGACTTTATGATGGTTTGTTTTTATGGCAACACAAATTAAGAAATTTTACAACAATTTAGAGCTGTTTTTTTAAATAAATTTGAATCACCCTATATTTTTTCGAAATAATTTCGGTTTTTTTAAATTTTATTCTTCCTCATTAAATTTATCTGGAGTATTTTTTTGTAAAATTGCTTTATTATAAACGAAGGTACCTACATAATAATTTTAACAATCCTCAAGATTTTTCCTTGAAATTAATTTAATCCGATAAGAAACGAGTTAAACTATATTAACGATCGTTCAACGATATGCCAACGTTATTATAAATTATAACATACATTGATGCAATTTTGACGTTAAGCAACAATATATATATAAAAAAAAATAAATTCAAGGGCGCCGGAAATAAATTTCGTGTAAAACCTTGCCGATTTTACTTTTTACTTACTTATGATCAGGAAATCGGTTACGGATTTGCTTTATTAAAACGTCCTCGACTCTCCGATCAAACTGTGTTACCAAATCCCACGACTTATTATCTTTCATTTCTATATCCAAATCTCTTGCCTCAAGAAGTACCTTCAAAAAATTACATACATTAAGACAAAAATTAAAAAAGATTGTGTTTTAGTTGGAAAATTAAAAAGCAAGCATATTTTTGTAAAAATATTGTTAAAACTACGCGCCTATGGGATTGAATAAAAAACAAAAATTATACATAAATAATGTCTATTTAAAACAAAAATCAAGAATTAAAAAAAAATGTTTTGAGTTGGAAAATTAAAAAGCAAGGATATTTTTGTAAAAATAAAAATTTTAATATAAAAATTTATTTTCAAAACTACGCGCCTATGTGATTGAATAAAAAATAAAATTTGTACATAAAAAATGTCTACTTAAAGGGGGCAATTTTTTTTAATCTTTCTATTCAAAATTTAAGTATTTTGGTAAAATGGGATTAAGTCAAAATCAAACTACAAAATAAAATAAATAATGTATTCTTGTATTTTATAATTGAAATAGTATAAAAAAAATAAACAAAAATATGTGATAAAATAAAAAAATTCAGCAAAACTGAACAATCCTGACTTAAGGCTCTTTTACCAAACTTTACAGAATTTTACTAATATTTTAATGGATAATTATTAAATTGAAGCAAATATTTGTATTTTTTTAAAAATTGATAATCTTACAATTTTTAGGTTTTTTTAAATGTTTTATTATTGTTTTTTCAATTATATACTTTTTTCTCTATTTGTTTAGTTGAAGAGCTGTAATAATATTGAATGGTTTAAAACGACTTAATTAATATAAAATCTCATAAGTTTTATTTTTAAATATGTTAGTTTAAAAAATTTTATTGTTCAGGAATATTTACATGTGTAGCAATAAAGTATTCAATAAAACAATAAATATTTTCCATAAAAATGTTAAGTATTGCATATAAAATTTTAATTATGTAAAAAATAAAAATGTAGAACTTCACCCACATTAGTTGAAGTGAAAATGTAGATTGTTTTAATGTAAATTTTAACAAAGTTTATTATTGTTTTAAATAATATGTAAGTACTTATTTTTTAATTTCATAAAAAAATATTAAAAGTAAAATGAATTGGAAAATTTTAAAAAATATTTAATAAAAGAAAAAAAATAATAAAAAAAAATTTATAATTTTTTTTTTTTTTAAATGAAGATGTGACTTACAAGTCCAGCATTTTTAACAAGCTGAAGCACATACTCGAAGTAATATTCAATGTCGTTCTCGCACTCCATCTTTTTTGATGGCTACAGGAATACAACTAAACAGTATTCTTTAAAACTAAAGAATTTATATGCTCCTATAAAAGGCCTTGAATAAAGGTGTTTTGTTAATACTTTCTATATGCACAAAATGCTCATTTTTATATTTTTTCGTCTTTACAATTATCTGTATATAATTGCTTTATTTGCATAAAGCTGTTTGCTTTATTTCTCTTAGATTTATGTTGTGACCTATATTAGATAAAGTAAAGCTAAAATTCAATTGTTCTACCAAAAATTTATTTTGAGTTGCCATGTTTTATGTAAGTGCGTATCTACTTTTAAAAAAAATCTATTTAAAATGTAATTAATACATAACATAAACCTATTCCATACTTACTAAAAATTTCAAATAGACATTTTTATGTAGTTATAGTTGGTTAATAAAACTACCGCTTTAATTAATATTTATATGATTTTTTAGAGATAAGCATTAAAATAAACAGTGCTACTCAAGATACTGTTTATTTTTTTCTGAATTCGTTTATCTTTAGTGCAGTAGATTTTCTGGCTAAATTTTAACAATTTATTCTCATGAAATTTTCTATATATGTAAAGTATTTGCAGTTACTACTAAGTATAAAATAATTTTTAGTAGCACTAAAAATTGTACTTATTTTTTAAAATTTTATAAGCGATAAACCAATGCTTAATAAAAGTGATTTATTATCTAATTTTGGTGGCATTTTTTTGCAGTTATTCAATCACAATATCGTTTTAAATATTCTAAACAAAAATTGTGAAAATTTTATAATAATTTCCTCATATTAAATTTTTTTAAATTTAATTATTTCTTGAGATACATTACCTAAAAACATTTTGAGTTTTGGGGAAGTGAATTTTTTTTGGGGGGAGGGGGTGTAGAGGGCAGATGAACCCCTACATTTAATCCATTTTTTATTTTCTTTCATTTGCGGGGTCGATTTTGAAAAAATTCGAAAAAAAAAATGTTTGAGATATTTTTATTTTTTTTTTTCTGGAAAACTATAAAAGTTACCGCTTTCAAATTTTTTCCAAAAGTAAACACCGTGGATAGACGCGTTTTAAAAAATATATGGTTAAATAGTTTTTTTTTTTAGAAAAAAATCGCAAACTTTTGACAAAATTTTGGTACAAATGCGGTTCTGGACGGCGCAACTTTAAACCGAAAATTAAAACTTTCACGGAATTTGGTGGAGGAGGTGAATTTTAAGCTATTAAACGTCTCGGTGGTGCTAATAGTTTCGAAGATATTAATTATTTTGTGAAAAGTGAAAAATTTCAGACCGAAATTTTGGCTCCAAACGGAGATTTTCCTTAGTTTAGCTACATTTTCGATGATAACTCAAAAACGGAAAGAGATAGCGAAGTGATTCTTTTTTTGACGTAAAGTGGACCCAAAGAGCTTTTAGGGGAGGTGCATAAAGTAGGGTTGAAATGTAATTTGAAGGGTGAATTTGACCCATAAATACGACTTTTGAAAATTCAATACACAATTTTTTTTTCGTTATTTTTTCGAAATTAAAATTCCCTATGCGTGGGTGCTTTCGGTTGAAAGAGTAGATTCTAAAGTGTTTTTAAAATTGAAAATCCGTTAAAAAGTGACTCGGCGGGAGCCACTCACCCCTAAAATCAAAATTTCGAGTTTATTTGTACGTAATTTCTCAACCCTAGCAAATATAAAAAATCTGAATAGCCTATACACTGTAAAAAATATTCCTTTTTAAAGTTGCGAAAGAAAATTACAAAAATTTTGAAAACTGTGGGAGCCAGATGGGTCTAGGTTGTACTGCGTTTTACACGATTTTTTGAACATTTTACGTTCGATTTTTTTCCAAAGTCCAGGGTAAAAATTTCAAGGTGCCGATTTTTTCTCTCATAAATAAATACCAAATAAGTAAAATAAAAAATATTCGAGTATTACAGGTTGTTCCGATGAAAAGTTACGAATTTTCAAAGGCCGCGTCAAAGCACCATAACGACATAAAGAGTAAACGCATCAAAATCTCCCGTTTTAAGGTAAAACGTGGAATTTGGATGAGAAATAAATTTGTTTTCCTCCTGCCGAACTTCTAATCGAATCCAAAAAGTTTTGGTACTTTTGCAGTCCGAAAAAAACGGTAAAATTGTACGGTTTGCTTCTCAGGGCGGTGACGTCAGACCTTTGCGCCGGGAGGCTTAAAAATCGGTCACGGTAATCCCCATGATGTTAGAATAAAAGGGGCTAAATTTCTTCGCTTCCCTTTAGAATCCGAAGGAGTTGCGATTTTTCAAAGTTAACGCCGACAAAATTCCGAGAAAATCGAAAAAAAATCGACCATTTTCGGGAGGTCCAAAAAATTTAAAATTCGAACCACACTTGAAATCAACATCCCTCTTTACATCGGAACCGGAATTCTTAAAATCCAACGCAGTTTCTTAATTTATTATAATATTTTATTGTTATTAGTTACATACATACAATAATGTTTATGTAAAAAATTGTTAAAAAAGGCTACAGTTTTTTAATCAAAAAAAGGCAATTAAATAAAAATTATTTTTAAAAAACTGTAATAATGAATACATAAAATGACATCAAGAATTAATTAATTTTTACAACACAAAAACATAAATATTCCATAATAATTTGAATAAATTAATCCAAAATTATTTTGTTCAGTGGTGAAATTTTAAGCAAATTTAATTAATTGTTATTTTTATTTCCACATATTCCAAGGTTTAGGATCTTGGACAATTTTAATAAAATCTTTTTTCGTTTATATTTTATTTAATTAGAAGCTAGATATAAACCATAAATCAATTTAAATAAGAGATTACGGTAGTTAACATTTGAGCAACCTAAATTTTGTCTGTACCTTAAAT
Organism: Stenus bimaculatus; assembly: GCA_963971135.1. Lineage (NCBI taxonomy): Eukaryota > Metazoa > Arthropoda > Insecta > Coleoptera > Staphylinidae > Stenus > Stenus bimaculatus. Next base: position 45,928,643 of record OZ020184.1, read on the forward strand.
TATCTTTAAAAAAGATTTATAAAAATTGAAGTAAATTATGCAAATTTTATTTTTGCAGAACCCATCATCATCTCCAGGACCACAGGGTCCTCCAGGTGGATCACCTCAGGGTGGTCCACAAGGCCAAGAAAACCTCAATGCTTTACAAAGAGCGATAGATTCTATGGAAGAAAAAGGAATGCAAGAAGATCCTCGTTATTCACAACTTTTGGCGCTTAGAGCTCGTACCAATGGAACTAATTCTTTATTTAATCAACTACAAATGCAGCAACTTAGGTTTGTATTATTGTTATATGCAAATTCAAAAAATTAATTTATTAATTTAAGGGCCCAAATTATGGCCTATCGACTACTGGCAAGAAATCAACCACTCACACAACAAATGGCAATGGCTGTACAAGGAAAACGTCCTGATGGTACACCGCAGTGCCCTACGCCACCATCGAGTCCATTCCAGCCACAACCACAACCAGGACAACCACCGCAGGTACACATTAAATAATTTTCTTTAATTTCTTAAAAAAAAATTTAAAATTAGCCAAATCAACAGCCTGGAGAAGGAAATGAATCACCTTCCGGAGAAAGCGGAACACCAGCACCAAACATGAGACCACCTGGTACCCCTGGAGGACCAGCACAACCACCCACTTCAGGAGCAGCTACACCAATACCACAAGTAATTACACCAAAAACTAATAAATTTTAACTTACATTATGATTTTAATTTTAAGCAAGGACAAAAACCTCTTCAACCGCCTACACCAGGACAACCACAAGGTGTACGACCTGGAGCTCCGGGTCAGACAGGACCCCAACAACAAGTTCAAGGAAAACAAAATAGACTCACAACTTTACCAAAACCAGTGGGAATAGACCCGCTTATAATATTACAAGAACGAGAAAATCGGTAATATCCCCAAATTTACAATAAACTAAAGGTTTATTTATGCAGACAGATTTAACATTTAAGAATGCTGTACGATTTATGCAGAAAATAAGAGTCATGCGCACACGATTCACGTCTAATGTCAAATTTGTTTACGGTTTGCGGATCCATTTTTGAAAAAAGCTTCCTTTAATTTTTATTATTTATAAATAAAGTTTGAAATAAACAAAAGGTGATGAACAGGTTATATTTTATGTTTATGTTACCATTAAAACCCGAAATCAGTAAAAACTAGTTTTCACTAGTCAAAACTAGAAGTAACTAATGACGTTTGTTGAAACTAGCTTTAACTAGTTAAAACGTGATCTAACAAACTACATTTGTAAAAACCCGAATAAATTGAATCTTCAATATTATTTCGGGTTTTAACTGAGTTTCAGTCAAAACTAGTTTTACCTGATCGTTGATTTGTTAGAACTAGTTTGACGTAAGAAACCAATAAACACCCAACTGAATTATACATTATGTAAGTATGTACAGGGTGTCCCATTTGACGTTGGACTGTATGGGTATCTTTGTTATTATTAGAGATAGAAAGTCGGTTAAATGGACAAAGTAGTCGAGATTTTTTCGAATATTAATAATTCATTTACAAAAAACTTGAATATCGCATCGTTCCAACGCTATCTTGAAAAAACAAGAAAATGCTAATTTCAAAATATGGCTATAACTTCGTTATTTTTGGTGGTACCAAAAATTTTTTTTGACTTAATACAGACAATTTTTGTGTACAATGCAGTAAAACAAATGAATATTTTTTTTTCGCCAACGAATTGACCGGAAATGAACCAAACTTATTTTTTTCTTATGGCACCCATATAGGATTTACACATATTCGGAATTAGTGTATTTTTCTGAGTAATTTGATATATCATATGTAATATTAATAGAAATTATTTTATTTTACTAACCAAAAATGGCCTTGAATAGATATAAACTGTCAATACATATGTGTTAAAATTTATTTGACATTTAATATTTTAGATAGTTACATTTATGTTATTGATAATTTACATCTCTTAAAGTCCAATGTTAGTTTGTAAAATCAAATAATTTTTTTTTTTTTTAAATATGACATGGCATACCAAATTACTCAGATAAAAATACTGATTCCGAATATGTGTAACCAATATGGCTGCCATAAGAAAAAAATAAGTTGGGTAAATTTCCGGTCAATCCGTTAGCGAAAAAAATATTCATTTGTTTTACTGCATTGTACACAAAAAATTTTTGTATTATGTCAAAAAACTTTTTGGTACCACAGAAAATAAAGAAGTTATAGCCATATTTTAAAAAGGGAATTTTCTGGTTTTTTCCAGCTAGCGTTGGAACGATGCGATATTCATATTTTTTGTAAATGAATTATTAATATTCGAAAAAATCTCTACTATTTTGTCCATTTAACTGACTTTCTATCTCCAATAATAACAAAGATACCCATACAGTCTAACGTCAAATGGGACACCCTGTATATTATATTAAAGACAGAAAAGATCATAAAAAAATCAAATACAGGGTGTCCCATTTTAATTAATCCAGCTGAATATCTTGGAAACTAAGCGATTTCCTTAAAACTGTTTTAGACAAAAATTATAGCGTTTCGAGGGGGACATTTAACAGTACCATGGGTTTTTAATTTTTATGGTGTTTTTATGGAAAAAATTTTTTTTTAATGGGAACCCATAATTTTTATTGTAGATTCGTAATCTTTAAACAATAATAAGCAACTTGGTTGAACAATTTTTTTAGAAAGTTTCAATTTTTCGTGATATTCACCAAAATAATCATCAATTTTGAGATTTTCGGTTCAGTTTTACTAGAGAACTAAAGCTTTTAAAGAAAAATCGCAAGAGGCAAAAAGTGATCTTTATGATGATCTTTGACCTTATCTTTAATTTTAATATTAAAAAAATAATTTTACATTTTCGTAAAAAAATATTTTTTTTAAATAAATTGAAAAAAAAATGAAATAAATTTTAAAAACTTTACTGGTTTTTCTAAATCTTTACATTAATTTAAACACTTTTTGCCTTTGGGGATTTTTCTTAAAATTCTAGAAAACCTGAATCGAAATCTCAAAATCTCTGTTAATTTTGGCGAATATCATGAAAAATTGAATAGGAAAATGCGGTATTACAGAAAGGAAAACATTGCAAAAAGGTCACTTACCTCTCTTGTAGTAGATTATCATAATCTTCTCCACTCATTACTGAATGATGATTTTCCTTATTTTCATTCAAGTAACTAATTCGTAAATTCCTGGTTCCAAGTTTTGCCATAATATTATTATTTATCAGAGCACACAATGTTTACCACACAAATAAAATTTTAGGTTAAAGATTCAATTTATTTGGGTTTTTACAAATGTAACTAGTTTGGACAAACGCCTTTAGTTACTTCTAGTTTTGACTAGTTAAAACTAGTTTTTCTGATTTCGGGTTTTATCGGTAACATTTACAATTTCGTCAACTCCGAAACACGTGTATATTAACTCTGCCTTTTATGCGCACAAAAACGCGTAGTTTACGTAAAATTTAACATTTAAAAAATAAAGTAAAGATGAATTTATTCAGACACATTTAACCAATAATATTAAGAATTTAATATTTAACTTAAAAAAAATCTTTGTTATATTTAAATTTTTAAATGTGGCACATAAACGGTCCCATTTAATAGCACAGATTTAATTCTTAATTTTTTTTAAGTAAATTTAAATTCTTAATATTAAGTGTTAAATGTTAAATGTGTCTGCATAAATCAGTGGCGCACCCAGAAAATCTTTCTGGGGGTGGTCCAATATTTATTTTTTTCAGGTTATACTTTTTCAAAAGTGTTAAATATGATAATAATAGTTTTACGGTAGGTATTAGAATATTTAGGGTTTCCTACTTCTTCGTAAATTAATGAAAAAATTAATACCTAACTGCAATATTTTATTATTGAAAATGAAATTATTTTTTTTTATTTTTTCTGGGGGTGGTCCGGACCCCATGGACCACCCCTTCGGTGCGCGCCTGGCATAAATCCAGCTTTAAAATTCACCAACTCTTATTTCTTAAATGCGGTGCATAAATGGGCCAATTTAAAGCATGCATTTTAACTTCTTAATTTTTTTAGGTTTCATATTATTTCTTAAATGTTAAATGTGTCTGTCTAAATAGACCTCTAAATTACCTATTTTATTTTAATTAATAGAGTCGCTGCTAGAATACAAGCACGAATGGAGCAATTAACCAATCTTCCAACGAACATGCCAGAAGATTTAAGACTTCAAGCGCAAATCGAGCTAAGAGCACTGCGCTGTCTGAACTTCCAACGCCAGTTACGTGGTGAAATAATAGCTTGCACAAGAAAAGACACGACTTTGGAAACTGCAGTAAATGTAAAAGCTTACAAGCGAACGAAACGACAGGGACTTCGTGAAGCAAGAGCCACCGAAAAATTAGAAAAGCAACAGAAACTAGAAGCAGAACGCAAGCGCAGGCAGAAGCATCAAGAATTTTTGGGATCAGTATTACAACATGGAAAAGATTTCAAAGATTTTCATCGTAATAATCAAGCGAAATTGGCAAGACTTAATAAGGCAGTTATGAACTACCATGCTAATGCAGAAAGGGAACAAAAGAAGGAACAGGAGAGGATTGAAAAGGAACGTATGCGTAGGCTCATGGCCGAAGATGAAGAAGGTTATCGTAAGCTCATTGATCAAAAGAAAGATAAACGTTTGGCTTTCTTACTCTCACAAACTGATGAATATATTTCTAACCTCACTGAAATGGTGAAACAACACAAGGTAGAACAAAAAAGGAAACAGCAAGAAGAAGAAAAACGCAAAAAGGTATGTTATTGTTTACATTCCATTCTTATCACTATAAACTATAAGAATGGACAAAATCGATTTCTGGGTTGTTTTTTTCTTAGTACGCCCTAAATTTTAAATTAAAACACAAAATTAATTAATATTATTTTAGAAAAAGAAAAAGAAGATTGGTGCAGATGGAATTGAAATTGATGACGATGGTTCGCAAGGATCTGATAAACCTGTTACGGTTATGGAGACGGCCACTGGTAAGATTTTGAGTGGAGAAGATGCTCCAATGTTGAGCCAATTACAACAATGGTTAGAGCTTCATCCTGGTTGGGAAGTGGTTGAAGATTCTGATGAGGATTCAGACGACGACACGGAAGGATGTAAGTGTTACGTTACACGCCTCTATTGAAAATTATAATAAAATTACTTTTACTAAATTAATCCTGTTTTTAGCTCCCAAAAAGAATGATAATAAGCTTGATGATAATAAATCGAAACAAGTCGTTAAGAAAGCCAAAGTTGAAGACGACGAGTACAAAAATTCAAACGAAGAACAAACATATTACAGGTAATTTTTTTTTCCAATAAACTACATTTATATAATAATTTATTATTTTAGTATTGCTCATACTGTACATGAAATTGTTACCGAACAAGCTTCAATTTTGGTCAATGGTAATTTGAAGGAATACCAAGTTAAAGGTCTTGAATGGTTGGTTTCACTTTACAATAATAACCTGAACGGTATCTTGGCTGATGAGATGGGTCTTGGTAAAACTATCCAAACCATTGCCCTTATAACGTACTTGATGGAAAAGAAAAAGGTCAATGGACCATTTTTGATCATCGTACCACTTTCGTAAGTACAATTATGATTTTATTAAATGTTATTATAGCTTGATATTTTAGTACTTTATCAAATTGGGTCTTGGAATTCGAAAAGTGGTCCCCGTCTGTAGTCGTGGTCTCATACAAAGGTTCTCCTGCTGGTAGAAGACAAATACAATCCCAAATGAGAGCAACTAAATTTAATGTTCTTTTAACCACTTACGAGTATGTAATTAAAGATAAAGGTGTATTAGCGAAACTTCCATGGAAATACATGATAATTGACGAAGGGCACAGGATGAAGAATCATCACTGTAAACTAACACAAGTATTAAACACGCATTACTTGGCCCCTCATCGTCTACTACTAACTGGTACACCTTTGCAAAACAAACTTCCTGAATTATGGGCTTTACTTAACTTTTTACTGCCTTCTATATTTAAAAGTTGCTCTACATTCGAACAATGGTTTAATGCACCTTTCGCAACAACTGGTGAAAAGGTTGAATTAAATGAGGAAGAAACTATTCTTATTATTCGTCGTTTGCATAAAGTTTTGCGACCGTTCTTGTTGAGACGTTTGAAGAAAGAGGTCGAATCTCAACTTCCTGATAAAGTGGAATACATTATCAAATGCGATATGTCTGGTTTACAACGAGTTCTTTATAAGTAAGCATTTAGTTACACACGTTTTGCTTACAATTATATAATAATTTTTTTAGACACATGCAAAGTAAAGGCGTTTTACTTACTGATGGCTCAGAAAAAGGTAATAAAGGTAAAGGTGGTGCTAAAGCCCTGATGAACACGATTGTGCAACTAAGAAAACTTTGCAATCATCCTTTTATGTTCCAAAATATTGAGGAAAAGTATTGTGACCATGTGGGAATGGCTGGAGGAGTTATTTCAGGGTAATTTCTATTTTATAAATTAAATCATGATTTTAATTTTCAAACATTTTAGCCCCGATATATTTAGAGCATCAGGAAAATTTGAATTGCTAGATAGAATTTTACCAAAACTTAAAGCTACTAATCATCGTGTGCTACTGTTTTGTCAAATGACGCAACTTATGACCATCATGGAGGATTATCTCAGTTGGAGAGGCTTTGGTTATTTAAGATTGGATGGTACCACTAAAGCTGAAGATAGAGGAGATTTACTGAAGAAGTTTAATAATAAAAATAGCGAATATTTCCTTTTCTTACTTTCTACAAGGGCTGGTGGTTTAGGTTTGAACTTACAAACTGCTGATACTGTTATTATATTCGATTCTGATTGGAATCCCCATCAAGTGAGTTATAAATTCTAAAATAACTACTTTTCTATTAATTTAATTAATTATAGGATCTTCAAGCACAAGATCGTGCCCATCGTATTGGCCAACAAAATGAAGTCCGTGTATTGCGATTGATGACGGTAAACTCCGTGGAAGAAAGAATTTTAGCAGCTGCTAGGTATAAATTAAACATGGACGAAAAGGTTATTCAAGCTGGTATGTTTGATCAAAAATCTACAGGGTCTGAAAGACAACAATTCCTGCAAAGTATTTTACATCAAGATGGTGATGATGAGGAGGTAATTTATTTACAATCAAATAATTTTGGGGAATTTATTATTTCGTTATTTTAGGAAGAAAATGAAGTCCCAGATGACGAAACTGTTAATCAAATGGTAGCTCGTTCTGAAGCCGAATTTGAAATTTTCCAAAAGATGGATTTGGAGAGGCGTAGAGAGGATTCAAAATTAGGACCGGCCAGGAAATCTAGGTTGTTGGAAGAAAGTGAACTCCCCGATTGGTTGGTGAAAGAGGATGATGAGGTTGATCGTTGGGGTTATGATGAACATGATGATAGTGTTTTGGGAAGAGGGACTAGACAAAGAAAGGAAGTTGATTACACTGACAGTCTTACCGAAAAAGAATGGCTTAAAGTAAAGTACTTCAAATTTTTTATTGAAAAACCTAAAATTGTTGAATTCTAGGCAATTGATGAAGGTGGTGATTATGACGATGATGATGAGGAGGAGGAGAAGATTAAGAAGAGGAAAGGAAGGAAACGTAGAAAGCGTGATGACTCCGATTCTGAAGTTGGTTCTAGCAGTAAAAAGAGACGAGGGTTTGGGGGAATGGACCCGAAATTGAAGAGACATATGAAGAAACTAATGAATATAGTTCTAAAATATACTGATAGGTATAATGAATACACTTCTTTTTTAATCAAAAATTTATTGTTTTAACTTTCAGTGATGGAAGATTACTAAGCGAACCATTCATGAAGATACCACCCCGGAAAGATTACCCAGATTATTACGATATTATTAAGAAACCTATTGATATGACGAAAATTATGCACCGCATTGAGGAAAATAAGGTGAGTTTTTATTATTAAAATCTTTAATTTTGTTTTACATCAAAATTTTCTATAACTCTCACCTGATTTTTAGTATTCTGACATGGTTGATTTGGAAAGGGATTTTATGCTGTTATGCCAAAACGCTCAGATTTATAATGAAGAAGCATCTTTGATTCATGAAGACAGCATTGTCTTACAGTCGGTGTTTACAAATGCAAAACAACGTTTGGAAACTGATGGTGATTCAGATGGAGACGATGATGACGGTACAAAATCTGATACAGATTCTACAGTTAAAATGAAAATTAAGATAAGAAACAAGAAGGGATCTTCTGGTAGACGTAAAAGGGCTGCAAAGAAGTATATATCTGACGACGATGAAGATGATGATGATTAATTTTAAGATTTTAGTTTGTGTAAATAAGTAATGTTATTGTTTTCAGATCATTCAATATTTATGGTTTCGAAAAAGTAATTTGTATAAAAAGAAATGAGTGTTTCTTATAAATAATTTGGTAACATATTTTTAACTTATTTCATTTAATTAATTTGGTCACGTGTTTAAAATTTAATTCATTTATAACGTTTTATTAAATAATTGACATGTTTGTTAAGTATTTGAAAAATAATTGTAAAAGTAATTTTTAATATTTTTTATCATGAAAAGTAGCTGATTATTATACATACTTAGATCTTGGATGAGAATTTTTTTACTTTCTAAACCCTAACAAAGAATTTAACCTAAAAAATTAAAATAATTGATTCAGTTTTTTTCGCCTCAAAAAGAATACAACCGAAAGCATAATTAATCAAAAAAATATAAATTTCATGACATTAAAATCTAACTAAATTAAATTCATAATCAATGCAATTAATTTTTTTTTTCAAAAAAATCAAAATGGCCATGGACCAAAAATAATTGATGCTCAGGTGTCACTTTATATCAGACATTTGTCTTAATAACAGCTTATTGCTGAAATGAAATTTTAATTTCCCAAATTATTACAAAAATTATATTTTTATTAGTTGAAAATTGTGAAATTATAAAATGGAGTTGAATAAAAGAAATATGTCGCATCTATTCGGTATGAAGAAGAAAAAGCAAGAGTCGAAAGAAAAATTGTCACGTAATGTAGTACGCAGTTCGTATAAGGTAGTATACAGATTGTGTTATCAAGCATCCAGTTTCTATAATGCAGCAGCCAGTTCGTATAATGTAATATCTAAATCGTATTATTATTCATCCAACTGGCTTAATGTAGTATACAGTTCGTATAATGTTGCATCCAATTCGCATAAAATAACATTAAAGTGGTACGATCTAGCAGCCGGTTCGGATAATTATACAAAAAATTCAAAACATCAACTTCAAATGATGTTACTTTTGAAGAAGAAAGAGCAAGAGTTTAGGGCAAATTTGAAATGTGAATTGAAATTAGAAGGAGAAGGCTCCATCCGCAACTACACTTTTATTGATGCACTGGGACGGAGCGGTTCCCGCCGTGTCGGCCTTGTACTTTTGGTAAAACACAAAATCGAAAATAAGCAATACGCAATTAAAGTATTGGAGAATAGTAGTACTAGAGTAAAGAGGGAGACAGAAGTGGACACTATTTTTGAATTGAAACTCCTGCGTAACTTAGATTTTCCTTTCGTGCTCAAAATGAATTACTTCTTCACAGATGAATATCATATTTATGTGGTCATGCCCCATGTTGTTGGAGGGGATCTTGCTCAGAAATTGATAAAGCGATATAGATTTAACGAGAGATTAACCAGGTTCTATGCTGTCCAAATTATCCTAGGGCTCGAGTACCTGCATTCAATGGGATTAATTTATAGAGATATGAAGCTGAAAAATATTTTGTTGGAAAGCGATGGCTATATAAAAATCACAGATTTTTCATACACTAGGTTGCTTAAGAAATCGGAACGTACCAAGGACACCACCAAATGTGGTAATTTTATTGATCATTTTAAATTTTTTGTTTTAATATCTTATTTAAGGCACTTTGGAATATTTAGCCCCAGAAAGAATTAAAGGTAAACGCTATAACCGCGGCGTAGATTGGTGGGCAGTTGGAGTTTCAATATTTGAAATGTTATCAGGAGAAAAACCATTCCAACCGCTAAATAATTTTAAATACTTCCAAAATATTATAAATTGCGAACTGAAGTTTCCCAAGTATTTTACTCCATTCTCAAGGAGAGTTATATTGGACTTCTTACAAGTTGATGAGACTAAAAGGTAATCTTTAAATTTCCTTGTAAATTAGCATTACTAAAAATGCATTTTTTAGGCTTGGATGTACGCCAATGGGAATGCTTGACTTAAAAAGACATGTTTGGTTTAGAGGTGTCGACTGGAATTCCGTGTTGCATAAAAAAGTAAACCCAAGTTGTTTCGAAACACCAAAACCAAGGAAAAATCACCGAGAACATTATTACAGCAGTTCCTCCGAAGACGAAGATAGATTTGAAGAAGTACCTTTTAAAGACTTATTTCCTTATTAAATCCATTTTCACCATTTAACATTTTCATTTTTTTGTAATTTCGTACAAAATTTAATAAATTTTTGTGATATTAATATACACTTCGTTTTATTTTACCTAAAAATTTGCTTCTCGAATGTTTAAATTAGTTTTAAAACAAGAGTGTTGAAAGTTAATAATTTATATTTAATTTTAGTATAAAGAAAGTAGAAAAAAAATTCAAGTCTCTACCATGTTTCGTTCAAAAGTTATGAATTTTTATATAAAAAATATGGCATTCTGGAAAAATAAAAAACATTTTGATTTTTTGGGAGTAAAATGTGGGGGGAGGGCAGTGTAGAGGGTAAGTGAACCCCTACATTTCATCCATTTTTTATTATCTTTCATTTTCGGGGTCGATTTTGAAAAAAATGGAAAGAAAAAAATTTTGAGATATTTTTAAGACTTGAAGTTATTAATTTATTTATTTATTTATTTTTTTTTTTTTTCTCGAAAACTATAATAGTTACCGGTTTCAAATTTTTATCAAAAGTAAAAACACCGTGGATAGACGCGTTCTAAAAAATATTTGGTTAAAATCGGTTAAAAAGTTTTTATGGAAAATATTGGCAAAGTTTTGGCAAAATTTTGGTACAAATACGGTTCTGGACGGCGCAATTTTAAACCGAAAATTAAAACTTTCACGGAATTTCGTGGAGGAGGAGATTTTGTCGTAAAGTGAACATTGAAAGCTTTCAGACAAGGTATATAACGTGGGGGTGAAATAGATTTTGAGGGGTTGATTAGACCGAAACGCGTCAAAAATTGCGACATTTTTAAACGCGATCTTCAAAAAAAAATATTTTCGTTATTTTATCGAAATTCAAAAAACCCTACGCGTGGGCGGTTTCAGATGGAAATGTACATTCGATTGACCTTTTTAATTAGCAAATCGTTTAAAAAATAGCCCGACTGGAGCCGCCAAGCCCTACATTCAAAATTTCGACTTTACTTAGGCATAACTTCCGAACCCCTTCGAAAATAGAAAATCCCTACGCGCTACCGGATGTAGAAGTTATTCCTTTATAGGATAGTGTAGAAAAATTTAGTCATTTTTGGAAACTGGGGGCCAACTCCCCGAGTTTAGCACCATTTTTTGCACATTTTACTCGCGATTTTTTTTCAAAGTCCAGGGATAAAATTGAAACATTTTTTTGGTTATAAAGAACAAAGTGGGGAGGCAAATAAAAAATATTCGGCGTCTCTAGGAGGTCTGAATCAAAAGTTACGAATTTTCAAAGTCGGCGTCGAAAAAGCACTAATTTCAAACCACAAATTTGAGGGCGCTAAAAGTACAGAAAAAATTAAGATATCAAAAAAAGCGCCCGTTTTAATGGAAAGTATTGTATGTAGATTAGAAATAAAAAAACCGCGATTTTTTTCAACCTGCCGATCTTCACATCGAAGCCGCACAGTTTGAGCACTTTTGCCGCCCGAGAAAACGCTAAATTCGTACACTTGGTGTGTCGGGGCCGCGACGCCCCACTGTCGCTCATGGAATTTTATAAACGGCCACGGTCTATCCCCAGGATGTGAGAATAAAAGGGGCCAAATTTCGTCGCTTCCCTTTAAAACCGGACGGGGGTGCGGTTTTTCAAAGTTGACGCCGACGAAAATCGAAAAAAAAGCAAAAAAAACCGACCATTTTCGAGAATTTTTTTCAGAGTGTTAGAGTGGTTTGAAAAATTTAAAATTCGAACCCCACTTAGAATCCACATCACTCTTCACGATGCAACCGAAATTTTTAAAATTTGACGAAAAAAGCTACCCTTTTCGGGGCTCCGCGCATAAAACGTCCGAATTCGGGGTAAAAATACAAAAGGGGTCGTACCTCCGCCCCCTTAATAGATAGATCCGGGCAGGTCAAAATCACCGTCTTCAGAATCGGGACCTCCATAACATACTAAAATTTGATGCGATTCGGGGTGAATTTCGGACACTTAGGGGATGAACGATTTTTCGTTCGGGGTGGAATAACTTTTTTCAGGGTGGTCCGATCGAAATGATGAACCAAAAAATATTTAAAATGTGTCAAGACGTTCGAAAATCTAGCTAAATTAGATATTATTAATTAATTTTTAATCAAAAATTGCAAATATTAATTATTTCAAAAAAATCAAAATGGCTGTGGATGTAAAAACAAATGACGGTAAAGTAAATATGTCAGTTTATACGTGACAATTGTCCTTACAACAGCTATTGCTGAAATGAAATTTTTTAATTTCTTAAAACTATACAATTAATATATTTTTATTGTTTTAAAAGAGTGAAATTGGAAAATGGAAAAATCGGGCGGTAGGAACAAGAAACATCTCGTCGATATGATGGTTTTTTTGAAGGAAAAAGAGATGCAGTTTAAAGAAAAATGGTCGCACGATTATAAACCAAAAGGTTCGATGAATAACTTCACTTTTATTGAGAAACTAGGACAGGGCAGTTTCGGAATTGTAATTTTGTCAAAAAATACGTCGGAGAATAAGTTGTGTGCAATCAAAGTAATACAGAAACCTAAAAAAAGAACGTACAAGCCGGTAATTAAAACTCACCCTGAAATAAAAATCATGCTTTGCGTTGATTTCGAATTTGTGCTCACTATGGAACATTACTTCATCGATAACCGTAATATTTATTTAGTCATGCCCCTTCTTACTGGAGGAGACTTTTATAAATATTTGCGCATGCAGAAGAAATTAAACGAAACGTCTACGAAGTTTTACGCTGCCCAAATCATCCTGGGGATCGAGTATCTACATTCTGTAGAATTGATTTATAGAGATTTGAAGCTGGCAAATATTTTAATAGGAAGTGATGGGTACATTAAAATCACCGATTTTGGATTTTGTAAGAGACTTTCGGATGTTGAACGTGCCCGCACCCCATGTGGTAATTATTAAATGAATATATTTTGGTATTTCTTTAAATATAAATATTTAAGGTACTCTTCACTACTTAGCCCCAGAAATAGTTAAAAATGAAAGCTATAGCGGTGCAATTGACTGGTGGGCTGTTGGAGTATTAATTTATGAAATGTTGTCAGGAAGATCACCATTCGGTGGGCGAAATAATCGAGAACTCTACGACAATATTTTAAATTCCAGATTTGAGTTTCCACTCGATTTTAGCTTACTTTCAAAGGAAATTTTATCTCGATTTTTTCAAATTAATCCCGATAAAAGGTAATGCCTCCACTAATATCACTAGCATCACTAAAAATACTATTTTTTAGGCTTGGGACTACACTCAATGGAGTCTGTGCTATAAAAAATCATAATTGGTTTAAAAATTTTGACTGGGATTCTGTATTACATAAAACGATGGAGCCACCTTTTTTACCAAAACAAAATGAAAATGCCAACAACCCAAAGAGAGAATTAGATCCCTACGAAAGTGGGTTTTTATAAAGAACCAAGAATGAACTGAATCTTTGTCTATAACCGACTTCCTAACTCCCCAATTATTCCAAATTCAAAACCACTATTTACATTTTTATAAAAAGCATAAATTAAATTTTTTGTAATTTTGTACAGAATTTAATAAAAATTTTTGAGATATTAATGTATTTTATTTTTATACCACTACTTTTGCTTTTTAAAACTTTAAAGTAAACATTTTTTGCATGACCATCAGGTTTTTACCACGAGTAAAAAGCATCATCTCTATAAACACCTTTTTTCAATGCACAAAATCTAAAACTAAATTAACCAAAAATAGCTCTCTAGTGGCACAAAGTGTCTTTCAGTTTATTGTCCTAAGTTTTTTGGAACCTAAATTCGTTGAAGAAGGTGTTGTCTAGTTGACCTGGTGCCGCAGCAAGACCTGTACTCGAGATCCGCTGAAGAAGGTGCCCACTGGATGACCTAGTGTACGACAATAAGCTCGTGGCAATACCTAAATTTAAGATCCAATGAAGATGATGCCCACTGGATGACCTGGTGTACGCGTAAATGATGAGGTAAGGACCTAGACTACAGACCCTTTCTAAAGGAGGTCGGTTATACCACCTGTAATTCCATAATCCTCTGAAGAAGGTGACCACTATGTGACCTGGAGTACGTACAATTTTATTTGGCATGCATGTAGGACGTGGTGATGTCTCGTGATTGCATCTGAAGAAGTGCCGGGCTCATCACAGGGGCATAATTAAACCTGTAACGTTGATGTAGTTCGGAGAAACTTAATCACGAGTAGATGATTACATCAAAGATGCTGGAACCCCTTCCACCAAAACCATTAATTAGATGTTAGATCCTCTAATAAAACCCAAAAATTTTCCATGTAATATATTAAAGGCATAAATCTAAACTATAAAAAAGTTTCTTTAATTAAAGTGTTTTAAGTTCGAACTTTCTTACGATAGAATGTATGGTTCTATTTTCATGTTCTGGTTCGATGAAATATCTAAAAACTGAATTTTTAAGGCCTATGATATCGGTTGAACCAATTCATAAAAAGGCCTAAATCTAGGACTATAAAAAAGCTTTTTCATTTAAACTTCGAACTTCTCTACAATACAATTTATGGTAGTTCATTGTTCATGCAGTTCGAACTTATTATATTATAAAATTTGAACTACTCCAAAAACTTCTGAGTCGATGAAATATCTAAAAAACTGAATTTTTAAGACCTATGATATCGGTTGAACCAATTAATAAAATGGCCTAAATCTAGGAGTATAAAAAAGCTTCTTCATTTAAACTAATTAAGTTCGAACTTCCTTACGATAGAAGTTATGGTAGTTCGAACTTCCATTTTTATGTCGATCCTAAAAAATTGGTTCATGCAGCACGAACTTTTTAGTTTTCAAAGTTCGAACTACTCCAAAAAGTTGATATTACTTGAACCAATTAATAAAACGGCCTAAATCTAGGATTATTAAAAAGCTTCTTCATTTAAACTAGTTAAGCTCGAACATTCTTACGATATTTAAACTTCCATTTTTATAACGATCCGAAAATTCATACAATTTTTATTTTTTACTCCAAAAAGTTCTAGTCTGAAATTTTTATATTTTCGAACTACTTCAATAATTTCTGGTTCGATAAAAAAATCTTAAAACTCAATTGTTAAAAAGTATGTCATCGGTTGAAGCAATTTTCTTAAAAATAGGATTTCTACGATTAAAGTATTTTGAGTGATCTAAAATGAAAGTCCTAAATCTAGACTATATAAAAGCTTCTTCATTTAAACTCGTATTGAGTTCCAACTTCCTTACGATAGAATTTATGGTAGTTCGAACATCCAATTTCATGTCCATCCAAAAATTTGTTCATGCAGTTTGAACTTTTTATTTTTCAAAGATCGGATTACTTCAAAAAGTTCTCTGTTTTGATGAAAAAATCTAAAAACTAAGTTTATAAAATCTATGATATTGGTTGAAGAAATTATTAAGTAAATTCCAGAATTTTAAAGAATTTTGAGTGATGTAAAATAAAAGGCCTAAAACTAGACTAGGAAAAAGTTTCTTCGTTTAAGCTCTTTTAAGTTTAAACTTTCTTATGACAGAATTTATGGTAGTTCGAATTTCATGTCGATTAAAGAATTTGGAGTGATGCGAAATATTAAAATACTGTTACAATAAAATAAGTTATTCGCTTCTTTATAATTGTTAGTTTTGCATCTCAAGATTATGTTTCGATGTGCTTCGGAAAGATTTTAGACACAACGAAAACATACCCAAATTATTCTTCCCATTGAGTACATCTATTATATGGGAATTATCTACAGAGATATGAAACTGGAAAATATTCTACGGAGAAGTTATATAAAAGTTAAAAGTCACCGATTTGGGATTTGCTAAAAAACTTAGTCCTTGTCGTACATTGGTGAGAAAAAAAAATTTATTACCAAAGTGAACCTAAAGAAAACCAATTGCTTATCAAGATAAGCGAATAGGTGCAATGTGGATTGGTGTTTAGAAAAAGTAAATTAGGTCACATTTTCAAACAGCAAAAATGCCGGAATTTTTGCTGTTTGAAAATGTGACCTAATTTACTTTTTCTTGAACCTAAGAATCTTTTGGATTAATTCGTAATTTCCAAAACAAACCGGAAGTAACTTTGAAATTTTAAAAGGCAACCTATTGCTTAATTCGTTATCAGCGAACCCAAATCAATCGGAAAACGCTAAAAAATTATCAATTTTATAGCAAAGGGGGCCCACTAAAATGGCTGTAACTTCCAAACTACTGGCCGTAGCCATGGAGTATGGTTACAATAGCGCAAAAATTTTTATTTCTCTGCAATCAGCAGGCTTAAATCTATAATCGTAGCGTATTTTTTTCAATATGAAATTTGAATATTTTTGAAAAAAAAGTATAGTTTTTTTAAATCTTCGAAAATTGCAAATATTTCAAAACGCTATATTTTAAAAAGTATGCATTGGATCGCGCTAATATTGCTTAATTCGTTATCAGCGAACCCAAATCTATCGGAAAAAAATAAAAAAAAGGGCGACGCCATCTATGCGAGATGACGTGAACTAACCGTGATTTAAGATTCAATTATCTAGTAAAATTGCATCAATGGGCAACTGAAAAAAATTTAAAAATTCCGGTTGTACCTTTAATAGTTGCTATTTATTTTTTTATTGATAAACATAAAAAAATCGCAAAAAATCAAAAATTTTGTCGTGCCACGCCATCTATCCGAAAGTAGGTTAATTAAAATTCAATTTTCGAGAAAAATTTCATCATTAGGTAACAAAAACAATTTAAAAATTCCGGTTGTACCCTCAGTAGTTGCTATTTATCTTTTTTTATTGAAAACTATCAAAAAATTAGGAAAAATCAAAACTTTGTCGTGCCGCGCCATCTAACCGAGAGGAGATGAACTAACCGTTATTTAAAATTTAATTATTGAGTAAAATTTCGTCATTAGGCAACAAAAACAATTTAAAAATTCCGGTTGTACCTTTAGTAGATGATATTTTTTTTTTTTTCATTAGGCAACAAAAATAATTAAAGTTTTCCGGTTGATGATATACAGGGTGTTTACGGTTGAACCGTTAATATTTAAAATTTAAACCGGTGAAAGTAGAGGTCGAAATAGGTAGATTAAGATAAAATCATGTTAGTAAAAGTTTCTTTATAAGGGAGCTACATTCTTTTAAAGGGGATAATGATATTTTGAACAATTAAAAAAATATTTTAATAAAAGTTATTTCTTTTTAAAAGACCTTTCCAACAATAACTATTGTTTTTTTTATGGTTTAGACGTAAATATTTCAATATTACCATTTTTTCTAAATTAAAAAAAAGTTACTACTAAATGGATTTATGGTGCAATTCTGTGCAAAACTGTAAGCCCTTACAGGAGTAATCTGCAAGGTAACTATGGAAACCGTTCATTACAATCCATATAACAAACCTTGTAGATTTTTCCTGTAAGAACTTACAGATTTGCACAGAATTTCACCACTAATGGAGGATTATAAAAAAGCTTCTTCATTTAAACTCTGTAAGGTCGAACTTCCTTACGAATAGAATTTATGGTAGTTCGTACTTCCATTTTCATTTCGATCCTAAAAAAATGCTTCATGTAGTTCGATCTTTTTATATTTCAAAATTCCAACCACTTCAAAAAGTAGTTCTGATTCCTCGAGAAACTCTAAAAACTGAGGTTTTAAGACCTACATATAATAATAGGTGCCTTAAAACATTACAGTTTTTTCACAAGTCAATAAAAAATATAGGAAGAGGACAGTAATTACAATACAAAGTACAACAAGCATGGTGACTTTATTGAAATAAGAAAAATATATGTATGTACAAGGAGTAACATATAATATGTATCTTAAGAACTATTATTCTATACAGGGTGTCCCGTTTGTGGTTCACCAAACGTCAGGGTTAGAAAGTAGAGCAAATTATATCACGAAAAAACCAAAAAAGTAGGGGTCTATCTTTTATGGTTTGAAAGTTACAGGGGTTTGAATTTGGCATCGCCCGTTTTTGCCAGAAATCAGTAAATGATCAATAGATGCTTAAAAACTAGGTAAAAGGATTTTAAAAAAATATAATTTTAAAGCTGAAAGTATCCTCTTTCCATTGGTAACAATGATAAAACACAATTCGTTTATCAAGTATTAAAAAAAATCGAAAAGAAAAAAAAATCCATAAAAAATTGTCCTTTTTAGCAATTTTTGAAGATTTTCTCCAAGATATGACCTATTAAGGGCGTGT
This sequence comes from Stenus bimaculatus, assembly GCA_963971135.1. Taxonomy (NCBI): domain Eukaryota; kingdom Metazoa; phylum Arthropoda; class Insecta; order Coleoptera; family Staphylinidae; genus Stenus; species Stenus bimaculatus. The sequence goes on from OZ020184.1 coordinate 45,947,293, forward strand.
TTTTTTTTTTAATTTTCTAAAAATTCGTTAAATTCTCTAGAAATTATGAAAAATTTTGAAACCCTAACTCTTTTTATGCACTCATTAGAGCCTTCTAAACTTTCTCCTATGAGAATTGATTCTAAGCATAGTTAGTTACAATTGAGGTGCGCCTTCATTTTTGTTATTATTTAATAATACAACTATTTTTAAAGCCATAAAAATTTAACTATTGCTTATAAAAATTGATTATTAAGCAACTATTGATCATTTACTGATTTCTGGAAAAAAACGGGCGATGCCAAATTCAAACCCCTGTAACTTTCAAACCATAAAAGATACACCCCTACTTTTTGGTTTTTTCTTGATAAAATTTGTTCTACTTTCTAACCTTGACGATTGGTGAACCACGAACGGGACACCCTGTATACTTAGATCTGAGAAGTTATTTGAGAGGTATTCGTCATAAGAATAAAAAGTTTTACTTATGTTGGCTGGTTTAATTGAACCCGCTTCCGAAAAAAGGAAAATTTACATACAAATACGCCAGAGGGCCAGGTTTCCGGGTTATTTAATTGATCTATTAACTTGATATCGGCACCCATTTTAAATGACGATTTTTCTGTATTTTTTGTTTTCACAGGTGAATTCGAAATTTGGGAACCTCCTTGATAAGTTTGTTTTTACCCCATCTGAATTTGTTTCTTCTTAGCGCCTTCCACATAAAGCCAAGCTAACGACGATTTTGCAGCACTAAAATTATCTTCAGCCCAGGTTGCCGTACCTCGAATCACATTGGGTTTGTGTAAGGTGTTTCTTTTGTTTTGCACCTTGGTTCATACTTATAATTTACAACGTTTGGTAGGACAGGTGTATTTGAATTATTAGTAACTTCCTGGGGGTTAGCTTTCCCCACATTTGATTTTTTTTTCTTTTTTTTTTTGCTGTAGAGGTTTGGGAAATCTTTTAAAGAGACCTCCCGCTCGTAGTTACGATTCTGCGCGGGTAGGTACTGTGGGAATCTCCTCGGTTGAGGCCTACCCACTAAAACCCTTTCCTCTTTTCCCTGATGGGGCCGGTATCACCTTGCGGTATGTCTTCAGATCCTCACCAAGATTTAAAATTAAAAAAAACACTAATTATAATGATAATAATGATAATAATAATAATAATAATAATATTTTTTTATTTTAGTAGTTGCTATTTTTTTTTATTGAAAAACATCAAAAAATCGCAAAAAATCAAAAATATTGTTGTGCCACGCCATCTAACCGAAAGTAGATGAATTAACCGTTAAATAAAATTTGATTTTCGAGTAAAATTTCGTCATAAGGCAACAAAATCAATTTAAAGATTTCGGTTGTACCTTTAGTAAATGATATTAATTTTTTTTTAATGTAATACATCAAAAAATCGCAAAAAATCGCAAAAAATCACTATGTTTGTCGTGCATCTCCATCTATCCGAGAGTAGGTGTACTAACCGTTATTTAAAATTTAAATTTCTAGTAAAATTTCATCATTAGGTAACAAAAACAATTTAAAAATTCCGGTTGTACCTTTAGTAAATGATATTTTTTTTTAATGTAAAACATCATAAAATTAAAAATTTTGTCTTGCGACGCTTTCTATCGGAGACGACGTGAACTAACCGCTATTTAAAATTCAATTTTCTAGTAAAAATGCATCATTGGGCAACTAAAAATAATTTAAAAATTCTGGTTGTACCTTTAGTAGTTGCTATTTATTTTTTTATAGTAAAACATCAAAAAATCGCAAAAAATCACAATGTTTGTCGTGCCTCGCCATCTATCCGAGAGTAGGTAACTAACCGTTATTTAAAATTTAATTTTCTAGTAAAATTGCATCATTGGGCAACTGAAAACAATTTAAAAATTCCAGTTGTACTTTTGGTGGTTGCTATTTATTTTTTTTATTAATAAACATCAAAGAATCGCAAAAAATCAAAAATTTGGTCGTGCCGCGCCATCTATCCGAGAGTAGGATATTTAAAACTCAATTTTCTAGTAAATATACATCATTAGGCACCTAAAAATAATTTAAAAATTCCAGTTGTACCTTTAGTACTTGCTATTTATTTTTTTTATTGAAAAACATTAAAAAATCGCAAAAAATCACAATGTTTGTCGTGCCTCGCCATCTATCCGAGAGTAGGTGAGTATCCGTTATTTAAGATTTTATTTTCTAGTAAAATTGCATCAAAAGACAAAAAAAAACAATTTAAAAATTACGGTTGTACCTTTAGTAGTTGTTTTTTTTTTTTATTAAAAAACATCAAAAAATCGGAAAAATTCAAAAATATTGTCGTGCCACGCCATCTAACCGAAAGTAAATGAACTAACCGTTAATTAAAATTTAATTTTCGAGTAAAATCTCGTCATAAGGCAACAAAAACAATTTAAAAATTTCGGTTGTACATTTAGTAGATGATATTAATTTTTATACATATTCGTTATTCAGTTGTGGTTTTATACAGGGTCTTCTAAAATGAATGATATTGGTGACTTTCCATGGTAGGAAACCTAAGTTTTGTATTTTTCTATAAATAAGAAATGTCGTAGTTAATATTATACAGGGTGTCTCACTTTTTTTCAGCAAAAATGTTTTTTAGATAGTAAATGTCATTGTGAACAAAAAATTTCCGATAAGCTAATATTTTTTTCGACTCCTTAAGAAGTTACAGCCATTTAAAAATTTCAACATTTTAACGATTTTTTGTGACACCCTGTATATTTTTTTGTTTCTTATCATCATGTTTTTATTTAAAAGATTTATGGTTTGTCGTGTTTATCACCTCAAATTAAGGTGACAAGTTCCTCTAACATTTTACCCAAAAATGCTTCCCTGCAAAGTTACACCCAGTTAAAGTTCAATTTAAAAAAAATTAAAATCCACATAACTTTTCTTCCTATGAAGCTATCTTGATAAAAACCGCCATGGGGGGCTAATTTTTCGTGCTTTATGATATGGTATACTAGTTTTGCAATTTCTCATTAATTTACTATCAGTTTACCTAAACTTAAAATCTAAGATTTACCACAACTTTTTCTGTTGTCACTTTTTTGCAGTTTTAACTGATTTTCTTCCAAAATAAATAATTTACTATGAAAAAGGTATACTTGTTTACAATCGCTAAATGCAACCGTTTTCGAGATAATCTCAATTAAAATTTCGAAATAAAAATAAAAATGTGCTTTTATTGTTAAATCAAGTAGGCCATTCCCTAAAAACCATTATTAATAGAATGTATGATTGAATATTATTTTAGAAGATGATTAAAAATACAAAAAAGCTGCTCTATTTGTGTGATAAAATCGTAAAAACTTCTTTAAAAATATTAAATATTAAATTTTAAATATTAATTTCGGCCTATTTGGTTCAATAAGAAAAATAAATTTTACAATAAATTATTAAACTTTAATTGAGATTATCTTTAAAACTATTAGATTTATCGATTTTTAACAGGTATACCTTTTTTATAGTAAATTATCTGTGTTATGAGAAAATAAGTTGAAATTGCAAAAAAAGTAACACCAAAAAAAGTTATGGTAAAACTTAAATTCTAAGTTTAAGTAAACTCGTAGTAAATAAATGCGAAATGGCAAAACTGAAATATCAAATTATAAAGAACTTAAAAGTAGCCCCCTATGACGATTTTTATCGAGTTACCTTCATAGAGAGAAAAGTTATGTGGGTTTTTATTTTTTGAAAAGTGAACTTTAACTGGTTGTAACTTTGCAGGGAAGCATTTTTGGACGAAGTGTTAGAGGAACTTGTCATATTAATTTGAGGTGATAAACACGTTCTACAATGTCTGTCCACGTAATTACGGGACACCCTGTATATGATGGTGATAAATTTTTTGCTTTTTTTTTAAATTTTGAAAAATTTCAAGTACAAAAAATATGAAAAAGTTCGAACTACTTCAGAAAGTTCTGTGGTTCCATGAAAAAAAAATAAAAAGGCCTAAATCTAGCAAAATTTCAAACATTTTTCTGTACTTTTATACAGCATTTAATAAATTTTTTGGAACATCCTAAAATGTGATGTAAAATAATATATTAATATTAATTTTGTGTACTTTGTAACAAATTGCATGAAGAAATTGTGGGTCTCTTGATGTAATACCAGAAATAAGCGCCATTTATGTAATGATTTTAAATGAAGAATAACGTTGTAAAATAAAGTGAAGTGGCAAGTGGCACAATTAAAACATAAATTAATTTATAATTAAAAAGCAACTCGTATTTCAATAATAATAAAAAATATAAATATATAAAAATAGCAGTAGTAAACTATAATAAACAATAAATTAAAATAAGTTTTTATTTTTTTCTGCTTTCTTAAACTAATGGTGTGATGTTTGAGTTTTAATATTTAAATATACGTAATATTGTTCACGTATTATTAATTTAAAATTATTAAAGCTCTTGCGTTTAGTAAAAACATTTAACAATTTAATTATAGGTTATTTCGTAAAATAAATTAATGATACAACAACGGGCTTGCAAAACTAACTTTACATCAATTAAATTAATCAAAAATATTTATACATAAGTAATTGAAAACGAAAGTTATGGTCAGAATTAAGTACTTCTGAAAATTGGGTAAAAGCGTGAAAAATAGAAAGGAATTTTATCATTCAAAAAAATCATAAAATTTTGTGTTACTTCAGCTTCAAGTTGAATTATTGGGATACAATTTTAATAATAGGTGTCCCACATGTATTTGATTGGGTACGGTTGTTGAAGGAATGAGAAAAATCCTTTTGTTATGATTAAGCTTCTATGAAATGCATGTTAGTCTATTTTTAAGTAGATTGGAAAATTTGTGGAAATAATAGTCTACAACGCACGAGTATATTTTCATGTTCTATTTTGAGTGTTTGAAGGTCATGAGAGAATGTCGCGTGGTCCTCCACTCATGCAGAATAAATTTTATTAAAAAAAGAATAATTTTGAAAAAAGGTCAATATTCTTCCTGGTGGTCCAATTGGTAAAGATCAATCGATCACTACCGGATTACTAAGTAGGACGTTTGGGACGTTTTGGTTTAGGCCATTCTCTTTGTTTGCAAGTGTTAAACTACGCCTGTGTTTGGCATAAAGGCCATCTGCGGACGTAAAATGAATATTTTTAGATTTGGATTTGGACAAACGCCAGGTCTTTATACAAAAAGTCCGTGCATTGGGGTCGGACAAATGTTTTCCACCTTTAGACGAAATGCGCAGTTCTCAGCAAATACGAAAATTCAGATTAAAAGCACTTAAACTCTTTGTGCCAGCTCTTAAAATAGAAAACAGGAAAACACCGAACTCTAGTCGATTGCGATTTATTTTACCATCAACAACAGGAAATAAACTTCATTTCACAAATTTTACGACCTTTTAAAATCGTTTTATTCCAAACTGCGTCTCGTTCAAAAAATACAACTGGAAAAAACATTTTTTACCTCAAAAATTTCCATCAATTTCCAACTAATACAAGATTTTCATTCACAACAATTGGTTACTATAATTCAAAAAATCCAATTAAAATTTTGACCATATTTTGGTCGAAATAGAAATAATGTCAATTTAAAATACAAAAAAATAATTAAAAAATTCGACAGTTTCAAGGGAATACTTCAAAATTGACAATCACAAATTTTGCTTAATTTCAAGTATAACTTTATTTTGGTGCAATTTCAAAAACGTTTTCATGGGTAACTTAATTTTTAATCTTGGTTACCTTTTGTTTATTAAAAACTGTCATTTACTTATCAATCAAACGCACAAGTAAATTGCGAATTAAGCTAATTTCACCATAATTTAGCAATAAAAAGGCTTTTTTTAATTTCTAACATGGAGTTTGGTCAAACCCGGTGCTCGCCATTAAGCGAAAAAAAGTTTAAACGAAAATTTGAAGCTGTGATTAAAAATTTTCAAAAACTTAATTTGAAGGAAACGTGGAATACAGTAAAAAGTTTTAGTGATTCTAATGGAATTCTTATGAAATTAAGGCGAAGACGGGAAGAAACTGAGAAAAACGTTGATGATTTAATTGGAAATTTTCAAAAATTGACATTGAAGGAACCTTCAAATCCTGTAATTGTAAGAGCGTTTAGGATTAATCTAGAAAAAATTAAGGTACAATCGAGGCTACAACCGAGGATACAACCAAGAGTACAACCGATGATACAACCTGAGGTACAACAAGTAAGGGCTACAAAAATCGACAAAAAAATACAAACGTCAATTGATCATCGAAATTATTCATTAGAAAATGAATATTTGTATTCTAATTTATTGTCATATGCGATGGGTTTTGGACTTGCCACATTTTTATTTATGAACTTTATGCCATGAGTTATGAGGGTTGTAATGCAAGCCACTCAGTGGTATTTTTAGTTTTTTCTTTTAAAGAAACGTTGAGGTTAATTTTGGAATTTAGTTTTTACTTCAGTCATTTTAATTAATGTTTTTTATTCAAAAAAGTAGTCTTGAATTATTTTGTAAAAAACTATTTTTTAGATTAATTTAAGTTTAATTGTTTTACGTTTTTTTTAATGTTTTTGTTGTAAATAAATATAAAAATTGATTTCGTACTATTTACTTTTGTTATTTTTATATTTTCAAATTGTCGAATATTTTATTTTTGGTATTTTACAGTTTGTGTTATATTATTTTAATATTTTTGTTGTTCAATTTTTTATTTAAAGTATAAAAATTTGAGAAATCAAAAAAAAAATAAAATTATTTGATACTATAAAATATGCCATGGCATTTTTAATATTGCCAAAAAAATTTTTTCATTACTGATTTTTTTTTGAAAAAAATTTAACATCAATTCCAAATACAGAGTGTTCCAAAACTGACATATATAAGCTCTCTCTAAATTGTCGATGATAGATTACAGAAAAATACACAGGAAATAAACTTATTTTCACAAATATTACGACTTATTAAAATAGTTTTATTACAAACTGCGTCTCATTCAAAAAATACAACTGAAAAATCCATTTTTACCACAAAAATTTCCATCACTTTCCAACTAAAACAAGGTTTTCATTCACAACAATTGGTTACTATAATTGAAAGAATCCAGTTAAAATTTTGACCATATTTTGGCCGAAAAGAATTATGTCAATTTTTTTGAATAAAATAAAAAAATAAGATAATAGCAAATGGTTTTATGGCATTTTGAATTTAATTTAAAATACTGAAAAAATTTATTTTGGTGAAATTTAATCAAAATATCAGTAATAATAATATTTTTGTGTACAAAAACGTTTTCATGGGTAATTTATTTTTTTAACTTGGTTACCTTTTGTTTATTAAATACTGTCATTACTTATCAATCAAACGCACAAGTAAATTGCGAATTAAGCTAATTTTACCATAATTTAGCAATAAAAAAGCATTTTTTAATTTCTAACATGGAGTTTGGTCAAACCTGGTGTTCACCATTAGGCGAAGAAAAGTTTAAACGAAAATTTGAAGCTGTGATTAAAAATTTTCAAAAACTTAATTTGAAGGAAACGTGGAATACAGTAAAAAGTTTTGGTGATTCTAATGGAATTCTAATGAAATTAAGCCGAAGACGGGAAGAAACTGAGAAAAACGTTGATGACTTAATTGGAAATTTTCAAAAATTGACATTGAAGGAACCTTCAAATCCTGTAATTGCAAGTGCGTTTAGGATTAATCTAGAAAAAATTGAGGTACAATCGAGGCTACAACCGAGGATACAACCAAGAGTACAACCGATGATACAACCTAAGGTACAACAAGTAAGGGCTACAAAAATCGACAAAAAAATACAAACGTCAATTGATCATCAAAATTATTCATTGGAAAATGAATATTTGTATTCTAATTTATTGTCGTATGCGATGGGTTTTGGACTTGCCACATTTTTATTTATGAACTTTATGTCATGAGTTGTGAGGGTTGTAATGCAAGCCACACAGTGGTATTTTTAGTTTTTTCTTTTAAAGAAATGTTGAGGTTAATTTTGGATTTTAGTTTCTACTTCAGTCATTATAATTAATGATTTTTATTCAAAAAAGTAGTGTTGAATTATTTTGTAAAAACAACTATTTTTTAGATTAATTTAAGTTTAATTGTTTTAGGTTTTTTTAATGTTTTTGTTGTAAATAAATATAAAAGTTGATTTCGTACTATTTATTTTTATTATTTTTATAATTTCAAATTGGCGAATATTTTATTTTTGGTATTTTACAGTTTCTGTTATATTATTTTAATATTTTTGTTGTTCAATTTTTTATTTTAAGTATAAAAATTTGAGAAATCAAAAAAAAAAACTAAAATTATTTGATACCATAAAATATGCCATGGTATTTTTATTATTGCCAAAAAATTTTTTTCATTACTGATTTTTTTATTGAAAAAAATTAAACGTCATCTGCAAATACATGGTGTTCCAAAACTGGCGTGTAAGCTCTCTCTAAATTGTCGTTGATAGATTACAGAAAAAATACAGGAAATAAACTTCATTTCACAAATTTTACGACCTTTTAAAATCGTTTTATTCCAAACTATGCGTTTCATTCAGAAAATACAACTGGAAAATCCATTTTTACTACAAAAATTTCCATCACTTTCCAACTAAAACAAGGTTTTCATTCACAACAATTGGTTACTATAATTGAAAGAATCCAGTTAAAATTTTGACCATATTTTGGCCGAAAGGATTATGTCAATTTTTTTGAATAAAATAAAAAAATAGGATTATAGCAAATGGTTTTATGGCATTTTGAATTTAAAATACTAAAAAAAATAATTAAAAAATTTGTAAATTTGTAAATTTGTAAACTAATTTATTTTGGTGCAATTTAATCAAAATATCAGTAATAATAATATTTTTGTGTTCAAAAACGTTTTCATGGGTAATTTAATTTTTAAACTTGGTTACCTTTTGTTTATTAAATACTGTCATTACTTATCAATCAAACGCACAAGTAAATTGCGAATTAAGCTAATTTTACCATAATTTAGCAATAAAAAAGCATTTTTTAATTTCTAACATGGAGTTTGGTCAAACCTGGTGTTCACCATTAAGCGAAGAAAAGTTTAAACGAAAATTTGAAGCTGTGATTAAAAATTTTCAAAAACTTAATTTGAAGGAAACGTGGAATACAGTAAAAAGTTTTGGTGATTCTAATGAAATTCTAATGAAATTAAGGCGAAGACGGGAAGAAACTGAGAAAAACGTTGATGATTTAATTGGAAATTTTCAAAAATTGACATTGAAGGAACCTTCAAATCCTGTAATTGTAAGACCGTTTAGGATTAATCTAGAAAAAATTGAGGTACAATCGAGGCTACAACCGAGGATACAACCAAGAGTACAACCGATGATACAACCTAAGGTACAACAAGTAAGGGCTACAAAAATCGACAAAAAAATACAAACGTCAATTGATCATCGAAATTATTCATTAGAAAATGAATATTTGTATTCTAATTTATTGTCATATGCGATGGGTTTTGGACTTGCCACATTTTTATTTATGAACTTTATGTCATGAGTTATGAGGGTTGTAATGCAAGCCACTCAGTGGTATTTTTAGTTTTTTCTTTTAAAGAAACGTTGAGGTTAATTTTGGATTTTAGTTTTTACTTCAGTCATTTTAATTAATGTTTTTTTTTTCAAAAAAATAGTGTTAAATTATTTTGTAAAAAATACTGTTTTTTAGATTAATTTAAGTTGAATTGTTTTAAGATTTTTTTTTAATGTTTTTGTTGTAAGTAAATATAATTTCAAATTGTCGAATATTTTATTTTTGTAATTTTACAGTTTCTGTTACATTTTTTTAAATATTTTTGCTGTTCAATTTTTTATTTAAAGTATAAAAATTTGAAAATTCAAAAAAAACTAAAATTATTTGTTACTATAAAATATTTTATTATATTTTCAATATTGCCAAAATTTTTTTTTCATTACTGATTTTTTTTGAAAAAATTTAACATCAATTGCAAATACAGGGTGTTCCAAAACTCTCGAAATTATCGTTGGTAGAGTACAGAAAAAATATTTTACTTGAAAAATATGTTATTTACTATTATCACTTTTGATAAAATCCAAATATTATTCCCGAATTATAAGGTGCTTTATTTATGGTTTAGTGTAGGAAAAACCACAAATAAATTACTGACTTATCAGGTACCTATATCAAATTCGAAAAAAAATAAAGCGATAAATTATCTGAAATGATTATTTGGCTTAGAAGGTTTAAAACCACTGACAAATCGAAAACAAAAATAAAAACAAAGAACTTCCTTCAACCGTGGCTAAAAATAAATTTCCAAACTCATCATAATATTTATAATTAACTCCTTTATTTTCGCCAAAAATCTTACGTTTATTTTGAATGGGATTTTTGTGTAGAAAAATGAAAATTATAAACCACGCGCGAAACGAAAAGAAGAGGGGACAGAAGGAGAAATTAATATAAACTGGCACGCGCTTCCGAATCAAAACATTTCATTACTGCTCTTTAAACTCAAAAGTGAAACCAAAGGTGCTAGTAGTAGTTAAGTTCGTTGGGATCAGTTTGAGTGTTTTTTTTAATTATTAAAATGCGTCCACCATCACAATTCGGGGAGGATATCACCAACCAAACCAACAACGAAGCCGATCCTAGGCTAGGTGCCATGATGATCTGCACCAGGCTTGCTGGAAGGGCCATCATCAGGGTTGTTGGAAGGTGCAATGAAGCACAGGAAAATAATAATTTAGGTAAGACTCTTTTACAAATAAAAATTTTTGAAAAAAACAGTAAATTTTTTAATCAACCCAAAAAAAGGATTTTAAAACAACAAAAATTTGTACATCAACTTTTAAATTCAAAAAAAATATATAAAACACGAAGCACGTGTAGTTATTAATGATTTGTTTGTTTTGATTTTTTTTTTGGCAGCTAAGAAAATGTTTTGGCAATATTTTATAATAACTTGCAATATTTTTCAAAATCGTGTAATTCATTCATTGATTTTTTTGCATGTTTTTGCAACAAAAAAGTTAAATGCAATAGTGGAAAATATAAATAATGGATGTGAAATTTTTATATTTTTTTCAAGTAAACTTAAAATTAGTGCCCTTTCATTTTAAAAGCTCTGATTGATCATAAAAAATAATTCATGCTCTGGAAAAAATCAACTTTTTTTTGTTTTTAAATTTTAAAAATATTTTTGTTTTATTTAAAAAAATAATATCCGAGAAAGTAATTCAAGAAAAATAGGAGTGATCATTTTTTATGACAATTTTTAATTTTGGTACAATTTTTCAAATCATTTTAAAATTTTTGTTTTTTTTTAATTTTTTTGATTACAAGTTTTTTTTAATTATAGTATATAGATACTCAGTAGCAAATATTAAAATCATTTAAATTTTGATAAACTTAAAAAAAAACCTTATTTTGAAGAAGATTTTTATCAATTTTTTAATTTAATTTGAAGAAAGTTTAAGAATCAATTTTTATTTTATAAATATTCTAAATAATATTGTCTTACTGCTTAATTTTTAAGATTTATTTACAATTTTTCGAACTTTTGAAATTCAAAAACAAAATTCAGTTTACTTCTGGAATTATCTAGAATTCCAAAATTTTTGCTTTGAATTTTGATAGCTGATTGATTTTTAATTTATCCATCCTCAAATATTTATCTATATTTTTTTTCTTATTTTAAAATCAATCATTTTCAATTAAAAACATTTTTTGGATAACTTTTAGTCGCCTCATGTTTATAATTTTTTTAAAATAATTTGATTAGTAATTTTTTCTTCAACAGTTTTTTGATATTATTAATATCCTTACACAATTTCGTTAATTAAAAAATATTTGGGAATAGCGTTAAACACTAAGTATTGGTTTTAAAGAAAAAAATCAAAGTTTTATTGCATTTTTTTTAACCTATAATTTTTCTAATGTATCACTTTTAATAAAATAATTGATTTTTCTTATTTTGCTCTAAAATTATTCCAAATTTAATTTACATTTTTTTAATTGATTTGAGTTTTTTGATGAAATTCAAAATTTTGCTTTGATATTTTTATTTTAAGGCCAAATCAAAATTTTTTTGAATTTCAGCATTTTTCACAAAAACCCGTTTAAGTTTTGTAAACAATTTTTTTAGGAAATATTAAATGCTTGTTTTTATTAAATAAATTTCGAATCCATAAAATTGCAAAATTAATCATGAAATCATTTACAACAAAAATTCAAGAAATTAACACAAAATTTTAGGACACTCCAGTGCCGTCTTATCATTTAACCAGGCACTAGGCCATTATTTTTATCTGTTTTCATTCGGATGATCTCTTCTTTTTTGTTTTTCTCTGCCCATCGTTTATATTGTTCAGAACCGCGCCCAAAATCGAGATTTCGAACTAAAAAGTAAATCGTCTCAAAATTTCTAATTTTTTTTTAATCAGAAATTACGATATTTTTGAAAATTCTGTTTGTTTTTACCTTAGAGAAGAATTTCCTGAAATTTAAAATGACCTTTATATTTTAATTTTGTAAAAATTTTCATGAATTTTTGAAATGTGCATTTTTTTTTAAATTTACTTAAGTGAAACTGTCACAAATTTTACTTAAATCTAAGTGAATTTAAATCATATTTTGAAGATTATCAATGTTATTTTTGCTTACATTTCAGAAAACTAATTAATTATACAGGGTGGCCCATAAAAATGGCGAAACTTTATTGGTAACCCTTAAAAAATAATAACATATTGAATCAAATCAAAACAAACAAAAAACAGTACATTTATTATTAGCCAGGCCCTTTTAGCGAGCCATGGCCTTTTTGTCCTCATGTGTAAAACGGCCCTGAAGAAACTGATTTCAAAAAATGTTTGATCTGAACTTTCAAGGTTCAATTTTACATCCAATATTCTTCCTTAATCCAAGGTTTATTTTGATCTATTTTCGTTTGGGAATCGAGCCAATTTTTATGTCATTTTTTTATCCGAAATATCACAAAATAATTAATTTAAAAAAACCCAATTAAAGTTCCTGATAAACTGGGCCAGATCCAGTTTTTTACAGCAAATTTTGAAAATTGTGAGTTTGTGAAAATAATTAATATTAATGATTTAGATAAATGATGTTGAAAAAAATGATTTTATTTAATTGGATGATTGAAATAATTAAAGTAATCCTTAAAAAGCAAGCTGATAAGTTGCTTGAGAAAATGATAAACAAGGTATCTGAAATGAACTTGGTTAGGTCTTCCGGTTTGGACCTTATTTAGGCCTTATGCTATATTAGTAAGCGCGTCCTTTTTATTTCCTTAAAAGTATTTCTAAAGGCTGCGGAGTCGGAAGTTCATAAACTTCTTTTGTTTTATCATGATGAGGTAGAATGTGGAATACGAGAGTGAGAGTATTCATAAAGAAATTAAAATCATGTTACATAAAAATCATTACAGCATGCTCTTTGTGTTCGCAATGCTCATGTCTATCCGACCAAGAAGTTTTTACTAATTTTGCAATTTCGTGCATTCATCAGCTACTACTGAAGATGGTGAAACTTCATTTTATATGTAAATATTTACAATTGTTAATCCTAGTCGCTGCTAATAGGAACACATGCTACTTTTAATTAATTTACACCGAGAACTTTTTTACTACATGTAAATTAATATTATATCATCAGAAATTTTGTAACACATTTTTTGACAATTCAATTCCAAACTTTATTACTAAAATTAATGGGTTTGTTTATCATTATTTTAGAATAATTTCATTGAAGATGCAACATTAAAATATTGATTCTTCACCAGGAAATTTTTGCTGAAATTAATTTTAATGCAATATTAGCGTTAATTTGGCTTAGTTTCTCATTTAATTAAATTTATTACTTTCACTAATTTGGTTTAACGCGAGGATCATGGCCTTATTACTGAATTACTAGCAGTAAACTGACGAAACGCATATTGGTTAAGCGTTTTGATTTCCTGTTTTTATTTTTTAACCGAAAAATAGAACATTAATCGCAAGAAGTAGTTGATGTATTAAATTTAATCATTTATTAATACAAATTATTAAATATACTATAATAAATTTCGATTTTTAAACTATTATTTGTAAAGTCACTTATGTCGATTTTAAATTTTAAACCGCAAAAAGCGTTTTATACGTATAGGCAACCCAATCATCTAAGCATGACGTGTTGCAGCACCACGGGCGCCATTTTGTTTATAAAACCACCTTTTTTGTATTTTTTCAACTAATTGAGAGAGAATTGTGATTTGAAATTTGCGATAATAATGATAATAACAATTTTTATAAATAAATTATTTTTAAAAAATAATTTGGTCTTGTCTATTTTTTAAAGCTTCTATGGTAAACGTTAAAATTAAAAAAAAATGAATAACGAACTTAGTTTACTAAACAAAATTTATGAGATGACACTCATTTTTTATAGTCCACGTTTTTAAGTATTTTTTTTTGATAAAAACTAATGAAGGATGAATAATAAAGATACAAGTAATATCCATGATGTTAACAACAATACATTGAATGCATTTCAAAATGGTACCCAGGCTCGAGGAATTTCTAATGTAAGTTCTAATGCTCTGAATAATACACATCAAGCAACCTATGATACTTCTAAATCCGCATTTGGTCAAACGCAAAAATTTACATCAGCAAGTTTTCAACAACGAAGAAATCCTATAAAACGCCACTTTTCTGAAGTGGATAATGATGAAGATCCTCCAGTTCCTTTGAATATCCCACGAACTGAGGACTTTTTAACATTTCAACGTCCAAATTTACCATCTGAAAATGTGGACGACGTAATATCGCAGCTTGAAAGTAGTTTTACACCAAATTCAACATTCCAATCACGAAATATTGCTGCACTTAATAAACAATCTCTTGAATGTCCAAATTCACCACCTGAAAATATGGACGACGTAATATCGCTGCTACAATGTACTTTTAAACCAAACTCAACATTCCAATCAAAAAATGTTGCTGCACTTAATAAACAATCTCTTGAATGTCCAAATTCACCACCTGAAAATATGGACGATGTAATATCGCAGCTACAATATATTTTTAAACCAAATTCATCATTCCAATCACAAAATGTTGCTGCACCTAACAAACAATCTCTTGAATGTCCAAATTCGTCACCTGAAAATTTGGACGATGTAATATCGCAGCTTCAATGTACTTTTAAACCAAATTTAACTTTTGTACAAAAAGCAGATAATGAAAAAAAGTTTGAATTACACAAATCAAAATCACAATTGAATATAAACACCACCCAAGCAGGACAAAACCGAAAAATTTTACGGGTGGTAAGATCAAGATCGCAACAGATGACAAATCTTAAAAAATCAAAAGAAGAAATAGTTGATATATTAAAGTCGAATTTGGAAAACTTTCAAAAAGACGCTGAGATTCCAATTCATCCAAGTCAAAGCGTTACAACATTAAAACAAGATGTATTTCGAGTACCAAATAAGTCAACATTAGAACAGGTTGAAACTCTAAAGTTACCAAGTTTTCGAAGTCGAAACAAGACAGAATTAAACCAAAAAGAAGTTGAAAATAAAACGTTGCCAACTTTTCCATCTCATGGAATTCGACGCGGTACATCCACACAACAAGAAATAATTGTGGTGAAGGAAAAACCAGAAGATACGATAATATCAATATATCCAAATTTTCCAAGAAATCATCTTACACCGCGAAAGGAAGACATTTTTCCAGTTCGACAGTCTACACAAAAGTTACTATCTCGGGCTCCGCAAGGACTTGCAAGAATACAAGAAGTTCCAACACCACCATTAGTACCGTCGCCACCACCCACACCACCAGTAATACTGTCGCCACCACCCACACCTCCAGTAATACCGTCGCCACCACCCACACCACCAGTATTACCGTCGCTACCACCCACACCAAGAGTTTCCGTAATTAATATAGATGACGACATGGCAATGGATACGTCGGATTTTCCAATCACGCTATTTCCACAGGAATCGAGCTCAACAACATTTGGGATTCCAAGCTCGCCCTTCCAACAAAACATGGAGATTCAAGAAATGTTCCAAGCACCACATTTTGGATTCCAAGAAAATCAACAAATGTTCCAATCACCTTCCCAAGAGAACCAATACATGTCGATGCAAAATCCACAAATGTTCCAACCTTTTCAAAATCAAAATGTGGCGATGCAAAACCCACCAATGTTCCAATCACCTTTTGTACAGAACCAAAGCTTGGAGATGCCAAATCCACAAATGTTCCAATCACATTATCAACAAAACCAATACATGACGAATCAACAAATGTTCCAACCTTTTCAAAATCAAAATGTGGCGATGCAAACCCCACCAATGTTCCAATCACCTTTTGTACAGAACCAAAACTTGGAGATGCAAAACGCACAAATGTTACAATCGCAGTTTCAACAAAGCGAAAATCCGCAAGTATTCCAATCGTTTCAGCAAAACATGGTGGCAACGAATCCAGAAATGTTCCAACAACAAAATACATTCCAACAAGATCAAAATATGGAAATGGAAATTTGCGAACCGGAACTACCGTTTTATCAACAAGATTATTGGCCTGCTCAACAGCAAGCGTTGGAAGTACAACAACAGCCTCAATTTGTAAATCCTGTATTTCAATGTCCAAATTGTAATTTCACACAAAATCAAGAGCCGGTGAACCATCAACCACAATTCAATATGGAACCCACTGAAAGACCAGTTCGTAATTTCACCTTGGAAGAAGTAATCGCACTAGGAGAAAACGCTTCACGTCATACACCAATTCTAAATATTCCAGAATTTACTCTGGACGATATTATAGCACTACGAAGACCGAGCCAGGGTAACATAATAAAAACTGCAACTTCCCTTCATACTATACCACCAAATTTACTCGACGAAGAAAAACATTAAAAATTCATTGTAATCGCTTTAAAAACCAAAAAAATTGATATTCATAAAAATTGTAAGTCTCAAATTTCGGACATTCATGCATTTATTGTTAAAATTTTAAATAAAAAAAAAAACGTTTTAGAAAATTGATGTGACGCGCAAATTTACATTGTACCTGAAAATTCTTTTGTAATAAAAATCATTCTTTCATTATTTTTTGTTGATTATTTCTGAAGGTATTTTTTGGGTGCCGTTAAAGGTCCCCAACATTGTGCATATATAAAAATACAGTGAATTCAAAAAAAACCGCAACTTTACAACCAAACATGCTCTGTAGTGATTTTAGATTTGCTAAGTTGGTCTACCTGTTAATTTTCATTCAAATTTAAATCTGATATGTCACTTTAACCAAACCGCCTCTCAGTAGTTTTTCTTTGGGTATTTTTTCAAATCATTTCTCGGTGTGTTACAAATTTTATAAAAAACAGTGCTGTTCAAAACTAAAATTAGTGCAGTTAAAATATTCACGATGGTTTTTCACTAAAGCACAAATAATTCATTTCAGTATAGCCAACTGTGGGAAACTTAGGTTTCCTACCTTGAAATGTCAATGGTATCAATCTTATTTGAATTCACTGTATAACAAGAAGGTAAAGATAAATCTTAAAAATTTTGGAAAAAAGACCTTCCTTACAAGGGTTTCTTCTAAATTTTTAGAGATTCTTCAATTTTTTGGAAACAAAAACTTATTTTAAGGTAAGAAAAATATCAAAAGGATCTTATTTGATGAAAATACAACTAATAAAAAAGGTTTCAAATTTTTTTATTAAGAAATAAAAATTAGTAAAATACCAAAAATTAAAAATTTGGCCTTTCCCAGTTAATATTATATGGTAGGATTTTTTTCAAAAAATATAATCAGTAAAATGTGGGTATTTCACAAAAATATTAAATATTGCGAAAAGTTCTGGGCCTATAAAAATGATCAAGGGCTTAAAATTTGTACAAAAGTGGCAAAAAAAATCTTATTTACAGTTTTTATAGCAAAGATTTTTCAAAGTGGCGAAAAAATAATTTTCAAGCTAAAATTATCAATTTTATAAAAATAGTTCAATGTCAATAAAATAAAAAAATTCTTGAAGTGCATAAAATTGAGGAAGAATAATTGAATAATTTTTGGAGCGTGAATTGTCATTATGCAAGTTTTTAACACATATTTTTGTTAAAAAATTTTTATTGGAGTGTAAAAACTCATGTATATCCTAATTGCCTCATTGTGATTAATTAAATAATAAATTTGGCTCAAATTAATTGCAAATAAAAAAAGCATAAAAATGGAGTGTATAAAATTGCCTTTATTGTATGATAATTTTAATCTCCACTATAATGAAATCAACGAATTGTTTTACTTTTATTAAAATTGCTTCACATTATTATTTCTTACATAATTAATTATATCACTGCTTTTAATTTTTTAATTAATTTTTTACTTGCTTAAAAATAAATTTACACATTTTTTGCTTGACTAAAAATATTTGTGAGCTGAAAAAATGAGTATTTAGTAACAAGAAAAAAATTCTATAAACTGTAATTTCACCACAAAAATATTGATTGCAAAATGTTAGGTTTATTATTTTTGATGCACCTGCTAAAATAAATTTTGGCTCCAAAAATAATTACTTCCATAAAATCACCGATATTTATACACAAAGATGAGGCTTCTGTTTCGACTTAAAATCTTTAAATAAACATTTATGCTTGAAGTAAAAGCAAATTTGGATATAAATTTAGCTTGTAATTAAAAGCACAAGCACACCTGGTGTTTATTCAAAGTAAAATTAACAACTTAATTTGAGTAAAAAGAAAGAATAAGTGAGAAGAAGCGTTATTTTTAAAATTCTAAAAATACTTTTAATCTTTGCTCCGATTCAAGGGAATGCTATATTTAAGTTAGTTTAGTTCTCGAGCACTTCCTCATTTCTTTCACTGGCATTAAAATGGCTACAGCTGTATCACGGGTTATTCTCAGGTGTGAAGATGCCATGGAAACTAAACAACTAGGTGATGACCATTGGTTTTAAATTAAATCGCTTATTTTTTAATTTTGTTCCAGATTTATCAGAATGCCAGCTAATGCAAGTTCCCGATGCCGTGTATCATTTGATGAGGCATACGGAGTTGAAATCTTGCGACTTGAGCGGAAATGACATTACGAAGATTCCTCCTAAATTTGCTGTTAAGTTTAGTTTGATATCCGATCTTAACCTGTCACACAACCAGATGGGCAAGCTCCCAGATGAAATCGCAGATCTTGGATCTTTAGTGAGATTAGATATTTCCCACAATACATTTATTTCATTACCAAATGCTGTCTTCAAAATACCAAAGTTGCAAACTCTTAAAGCCAGCAATAATCACATTATTGGTAAGTACTTTTTTCCTGTTTTTTTTTCAAAAATTTTAATTTTCGTCTTTTTTTAGATATTGAAATAGAAGAGCTTGAGGATGCTCCATCATTGGAAACTATGGATTTGACCAATAATCCATTGAGTCCTAGATGCCATGAGCGCCTCTCAGCAATCTCGAAGATAAGAATCTCATTGACACCTAGAGAAAAAGAAGACTGGGAAGATCTCACTATTTAATAAAGAAAAACCAAAAAAGAAACACTGCCATAGTTCCTTAAAAATTTTCGTTCTAGGTTACTAACGTCTACTTAGTGCTATATGTATATAAAAACCTAGAGGGAAAATATTAAGGAAAAATACGGTAGCTAGTTCTTATCACACGGTGATATTATGATTAAATTATGCAGTTAAATAATTAGGAGATTATATTTGTACTTTTATATTGTATAAACTAAAACTAATGTTATTATGTACATTAATATGTAATTTTATATTATTCATGTACTTTTTATACTGACTCTTGTGTGCGTATACTTTTATTGTTTAATTTTTTCGGCTTGGACATCTAGTCATGTTGTGATCGTTTGTGGAGCTTTAACTTTAGCAATATTTCTCCAAATTGTATTTTTATATTGTAAATAAGAGAAATTTATCTTGCCAAATAAATAATATAAGCATTACAACCTTTATTTAAAACCCCAAAATAAATTATCACAAAATACATCCTTAAATTATTCTACTAGGAAATTTATTTCCAGTTTTTTTATTTTAATTTTAGTAATGGAAAGTTCTAAAAGGCGATAATAGTATTTTATATTTTAAAAAATGACAATAAAACATGCAAAACAAACTAACATATTCATCTGACCATAAAACGTTTTCAAATTCCACAATGTTAAACTACCTGTTGGCTAAAAAAGTGTGCTACTAAATAGGTTTTTATTATGTCAATGTCTCCATAACTAAATTAACCAGAAGTAAAGCTTAATACTCGTTCCACTTCAGATTTTCAATTTTTTTTTTAAATGGAGCTTCCCAGACCAAATATGATTAAAGTTTCTTTAAAATGGAGCCTCCCAGAGTAAAAATGCATAAAGTTTCTTTAAAATGGAGCGTCCTAGAGCAAAAATGATTAACGTTTCTATAAAATGGAGCCTCCCAGAGCAAAACCTATTAAAGTTTCTTTAAAATGTAGCCTCCCAGAGGACACATGATCATTTTTTTAAATGGGGCTTCCCAGACCAAATATGATTAAAGTTTCTTTTAAAATATGGAGCCTCTCGGGGCAAAAATACTTAAAGTTTATTTAACATGGAGCCTTTCAGAGCAAAACTGTCTAAAGTTTCTTTAAAATGGAGCCTCCTAGAACAAAACTGTTTAACGTTTCTTTAAAATGAAGCGTCCTAGAGTAAAAATTATTAACGTTTCTTTAAAATGGAGCCTCCCAGAGCAAAAATGCATAAAGTTTCTTTATAATGGAGTCTCCCCCAGAGCAAAAATACTTAAAGTTTCTTTAAACTGGAGCCTCTCAGAGCAAAAATACTTAAAGTTTATTTAAAATGGAGCCTTTCAGAGCAAAACTGTCTAAAGTTTCTTTAAAATGGAGCCTCCCAGAACAAAACTGTTTAACGTTTCTTTAAAATGAAGCGTCCTAGAGCAAAAATTATTAACGTTTCTTTAAAATGGAGCCTCCCAGAGCAAAAATGCATAAAGTTTCTTTATAATGGAGTCTCCCCCAGAGCAAAAATACTTAAAGTTTCTTTAAAATGGAGCCTTTCAGAGCAAAACTGTCTAAAAGTTTCTTTAAAATGGAGCCTTCCAGAACAAAACTGTTTAACGTTTCTTTAAAATGGGGCGTCCCAGAGCAAAAATTATTAACGTTTCTTTAAAATGGAGCCTCCCAGAACAAAAATCCTTAAAGTTTATTTAAAATGGAGCCTTTCAGAGCAAAAATATCTAAAGTTTTTTAAAGTGGAGTCTCTTTGGTTTAAATCCCGTGAGTTGTTCAAGTCCATTCGAATTTCCTCGTAATATTTCGGCGATTATGTCCGACGCGTTTCCAAAATTTTGCAAAACGCGCAAGAACGACCCTTTCGTCCCGCAGCCCCTGAGCTGTTAACGTGATCCTTTTTTTTGGGTTCCGAGAGTACCGCCATTAACCGCGTGTTCGTTTAAAATAGAGGCTAAAATTAATTATAATTACTTAAGTAAATGAAGCTAAAATTAAAATTATAAAATAATAGAGGGGATATAACAAAAATGACTGCTTGTTTTACACCGCGGAAATTTTGACAGGTCTTTTGACTTTTGACAAGAATGTGTTCTAACCTATAAAATTTTCGCTTTATACAAGAAAATCATATTTATTTAATTATTAATTAATTTTTAGGAAAAAAATGGCATTCGGGATGAGACAAGTTTCTGGTGGTTTTAAAAAATTAACTTCTTTAATGAAGCCTCGTTTTAACATAATTAAATTACGAAGAATAAGGTATGCAACGGAGCCCTGTGTAAAAAAGGTATAACTTAAGCAACTGGTAATATTGCGGTTATTTTAATGTTTTATTTTAGTTTTTTACGTCAAGGCCTGAATGCTATAAAAATTACAGTTATGCAAATTATAAGTGTTGTATAGATAATTGGGAGTATGTGAAACACGAAGTTACAAGGATACCAATGTCTGTTTATACCTTAAATAATAATTTCCTTTACTCAATTAATAGCAATTTAGGGTAATATTCGTTGATTGAAGTAGTATTGTTTATTATGTATTGTTTTTTAGAAGCGAAGTAAAATGCACGCCCAAAAATGAGCCGGTCGAAGGTTTGAACGATAAACCTAGTCAAGAACATATTGATCACGTTTATAACACATTAAGCGATAATTTACCTAAATTTTTTTATCAAACGATGGATTACAAAATTTATCATCCCGATGTCATTTTTGAAAATAATATAAGAGGACTACGAACAGTGTAAGATTATTTATTTTTATTCGCTATTCTAATTACATTTTTTTGGCTGACCTAAAACATTTTTATTTAAATTTTCCTTTTTGAATGAAACCGTCAATCCTAATGTGTTTAATTGCAGTAATTGTTGAGTTTGAGTAGAATATTCTTTGATAGAGTTTTTCTTTTAGATAAAAAAATTAATATTTCTTCCTTTTTAAGTGGTTTATTTGCTTACGTAAAGCAAGTTGCACTGCTGCGAACGATAGGACATTTCAAGTATGCTTACGTAAGGTTTGAAGTATTAAAAATAACAAAAAATCCAGAAGATTCATCGGTGAAGGTGCGATGGCGAATCCGAGGGGTATCCGGAATGCGAGTCATGTTCACCTTTTGGAAATACAAACTTTGGGAACTACAAAAAATAATTGAACAATCTGAATCGTAAATACTTAAAACGAAGTTGGGTTTTCTTATTAATTCGTTTGGAATTTTAGATGGTACGATGGATTTTCCACGTTTTATATCAACGGTAAAGGACAAGTTGTAAAGCATGTTGCGGATAAGGTAATTTATAATTTTATGGTAATAATTTGTGATTGAGTTTTGATTTTTTAGATGATGCCAGATTCTGATCAAGATACGGCTAAATCACCAGTTAATGCTGCGAAAGTTGCTTTGCTACTGGGAATAATACCTAGATTTTCAGATTTTTTTAGTTAAACTCATTCAATTTTAAGGGTAGTATTATATTGAGTATTATCATGAAACACTTAATTGATTTTACCAAATGCATTTTTTGTTATTTACTTTATAAGTGTTTATCCTCTTGTATTTACTCCTAATAAAAATTGATTTATTTAAAAAGTCGATTTTATTCTTGTTTTGACACAAAAATTCGTAAAGGGAAAAGATTAAAAACGCATATAAATTATTTTAAACAATTGCACTTTTATTAAAAATTATAAACATTTTTAAAACAAAATATATATGATTAAATTGCATAAACAGAGCGCGCATTTTGCAATTTTTTTGCGGCATATTTAGCAACTCCGAGGTACTTCATAAGAGAGCTTCAACAAAATTCACACAATTTTTTAACATTTTTTAAAACTATCCAGGTCTAATAATTATTGAGCATACAATCGGAAAAGCAATCTCGACACATCTCCTACTTTTGCACTATCAAAGGCCAAAATGTCAAGCTTCGTTTACAAAAGTGTCATGTTATAAGTTTCTTCGGCAACGGCTATTTTGTTCACAAAAATTATTTTGATTTAACTTAAAATTCTTCACGATTATTAAAATTTGTAACAATTCGTTGATTAAATTAATGCACAATTCTTACAAACGTATTACAAGTTTAGTTAAAATTTTAAGAATTTTTACTAATCTTGTAACGAGGCAGAGATTAAGTGGTTTGTCTTACAACTTCTACTCACTGTCACCTACATTGCATCAAAACTTGTTTGTATAATTAGCATAAATTGCAACATCGGTGGACTTTTTAACATTAAAGTGCACAATTTTTGTTTAATTCTTCAAAAATAACAACTCTATTTAAATATATTTATATTAACAATAATTTATTTAAAAGTATTAAAAAATAAATTAAGTTTGCAAGTAAAAATATTAAGTACATGCTAATACAAAGGTAATAAAAATAAAATATTTCTAGAGGACCGGCAAGGTAATAAAATAAAGCTATGATTAATGAAATGACTATAAAAAATAAACTGCACTAATTAAAATTATCTCGCGCTAATGATTAATGAACCATAAAAAATAATCAACCTTCAATAAAATTTGTTTAAATTATTTGAAATTAAAAAATCGCGTTTAGTAATACAATAATGTATTTTATGCTTAATTTCAATTATTTATAAATTTTTGGTTTATAATAATAAAACATTAGCAAAAAATGTTGAAGGTTTCAACCATCGTAATTAAAATCTTGAGCTAATATATGATCACACGTAAATTACAATAAATAAAGCAAAACTTATCACATAATATTACATGTAACTTAAAAATATTTAAATATTTTTTAGTAAGCAATAAACTATTAAAATTACACATTTTTACAACCTTTAAAACTATTAAATAAAAGGTTTTTTAATGATTTTATGTAATGGTATAAGTACACCATTTAAAAAATTTAAAAAAAAGAATGAAAAATAAACCTAGTCCTCATGCAAAAAATTTGTAAGAATGCACACATTAAATTATACAAAAAAAATTCTGCAGCTAAAATTATTTTTCTTAACTATTTTGAACACAATTTTGAAGTGTGAGACTTTTATTCACTAGATATGCATCAATTGATATTTTCTTTTACGAATAAAATCTAAACTAGGAACTTAAAAAAAATATTGCCACTTTTAAGTTGTGCTAAATCATAGGTTTAATTTGCAAACTTTTTGAGCAATGCGTTTGTGCAACATGTACACACTTAAAAAAATGGTTTCACCATTAAAAATGCTTGTTTTGTAATTCTATACGAGATCTAATATAAAAATATTCATATTTTCACAGTTCTTGAGTTATAAAAATTCCTGAAATTGTGCTTAAGTCTGATTAATACGTGTGTGCTACACGCAAGTTTCTTCTGTCTTAACTTTTCTTATATTAATTAATTACGAGGAAATGCACAAAATTCACGAAGAATTAAGAACTAAAATTCACATTTACTTTGATTAAATTCACACAATTAAGTAGCAGGTACTTATTTTTATTACATTCCATTACACTAACCACCATTGGTAATTAATGTCAACCAAATTTATGTACTGCTATCTAGTCATGGGTCATTCAATTCGAACGATTCAGTAATGTGAGCTGCAAACGTACAGTTTAGTATTTAAAGAGCTCCGATTCGAACTAGAGAGCTCAAAGTAGTGTCCTCTGTATACTCACTTAGAACAAATTACGAAATGTGCATAATGCACAGTACAAATTCAAAGTACAACAGTGTACTAATGTACAATTCATTTGAACGACTATTAAAAAGAGCTGAACGTTATGAGCTGGCTCACAAAATTGTGCCGTTCTGACCCACTACTACTGCTATCACAATTTAATTTCGTGCAAATTATTATACAATAAATTAGTAAGGATGTGTTATCTACAATAAGATGCCACAGAAAATCATCCCTTAATATAAAGTATTCATATATTCTTTTTTAGTCTTTAGTTTTCGGCATAAATATTGTTCGCTTTGTACTTTTTGTAATTTTTTCTAAAAAATTTATAATCAATCATTTTTTAAAACTGGCAATGATTTATTGAGTATAAAAAAATATTTGAGAATAAAAATATAAGGCTATTGGACATACCAATCTAGCAATGCTCACGACTCATTGAAACGATACTCACTGATCGAATGAAAAAGTAAATACTTTAGTTTAACCCTTTCGCTGCTGTTAACGCATATTTACGTTTTGTGACTGCACTGCATATGAATAATCACAATAAATTCCCTTATGCAATATGTTTTAATTCCAAAGCGTATGTACAATCTTCAAGCGTGTATATACGTGCCTAATGCCATATAACATGTGCGTTTTATGCAAATATAAGGGCCTTAATCAATTTTATTCAGCACTGAGTCGTTTCCAATTTCACCAGAGTGGATATAGTGGATCAGCGGTCCTCAGGAATCAAATCGGTTTGATCTAGATGCATCACAGTATCTTCAGGTGTGCCGCAGGGCTCTCAGCTAGGACCCTTGCTCTTTAATATATTTATTAATAATGCTGTCAATTGTCTCAGATATTCTTGTGGCCTCTTATTCGCTGACGACTTCAAGTTGTGCAGAATATTTTCTGACCTTGACGGTGTCGACCTTTTATAATGACAACTTTGCTCAATGGTGTATTAGCAACAAACTAGATATAAATGTTGGGAAGTGTGTACTGTGCAGCTACCATAAGCCTGCTTGCACACTAGGGTTTTTTGAGCGGGACGGAGCGGAGAGGGTCGTTTTTTCCCCCTCAAAATTAGCTCGCATCTGGGCTCCTCACTATGCTGTACATTCAATGAAAATTGAACGAGTACAGCACAAATTCCTTCATTACATGGCTTTTAAATTTGGGATTCAGCAAGAGGATGTTAACTATCAGTCACTGCTCGACTACCTTGGCATTCAGCCCTTACCTGTGCGACAAGACAATGCTGATATTTTGAACCTTTTTAAAATTACACAACACATGATCGACTGCTCTGCTGTTCTGGGGGTGATCGACTTCAACATGCTGCCTCGTCAACTGATACTCAACAGGGTCTTCCATTCCAATAGCCACTCCACAAATTACGGTGCTTCTTTGCCAGTTCCAAGAAAGTGTGCTCTTGCCAACTCATTTGCTATCGACCACGATTTTGACTTTTTCTCGGATACCATCGAGAAACTGGTTTCGTCTTTGAAGTAGTTATATATATTGTAGCAAATTTTATTGTATTAAATTGGGTTTTCCCATGCAATAAATAAATAAATTTTGCTACAATGTGAACACAGTGCGTCGCATTTTGATTGGCCGTTGGCTCTCACATAATCTTGTTTTAAAAAATTCAGCAGTTTAGCTGAGCGGTGAGGTACTTGAAATAGGAAAGAACAGCAAGGGTCACTTACTCCCTGTTGCAGACATGTTTAAAGAGCGGTGCATGATAATCGTTTCAATAAGTCACGAGTCTTGAATCGTGAGCATTACTAGAACTGTACCTCTACAGGGTGTCCAGAAATTAAGCGGCCAAACTTTAGGAGGCGATTCTACAACTAATTTTAAGAAAAAAACTTCCTATAAACATGTGTCTGATTTCGCTTCCTAAGGGAGCTACAGCCCTTTAACTATTGTGAGTAAAACTAGGTTTTTTGTCATTTATTTGAAAACGGTTTGTAATAAAGATTTGAAATTTGGTGTGAAAACTAATACGGTTAAAATATAATTTCTCGATTTATATTTTAACCGTAATAGTTTTCACACCAAATTTCAAATCTTTATTACAAACCGTTTTCAAATAAATTACAAAAAACCTAGTTTTAGTCACAATAGTTAAAGAGCTGTAGCTCCCTTAGGAAGTGAAATCGGACACATGTTTATAGGAAGTTTTTTTCTTAAAATTAGTTGTAGAATCACCTCCTAAAGTTAGGCCGCTTAATTTCTGGACACCCTGTATATCCAAAGAATTTAAATATAATAAAAATCAAATATTTGTTAATATTTTTCCTTTTAGGTGAGGAATTAAAAAAAATATTTTATTCAGGAAATTGTGAATTAACACATTCAACACGGGTAAGTTATCATCAAACCGGTGTAGAACCGGGAACTTTGATTTTCGTAGACTCCATTTATTTAGCAAAAAAATCAAGAGACTCGTATTCGCGATTTCGATTACGTGTAGGGGGCGGTGTTTTGAAATAAACAGGTGATCCAGGAGAGATATAAGTTTACCTATTTGGTTTATAATTTGCATAAAACCCCATGATTTCCATAAAATTTTTCTTTTTGAGTTACTTCATTAATTTGAAAAATCCACCAGAGGGAGACCAGAATTCCGAATACGAGTTAATACAGTTTCTTGATAAGAAATTCAAATGATTCATATACGAGTCATCCAGCACGAATGTGTTAAAACAATTGAAAATATTGCTTGAATTATAGGTATTTATAATTACCTATTGTTTATATAATCAATTATGTGATGGCAAGTAAAGTAGCATTGCTAATGACTAATGAATCTGTAAATCTGTAAAATTTTATGATTCGTGCATGGATTCTTTTTAATCTTATAAAAAACAATTAATGATAAAAAAATTATTTAAATTTACGTTAATATATAAATACTTCATTTAAGATGAATCCATGAAAACCTCGTCAACAAAACTCAGGAATTCTTACAGAAATCACTGGAACCATGTTTCGTAGGATAAAAAAAAATAAATAAATAAGTACTAATCAATCACATAGGAAGTTAGAGGGTCGAAATCTTTCAAGTTGACTTGATTATTCGTCTTCACGTACCCCCATAACTTCATTGCTTCATCACAGTTTTCTTCAATGTTTTGTATTTCCGACACGTTCAGGTCGGACCTCCAATGAAAAGGAGCATTTTTTGAGTCTCGGAATGTGCTCGACACTCCTCCTAAATTCGACTTCGTGTGTGAGTCTAGGAAAGTTTTCACGTTCTGGTGGAAGTCAAGACCGAAAAATTGAAACAGTTTCTTTACCATACGGTAAGGGTTTAATGATAAGTCTTCGTATCTCACAACTCTAAAAAAAATTATTACCAATAATTAAAATAAGATCAAAAAAACCACTGACTTTGAGCTCTAATATCTTAAAAGCCATTAAAAAAATGTACCACTTTTAACGTGTTTAATTTCTAACTACACTGGATTCTGTTTAATTGGACCACATCAGAACCAGGGGTCCGATAAAGCAGTTTTTTTTTGTGAAGTGCCCATTTTACTACTGCCGTATGAGTATTTGCTTAAACTTACAAAAAGACAAAATATGAAAAAATTGGTAGGCACAATATTCTACTGTGTATCAAAATAAAGAAATTTTAGAAAAGCTCGACTGGAAAAAAAATTATGAACAAAACCGCAAATATCACCTTAAAATTCTATTAAAAATCAATTGTTTAAGAAAATAATTTACCTGAAAGTATCTGGGTATTTAACTTTTAATTCAACAGCTGAATTATAATCAGCAACCATGTCTGAACATAATAAACTTGGATTATCACAGTCTGGTGCGCCTGGACACCAGTCTCGATGTTTTCTTGATTGTAATGTTCCTCTAGGATCCCTCACGAGTAACAAAATCTTCACGTTAATTCTAAAAATAAAAAAAAAATCCATTAATTTACGTTATTTTAGAAAATCATTTAAAATAAAATGTTCGGGGATTTTTAGTTGATATTTTACCTTTCATCCTTGAGTAACTCTTCAGCTAACTTGACCCGCAGTCTGACAATTTTCATGGATTGAAAAGGAAACTGTTTGCAGAAGTCGTTGAGAAAAGCGGAGTTCCAGCAAAGATTATTGGGTTGGCATTGAGACCAAAGACGATTATTATGCGTGAATAAATACTCGTGTGTTTTGCCGTATTCTAAATATTGTCGAAGGTTCGTATAATTACAATTTAATAGGTTTTTTAATGCTAAAATAGCCCCTTCGTCATGAGGGGGTCCCCTGACTTGGATAATCCCATAATCTAGTAAAGGCTCGTAATGATAAAAATTAGCAGGAACAGAGTTTAGAATATCACCAAGGAATGTTGAACCAGACCTCCACGTCGTAACTATAATGCTCTGCAAAGGCTTACCACGAGTGGCAGGAGTGAAATTAGTTAGCCTCGTGTTATCAGGAAACTTGTAATCTTTGGTTTCTTGCTGTATCAAATACTTTTGATGTCGAATAACGTTTTTCATTAAATAATTTAATGAATCGTTTTGGATTTCGTAGTCATCAATCACATCGGCAAAATGGACAAGTCGAGGACGATCAGTTAAATCAGTTTTTTGATTGTATGATAATATTAATAGTATAAAACAAATACTTGCAATTCCTACACATACAATATTAACTTTTCTTGCCATTTTGCTTACTGTTAGTTTATTGTAAATGCAAAATCATTCATTTTAATTTAATTTATAACCTATAAATTTCTAATTAGTGTTGTAGCTTGTAAATTGGGATAATTCTCTTACACTTGTGGAGGTTTTTTGTATTTAATTAACATCACTGTAAAATCTTTCATTTAATTAATTAAAGGCTTTAGGAAACATCAAGCCATTATTTATTATTATTATTTACTTCTCAGTCAGCAATAAATTGAGTTCAAGGATTTTTATTATTTTATGACTTGGGAGTGTCTAAATTCCAGCAATTATCGTGTCTAACTTCACTTCGCTTTCATTGGTGGTTAATTTAAATTTAAATTTTTTTGCAAGAATTTATTAAAATTAATAAGATTCCCTGCTACGTTTATTTTTTTCACCTAAAATTTTAAAATAAATATAATTAATGTGTATACATACTTCCATTATTTCTTTAAACAATGATAAAAATTTAATATTTACTTAAAACCTTTATTAATCTGTATAAACATTAATTTTTTTGTAAAAATATTTTATTTGTACTAATTAATATACAGAGTGAGTTTGAAATTATTACGAAATATACCGGGTGTCACAGTTTTTAATACTTGGGAACACAGCTTGTTAATGCAAAATTGCACTGAGTGCAGTTAATAAAAAAATTTTGTTCAATACTTACATTAAGAACACACAACAACATAAAATTTTAATTAATATTTCTTTTTGTTTGGATATTTTTCCAAAAATACTCACTTATTCATAAGAAAAATTTTAAAAATTTCGTTTTTTGTTGATATTCAAGTAATTATTAATCCCATAAATTGTTTTGGGTATAATTTCAAATTACAAAAAGGAACATATGGAAAATTCGTACCTTTTCAATGCAAAATGCAGTTCAATCTATTTAATAACACCTTTTGTAGCAAAAACTTGGTCATAAAAAAATTATCAAAATGCAAACACAAGCTTATTTTTATAATTGTGGATAATAAAAGATAAAGATGAGTTTATCTAATATCCGATTCTTACAGTTTTACCTTAGAATAACAACACTGCCCAATGCCATAAATACATAAATTGCTCATTATTTACATTACATGTTATTTGAGGCTGTCAATAAACTATTGGAAAAATATGATTAAATAAATTCTATTTTTTACAATTCTTCAAAACGTAAAACTGTGAAAAAAAATCCTATATTTCTCAAATCACTGCATTTTTAAATTCATACTATTGCCATTAAGCTATAGTGATTTAAGCAAAATTATTAATAATAAACTAGGTAATAGCTCAAGTATCAATTGTACTCTTAATGAAAAGATTATAAAAAATGCTTATGAAGTTATAGGTCATGTCTTTCTTAATATTATTAACTGCTCCTTAGAAACAGGTTAATTTCCTTTGGCTTAAAAACTAGTACAATCATTCCCATCCCCAAGATTAAAGGTTCTAATAATGCATGTGACTTCAGACCAATAAATACACTTCCACCGATTGAGAAAGTTCTTGAATTTGCAGTTTACGAGCAGCTTCTTGAACATTTTAATAACAATGATCTATTCATTGGTCACCAATCTGGTTTCAGGCCAAAACATTCCTGTGAAACTGCATTGCAGCTAACTATTGAGGAAATCAAAAACAGCTTGGATTAATATGTTGTTGCAGTTTTTTTAGATTTCAAACGGGCCTTTGAAACGATCAATAGAGAAATTTTATTAGATAAGTTAAGATTAAACGGTTTAAGTGGTACTGTATTAGATTGGTTCGAAGACTTTCTTACGGATAGACACCAAAAAACTAGAATTAATAATTGCGAATCGTTGGAATTAAAAAATAGTTTTGGTGTTCCACAGGGGAGTGTTCTGGGACCTTTGTTATTTATTGTATACTTAAATGATATACATCGGGTTTTAGACTGTGACTTTGTAACTTATTTGCGGATGATACTCTTATGTA
Source organism: Stenus bimaculatus (assembly GCA_963971135.1). Classification (NCBI taxonomy): domain Eukaryota; kingdom Metazoa; phylum Arthropoda; class Insecta; order Coleoptera; family Staphylinidae; genus Stenus; species Stenus bimaculatus. The sequence continues at coordinate 45,979,117 of OZ020184.1, forward strand.
ACATCTGATATAAAATTGGAAGTAGCAATTGAAAAAATGAATCAGGAATTGGATAAACTAATGAATTACTTGAACGTCAATCGAATGAAACTAAATACAAATAAAACTAAGGCAATGATTATTTCTATACCATATAAGTTGTGTTTTTTTTTGCATACTTTGCTCGAGCAAATATGAGCAAATTTGTTTAGTTGATTAAATAATAAGTATTTATCTGTATAGTTGTCATATGTACATAATGTAAAGTTTGTAAATTAAAAAGTATTAGTAGTGTATTATTGTATGTATATGTATTGATTAGGCACAGTCCTATTTAATAAACTTATTATTATTAAAGGGCGAGTAGAATTTTAAAACCTGAATAACGCAGCGAGAACTAATATGTTATGTAACAATATTTTGCTTGACTGGAAGTGATTTAATTTAAAAATACAAATACAAAAAATAAATATCGATACATTAGATTTATAAAATATATTTAAAAATCACAATAAAATCACAATCGAAAAAATTCTTAATAAAAATTTTGTAATAAAACTACTCGGCTAGGTTTAACTTGTTCTCTACAAATTGGACAATATGAATTATACTTTAAACTATCATAAATACATTTCCAACAAAATAAATGTCCACACGGTGTGGCGCTAACATTCTTGCATTTTTCCATGCACAACACACAAATTTCTGAAGAGACGTTTTGTTCGTGTTCATACGACGTGATAGGAGAACTACTTTTCCATTTTCTTACTAACAAAAATAATAAATACATTAAAGAAATTTTTCCCATGATATTGAATGTCGCTGTCGCACTATCATCTTGCATCCAGTTTCTTAACAACACCTACAATGATAAAATACTGAAATTTATTCTATAAAATTGATTTTGAATTTATTTATTTTTAAAAAACAGCATTTATATTTAATTTTTTTTTATATGCAAAATAACAACCGAATAAATAAATAAACTCACGGCAACTGTCTGTATTTGATTACGTTCACCATAAATTTATTTTAATTTATAAATAGTACTTACATATTTCATAGACGTGACACGGTTTGATATATTATGAAATGAACCATAAATATAAAATAGGGATTGATGTAATCGTATAAAAATATGTCGATTCTCCTTAATGAAATCAATCAAATGTATTAAATCAGTTTTTGTTTGTTCAAGAACATCATTAGAACACACCAACGTCTTCTTAATTTTGTTTAAAAACAACTCAATTAATTTATCTCCACCGACATAAAAAACCAACCATACAACTTGCGCCTACAAACAACAGAGTGCTATTTTAGATGTTTTGCATGTAAACTTTAAAGGCGAGGCAGGAAATTGAAAATTACTTTTTCCGATGTCATGAAAATACCTTAAAAAACAAAAAATTTGCTTTAGGGGGTCTCTATAAAAACAGAAGCATTTTAATTTGTTACTACGCCTCTAATTACTATATATCGATTATTATATATTATTATTATTATATACCGTACCCATTTAGGCGGGATATCGTTGTCTTGTATTCTTATAGTACCAGTATATTCTTCCCCCAGAGTTTGCAAATCAGATACTGATGTAAGCAAGTAATACCAGGAACTTGTAAAAATTGGGATGTAGCTTCGGAAATAATTAAATTTTTCTTTGAATATCAATTTCAAAATAGCCGAGGCATATTCTTGTAATTCTTGCACGAAATCGTTATCCCGTTGAGATGAACGTAAAATATCTGTAATTTCTGCTTTTGAATATTTCATTCTTAATAATAATTATAAAAACATTAAAATCTTTCCATTTTAATAATTATTAAGGTTATGTTATTAAAAATTTTGTTCAAAGTTCAAAAAGTTTTTAGAGCAGCTTTCCATTTGCTGGCAAGAGTAATTTACTCTGTGTAATTCTTCCGAGTTATTTGTAAAACGAAAGCAGCTAAGGATGCGTTCCACTAAAAACTGAATTACTAATGAACTAATTACGAAGTTCGTTTTATAATAATAATAATTATTATTACTAGATACAATATAAAATGCTTAATAAACCTATTTAAATTGTTTAAACCACGCGATACGATATCGCAGGTGATTTTATACAAAATAATTATAGAAGAAAAAAAACGGAAACGCCCTCTATTTTTTCAATGATAAATGTCAAACGTCAACTTTTGTGGTTAACAATTTAAATTTCACAATTAAAATTAAAAATAGTTATTTACCAGTGTTTGTATGTAATTGAAATTCCCTACATAAAATTGCGACTCAAAATATGTTAGAAGAAATTGCATTAACTGTTATTAGTATTATATGTGGTTTATACTATAAAATCCTTAAATGGTTAAAACGGTGTAGAATTCCATTTTACTGGAGTATGTGTATCGTTATTCCCTTCTCCCTGGTTTTTAAAATAGAATTTAACTCCGATATGACAGGTAATACATGTTTAAATTTTAAACACAAGAATTAAAGAAATTCTCATTTATTACTTCCATAAATTTCTAAAAAAAAAACATAGTTTAAATAGTAATTTTGCGTTAATTTTGTAGGAATATTTATTACTTCGAGTGTAGCCAGAATTATCCTGGTGATATTTAGTTTGGCTTTATTTAGAAAGGGATTGAGAGAGGTAAAATTAAATATTAATTGGCGATTCAAACTAAGCGATCTCCCTCTTGCGATAGGGTGAGTAACTAACGCAATGACGTTATAAGTGGTGGGTTAGTTGCTATACCGCTGACATCATCGTAAACGCAGTTGCCTATTTATTCCTTAATTTGAATCGCCAATTCTTTGAAACTTAAAATTTAATATTAATAAATCTAAAATTTTAGAAAAATCCTAGATATACAATTCCAGTTATTGTATTGACCTTGTGTTACCTATTTGTAGTACAATTTACATTTATTACAAATAATTTCTATGAAGTACTAGATCTGTACTTGCATAGCTCTTCGCCAAAACATCAAAGAATTTTTTATGCATTTTGCACTTACGTTATGATATTTGGTACGTATAATATTCAAGTGGTATTCCGTCAATTTATTTAACACCCTTATTTGATTATTTAAGGATGTCGAGTCGTTTTGACTGTCTATGCTGGATATTTAAGCTTGAAACAATATTTTTCCTAAGGTATTTCCCAAATAAAAAAAGAATTAATAAATAAGAAGAAGATATATTAAATGAATTTTTTTAATATTTGATTGTAAACGTTTGTTAATAAATAAAAAATACCTGCATATTTTTTTATTTCATTAATGTTATTAAAATTGAAAAAATATACAGGGTGGTCACTCTTACGGTACACACCATTGGGATCTTGTGAACCTAAAGAGTTACAAAGTTGCTTAAATTAGAAAAAAATTGCCCCTTTTCAAACTCCTTTAGAATCTATTTAGAAATCCGAGATATCTTGCTCTAGTCCTGAAATATCATGAAATATCTGAAATTTCGCATTTTCATTTTCCTTCCATTTTTTGTAATCGCTTAAAATTTTCGATTGCAATTTGGCAGTTTTACATAATTTGACATTCTCTATCGATTGGCCTTACGAAAAAAATTTTAGGTTAACTAGATTTCATTTATTTTAAACCAACTTTTGATTTTTTTATGGGCGCGATATTTGATTTTTATACCATTGGATAGAGAAAAAAAAATACAATTTAAATGATGTAACACACATTGTTCTCTTACTTAAATTTAAAAATATTTAAAAAAAATATTAAGGCTCTCTTTTCAGTGTATATGCAGTTGCCTTACCGACCATTTACATTTGGGTGTTAATTTCTTTAATGTTGTAAAATTACGGAAAATTTGCATTACGATAAAAAAATATAAACAATATTGATCAATTTGAAATATATTTGGTCACTCAAAAGATCTTTTTAGATGTAATATTAGTGAAGCTAATTTGCAGGAACCTGTACAACCTAGGGGCACAAATAAATTGTTTTTACTGAAATTATTACCTAAAATGATCTTTTGGGTAACCAAATATATTTCAAATTGATCATTTTTGTTTATATTTTCTTATTGTAATACAAGTTTTCCGTAATTTTACTGCTTTAAAGAAATTAACACCCAAATGAAAATAGCAACTTTACATACACTGAAAAGAGAGCCTTAAATGTTTATTTACAAAATCAAGTTGGCATAAAATAAACATCTGTTTATTTTTAAATAAAACAATAAAATTATTCTTTTGTTATTTTATGCCAACTTGATTTTGTAAATAAAAATTTAATATTTTTTTTAATTAAAGAAAAAGAACAATGTGTGTTTCATCATTTTTAATTGTATTCTTTTTCTCTATCCAATGGTATAAAAATTAAATATCGCGACCATAAGAAAATCAAAAGTCGGTTTAAAATAAATGAAATCTAGTTAAAATTTTCTTCCTAAGGCCAATCGATAGAGAATGTCAAATTATGTAAAACTGCCAAATTGCAATCAAAAAAGTTAAGCGATTACAAAAATATGGAAGGAAAACGAAAATGCGAAATTTCAGATTTTTCATGATATTTCAGGACTAGAACAAGATATCTTGGATTTCTAAATAGATTCTAAAGGAGTTTGAAAAGGGGCAACTTTTTTCTAATTTAAGCAACTTTGTAACTCTTTAGATTCACAAGATCCCAATGGTGTGCACCGTTAGAGTGACCACCCTGTATTATTTTATTGGGAATTTTTAGATTCCGTTCGCCCTCTGGTGGCAAAAATATGAACTTCTATATTTAGTACTTTCTCTTTTGATTTTACTCATTGGTACATGTTTTTTGAGCTTTACTGAAGCTTTAAATAATAAGTATATTGCATTTTAAACACAGTATAATGCATTTTAAACACAGTATAATGCATTTTAAACACAATTTTTGACACTGACAAGTAACGAATATCCACCATTTATAGCGCCATCTATACGTAGTTAAATTTCCCAATTATTTTTACAAAATTTTGTAATGTGTTAAAGAAGCACCCTGTATTTAGTTTTTCAATTTTAGAGCAACTCCAGCTCTAAACCATAGAAAAACGGAACAAAACGAAAGCGCCTTTTTCTTTTTTCACAAATGTCAAACGCGAAATATGACCAACATTTATTGGTTAAATATTTGAATTTCGAATTTTCTTAGAGAAAACTAATAAGAAATAGTTAAATCAGGGTTTCCTTGTACAATTTAACTTGTCTATAGAGAATTGAGACTGGTGTTTATTAAATAATCAATAACACACGAAAAGTCTATAAAAGTGTTTTGAAGCATCCCCAGGTAAAGTATGTAGTAATATTTATTATATTGGTTAAATCCTATTCATATACATAGGTTTTAAGGTGTTAAAAGTATGGAAGGTGATAAAAAACCTGGTGAAGATTTTTTGTCTAAAGACAAGAATGAACCGCACTGCCTACATTACGTTAAACGTAAGAAACGATACTGTAAAATGACCTTAAAAAAAGGTCACCAATATTGCGGTGAACATATACCTAAAGAATCATCAACGGATGAAAATAATTTACTGCGGGTGACATGTCCTCTAGATCCAAAACAGTAAGTAATTATTAAGTATTTTTAACACGTTAATCCTTAAAATTTGTTTTTAGTACCTGCTACGCTTATAATCTTGCGAAGCACTTAAAAATATGCAACGCCAAACCACAGGAGTTGCCTTTCATATCGAAAAATATTAATTGTGGCGATGAAAAATTGGAGACGGAAAATACTGGGACGAGATTACTTGCGAATGCTGAAGCGGAAGAAATTAAAACAGTAATTGATAAAATTAATAAAGTATATGATGGTATGAATTTTTTTAAAATTAAAATTAAAAAAGGCTAACAAATAATATTTTTAGAACATAAAGTGGGGATTATTACAGAATCTTTTAAAGCTCATATTTTATTAAAAGAAGAATTAGATCATCCGGAATATAGTGCAAAAACTAAAAAGCACCTAATTCAAGTCTCGTCGATTTTAGGGATTTTAGAAGAAAATAATTTATTACAAGACGATACTTGTTATATTGAGTTTGGCGCAGGAAAAGGTAATTAATTTACTGCATGCTTAATTTTCTACTTTTAATTATTATTAATTTTAGGCCTACTTAGTTTTTGGTTGTCGAAGGCTATTGAACGTTTCAAAAATTCTGCAGTTCTTCTGGTTGAAAGAGCTTCACACCGACATAAAAAGGATAATAAAGTCGATAAGACCACTCATAATATTCATAGAGTGAAAGCTGATATTGGAGATTTAATATTGAATAAAGTTGACGTGGTTAATAATTACAAATATGTCGTTGGACTCACGAAACATTTATGCGGAGATGCTACAGGTAAAAAAACAAAACAAAATTTATAGAATTCCGAGATGATTTTGCTTTGCATTAATAAATTATTTATTTTTTAGATTTAACTATTCGTTGTATGAAGAATTTTATGGACAATGGAGGCAACGTCGCAGGTCTTTTAATGGCTTTTTGCTGTCACCACAAATGCCAATGGAACGCTTTTACTGGAAAAGACTTTTTCATGGTAAATTTAAATAGTAGCTTTAACAAAATATCATATTCACTTTTTCATAAGTTGATTTTGAAATTCGGGTGATACTTGCCTTTTTGGTCAACGATGAATTTTGTAGTTTTTTTAAATTTCTTTGTGGTGTAAACCAAACAATTTCAAGGGCGCAACAAAAAAATTACTTTTTTTATAAGTAACTTTTTTGTGCTATATTTTAAAAAAATGTGTTATCACTTCGTGTTTTTTCTTAATTTCTTAAACAGTCAAAAGCGCGCAATTTGGTTTACCCCACAAAAACAAAAATTGGAACAAATAATAACAAGACCAAAAAAAAATTTAAAAAGCCATAGCAGAAAAAAAGTTATGGTCAAAAGCGTAGTCGTCTACAGAATTTTAAAATCAACCGAGTTCCCATTAAAAACCAATAAAAATGTATCTCTTTTAGAAAAATGAAATAACTAAAAACAAGTTTGATATTATGTGTGGGTTGGTCAGTTGGGCGATTTGTGGAAATGCAGAAGGTAAAGATAAATGTGAAGAAAAGGAGGAGGTTTTTAAAAATGAAAGGTATTTTTAAAATTTAGTTAGTAACTGGAGGTTAATATTTTTATTTAAGGGATGAGAAAATTGGAATAAACCGTGAGGATAAAAAAGTTATTGGAGTAAAAAGTAAAAACTTGATCGATTTTGCTAGAACACAATATTTAATTGAAAACGGGTTTAAGTCAGCATTACAGTTTTACGTTCCTTCAACAGTTTCACCAGAAAACTTATGTGTTATAGCAATAAAAAAGTAATCATTTAAAATACGTATGTATATTTATAATTATAAAAATGACTTCATTATTAGCTATCGATAATGTAAAATTAAAACAGAATAAAAATCTGCTTTTCACAATTATTTAATATTAATTCCAAAAAGTTACAATATTTCTTCTATGGCAACGTTGTTTTCTTGTACATCGTCAACATGATTTTTAAACCGAGTTTTTGCTTTCGCTACACTCAACAAGTCGATGTTATAAATAAAATGAGTTTTTTGCTAAAACAAAATAAAAATATTAAAACTCTAATATTTAATTTTCATTAAAAATAACTTACAAGTTTATTTATTTCTGGACCTAAAAACTCCGATGTACCATCTAATTTAGTTTGAGCAACAGAAAGACCGCTCAAAGTATAACATGTATGATAAAGATCAGGATGTTTTCCGGGTTTATCAACAAGACCACCTCTTTTCGATTGACAACAAATTAAAACATATTCCTGCAACGCCGTGTTGTTAAAAATAAACTCTTTTGGAGGCTCGTTTTCTAAAAACAGCCAATAAAATTAAGTTCACATGAATTTATTTGAGTTTACCATCCATAAGCAATTCATGTATCAAAGCAAAAGCACTCGTTTGCCAAAAGGAATAGCAGCCGTCAACTAATTTATTAGTTCTTCCTTGAAATCCTCCTTCTAGTTTCATTTGACGATTTGCTATCCATCTCTGCAAAAAAAACCTAACTGCATAATAAATATAAGATTTTAAACAGAAAAATAACGGTTTCGGTTCTTCCAAAATAACAAAATAACGGCAGTACAAAAATGCTTATTATTATAATTACCAGTAAACTACTTGTATCACATAAATGTGTTTTATTTAACAAGAAAAGTGCAGCGAGTCCACAAAAAGTATATCCTCCATGCGCTTCCATTGAAGGACAACCTGAGAATCCACCTTCGTAAGTTTGGCAGCTTACAATCCATTCTGCTGTTCCTCTGAATAAATTATCGCAACCTACATTAGTTAACGATGCTACAGCTAAGGCACAATAAACTCCTCTTATATCTTCTTCCCCATCTTTATGCATGCAGAATGAACCATGGGCTGATCTTAGACTCCACAAAAAATCACGTAGGCCTTTTCTAAAAATTACACCAAATTGAAACAACTTTATTTAATTATAACAAAATACCAGACTAAACTAAAGAAAATAAAATACCTATCAATTGTACTATAAGCTGCTTCAGTTCCGATTATACAAAGAGCGTTCACAGCTGCATATGTAGTTGCTAGATGAGGGTATTGTCCTGGACCACCACCAAAACCACCTTGTACATGTTGACACCTACAATCCATAATTTTTTATCATAAATTCACCTAATAAATAAAAAATTACCTTTTCAGAAACCCGACTATTTTATCCAATTGCTTCCTATCATCCATAGCCTGAAGTAATGACAGACTGTGGATTGACCAATAGCACAACCAAGTTCGACTCGCATCTAAACACTAAAAAAATTAATTTACCATTATTAAATTTATTTTATTTATCCCAGCCATAAGCGATTTAGAATGGCTTTTATGGTTCGTTGGTGGTTAACTTTTTTTTTAAATTTTCTTGAACCGTTCGCAACTGTCAAAAATAAAAAAAACACTGCAGCTCCGGAGCATGGTTCATCTTTCGGTTAATCGAGCTTTAACCAAACTTATGAAGTCATCGAACGTCCAAATTAGACAAACCAATCTATGAACCAAACACAAACCAAAGCCATTCAAAATCGTTTCATGTGAAAGACGTTTTTGATAAAAATAAAAGAAATCAAAAGTAACTAAGGTGATCTAAGCTTTTTTATTGTAATAAACATAAAGTATAAAAAATTACTTCGTAATCCTGTGAAAGGTAGCATAACGACTCCTTAATATAATTGCAATGATCTCTCCGATTTAATTTAATTTTTCTATCATAAAGTAACTGTGAGTGGAATAGATCGTAGGCGTTTAGAACCTTTCTTTCCGTTTCAATCTAAAATATAACAAATTTAACAATGAAAAGGAATTGCGTGACCTTACAAGCACTACCTGTTCATCTGATGTTTTCGTTGGCAGGTTTTCTTCATCATATCTAAGGGATAGTACCTCTTCAAAAGTACGAAAAGGTAACATTTTATATTATTAAATAATAAGTTAATTAAAAGATCATGACTTAATTAGGAATGTGTGGTAGATATTAGGAATTATTGTAAGCACGATTAGTAAGAGTTGCAAGTACGAGTCGCAGCAGAGTGTAGCAAGAGTTCGGGTTTTATGAAGTGTCACGATGTAATTGCGTTTGGTGGTTTTAATTTTTGTAAAATTAATTTAAAATAAATGCAAAGTTTCGTATTCTTTGCTTTGTGGAAGCCTCCAAGAAAAATACTAACCCTAACCTTAAAAATGTATGAGCAACTTTTCAACTACAGAACACACAAATAAAAGAACTCATCGAGCTTTTCGATTATAATTACCATCTAGCGGAAAAAGTACGAACTTACACTAGTGTACGACAATTATACAAGGTGTCACGAAAATTATTTTTGAACAATTTAATTTCTCCACGATTAAATAATATAAAAATGAGTTAATTTTATACTATACATCTGATTGTACTATAAGATAATTTTCAGAATTTTGTAGGTTCAACTGTTTGTGAATTAAATTAAAATTATTGACCATTTTTTTATGACAATAAGAAATTTAAGTATTTAACATTTTTGAATTATTCAGTACAGTAGAACCGGGGAATGAAACGAGCACGCTTATAGATTGTTAAGATCTAGCCAATTTAAGTGATAGGCGTGCTCGCTTCATTCCCCGGTTCTGCTTTTTGTTGGTTCTGGTTGACATTAAAATGACAACTTTTTTGACATTGGTTATACTTATGACGTACAAATATGACGTCATTTTAAAACCGAAACGAGCAGGCTGGTTAACCAATATCGAAAAAAATTAAAAAGTTATTAATGGATGAAATTAAAAAAATAATTACTGTTCCATTAAATATGTGCAATAATGGAATTAATTCTAATTTAATATTCGATGGGATACTGGTCAATATTAGAAAATTTTCATAATTGTCCTCAAAATATACCACCTTATCGATAGTAATAAATTTTAAAGCTTCTATTTTTTATACAGTGCGGATATAAAGTAAAGTGGAGTTGGGTCCAACTTCCGGTGTAAATGAAGTTGCATAAAAATACGATTTTCAAATGGGCGTAATTCCGAAAGTATTAATAGTAGAGCACACTACGCTAGGTCAATATAATGGTATTTTTATGGAGAACACGAAAATGCAAAAATATACTGGGTGTTCCATTTAAAATAAGAAAGTTGCCATCCACTTCCGGTATAACCGGAAGTTTCACAAAATCAAAAATATCTTTATTAGAAAGTTCGCAATTCGATTCCTAGGTAGACAAATTTTCAGAATCAAAAACATAACCGTTGAAAAGTTAGCAGGGGGGGGATTTACTTTATGTCCGCACGGTATATTTTATTAGCATTTAAAAATTTACAAGTATTAATAGTAAAGCAAACCTAACCTCAAACAACAAAAAATGACATACTGAAGCTCGGAACCAGCCCTCGACGCTGGTTATAAAAATCTGTAACCGATTGGTCGCAGTGACGTCATTGTTTTGAATCGAGCGCGATTGGTAAGTTTTGGTTGTGAAATGATCTTGGTGAGTTTATTTAAAGACTTTTAAACATTTTATTAGAATGATTACAAAATGCAATTAATTCCTTAAGTTTTGAGCTCTCAAAGGTTTTAGTTAGTTGGAATAGTGGTCGATATGACGTCACAAAGGAAGGATTGGTCTTAAATGTGACTGGATCAGAGATTGTGGATAAAAATTAAAGGTTATTTCTTAAATCTGTCTGCATAAATGGACCTTTAGATGCTAAAAATTGCACAAAATGCCTTATTGTATCTTAGGGACAGTTGCACAGTTGAAGCTTAAGCTTGAAGCAACACTTAAACTAAAAAATGAGAGATTTTCTATTGTATTTCTCTCATATTTTTAGTTTAAGTGTCACTTGAATCTTAAGCTTGAACTGTGCAACCGGGCCTTAGTTTTAATACTTTTTAACTGAGAATTAACTCAATAGTGTCTTATTGGGAATTTTTAGATTCCGCTCGCCCTCTGGTGGCAAAATATGAACTTCGATATTCGGTACTTACGTTTTTGATTTAAAGCTTTTTTACATGTTTTTTGAGATTTACTGAAGGTTGAAATGATAGATCTATTTGTGTTTTGTTGAATACGTAGTTGTAAGGTACAAGAATACATTTTAAACACAATTTTTGACAATGACAAGTACCGAATATCCTCCATTTATAGCGTCATCTATACGTAGTTAAAATTCCCAATATTTGTAAAAAAATAGGCAAATCCAATTTCACGCAACAGATGGCTCTGCTAGCTTTTACCACGGCGCCTATAACTTGTAGTGATATTGTAGCTCTCTTTCTAATATTCTATGATATCACTTGACAGTTGACTGAAGTTGACATTTGATTGTTTATTGAAAATTGAATAAAAATTTTTACATATTTTCAGTTTAAAATTACATTTATGTAGTAAAAATTTGTAAATGCAAGCTTAACAGTAGCAGGACTTACTGTTCCTCTATTGGTGACATTTTTGGTTCTAAATGTCTGTGCATGTTTTTCACAATAAACTATGATTGCAACAGATTCTGTAACAAGGTAAGATTGTCAAAAATAAAGCCGACTGAGATTAATCTAAAATAACGCCAAAATTTGATAATACACCAGGTTAAGCTTCTTTTGATATTGTGAATAGCCCAGAAGTGTCGTGTAAATTTAATTCATTTTAGAGCTGAAGATTCGAATGAAAAACAACACGGGATGGAGTCAAGAAAGGATATGAATGTACTGGGACATCATCAAAAATCAGCTGAAAATTTTAAAGCACAAACGCAAAATGGAAAAGAAAGCGTTAAACCCCATCCTCAATGTTATTGGTAATTACTTTCGTTTATGTATTATTCATAAATTATTAAAATTAATTTTCAGCGGAAAAGATAGGAACTTGAATATTACTGAGTTACTTTGCGCTAACTGTAATAGATGGTATCACGAGTCTTGCATAAGCTATCAACTGGGAAAACTTGTGCCATTTTTAACCAACTATGTGTTTTTATGTAAAAATTGTTCGCCCACTGGTTTGGAAAGTTTTAAGAAAAGTCAAGCTCGTAATTAAATTCGCCTATAATACTCCCGTTTTACTAATGCCTACATTTTTAGAAATTCCACAAATGTGTATAACAGCTATGGCGAATTTACAACAAGCTAGTTATAAAGATGGGATGATTCGCACATTTTTTCATAAGGAACGTGAGATTATTCCTTACATCGAGTATCACTGGGAGGCTCTGACAACTACTTCACGTAGAGTAACACAATCGTGGCATGCAACCGTTACACGCGCTTTGCTTAAAGACCTGAATTTACTTTTTGCAGTGGAGGAATCGCACGAAGGCCAGATGTACAGTTTATTGTGTACCGATTTGACACAAATTAAACCTAATTATGAGGCAATGATTAAAGGTGGGACGTTAAGGATTACTGATATGGGGATACAGCATGGTATAAAATTACTTTAGATTCTATGTAAATCTTACAGTGAAAGTATATGCCGTTCCTTTAATTTAAGGATAGGATTTTAGTCTCGTTCTCATTTTTGAGTGCGCTCTATGCGAGGAAATCACGGCTTTAAAACAGGTCACAATTTTTATAAAAATATTACGGAATATATACTTTCACCAATTTATTTAGTAGAAGTAGAAATATACATACAGGGTGCGGAAAAAATATCAAATGAACAAGAGCGCCATGTACGTTAAATTAAGTAAATTTGAAATTTATGAAGTATTTTCAAAAATTTTTTTTTACCTTTAATGATATAAAAATATTACTTATGAGGTACCGTTGAATTCAGAAATTTATATAGATCAAAATAAATCGATAGTCACGTGATGTGGAAACATAAAATCAAGGCCACACATAAATCCCGTTTTTTAAACCTTACAAATTTCATATAAATTTTTTTTTGATAAAACCCTTAATAAAAAAGTCAGTCGTTTTGCAGGACTTTTCCCGTGCCCTGTATTTTAGTTACTTAAAATTAGTCGAAATGTATTAAAGCAAATAAAAAGTGAGCCAATAATACATTTAGTCTATCAACAGCTTTTTTTGTTGAAATGCATGTTTTGGAGTAGGTTTATGTTTTATATTTTTATTGTACTATTCATGGGATTCTATTGAAAATAACAAGTATGATTATTTTTAACGTAATAAGTATTTTAGTAGTAGAAATTATAGTAGAAATTCTTGGGTTAATGATAAATTTTATTAGTAGTTAGAATGGGGAAATTGTGAGAAAGAGAGAGAATTATAGCAAACATTTGTGGTTCTTATCCCTATACAGGGTGATATATTTAGAAACACCCTGTATAAATAACTCTTCGAGATTCAGCATTTATATTTTAGATATGTGATCCTGGAAGAGAGTATACGTTGAAGTAGCTCAATATTTCAACCTGTAAGCTCTCCCAGAATTTAATTTAGAAAAAAATGAGGTAAAACTTTAAGAATTTAATGGTAAGGATAATATAGTTTGTATGTATTTTTATTTATGAATTGTTAAAAAAAACGGTTGCTACGTTTCTGTAATTATAGAATATTTTTTCTAACTAACAGATAGAGTAGGGTTTTACGTGCGCTTCAAAATTTTGGATTGTTTTTAGTTGGCTCAGTGAATGGAATGAAAAACAGAAATACAAAGCGTAAATTTCCTGGAGATATCAATGGTGTTACGAAGAAAGGACGTGGAGGAGCTGAAGTAGCAACACCCAAACTACCTTCACATGGTTATCCTCTTGATCATCCGTTCAACAAGGATGGTTATAGGTATTTATTAGCTGAGCCTGATCCACATGCACCATTCCGACAGGTAAATTTACAATCTTTTTAACCAGTGGCAGACCCAAAGGAGGGCCAGACAAGCTATATTAACTGTTAGCGCCTTTTTCAAGATTTAAATTAATTAATTTAATTTCAATCCCGTATATTTTTGGAGAAATCAACCTTTTTCTAAATAATCTAAAATTACTTTTTCGTTAAACTAAAAGCAACAAAAAATGACCCCCTGAGATTTGCTCGTAGAAAGTTGAACTTTGGTAGGTATACGTATTTCGAAAAAAAACTTACCCCGTCGTCGAAACTTTTTTTTCTAGCACCCCCCTAAAAAAAGTTATTCTCTCTTCCGTTGTCTCTGATTTTTTCAATATTAGCCGATCGGTTTCAAATTTCAGTATATCGTGTAGAATCGAAAACTGAAAATTTTGAGCCCGATTTTTCTTCGAAAACGTTAAAATGGCGCCCTTTTTAGCGGAAAAACGGAAAAACTTGTGTAATTCTCACTGAGACTTTGGCCGATGAGAAAAAATCGTAGTTGGTATGTTCTTGATCAGGAAACATGCGAAATCCGGGGAGGTGGGTTTTTTATCCCGAAAATTTTATTTTTCACCCATTTTTCGGCGGTTTAATTGGCGTACGGTTTTCGACATTTTTTAACGAAATTTAAAAAATCGTAGCCACTAAACCACGCAACCGATGTTAACAAAACGTAGCTTAGATTTTGGCCTAAGGTACCCTTAATACGTAGAAAAATACTCAGTTTTGTTCGGCTCATCCGGCGGCTTCTGGATTTAAATCCAAAAATTTAAAATCGCTACACGTGACCTTTAAAAAGTTTTAAAATCTCTATCTTTTCATTTGGCTTTACATCGACCCACCAAAGTCGTAATTGTGATTTTACAACCCCTCGTGACCAAAATTATTGCTGTAAGGTAAGAAAACATTGCACCATCGAACTAAAATATGTGTCGAAAAGGGCTTTTTAAGCACTTCGACTGTACATGTGGATTTTTTTCAATTTCTTAAAAAATCAAAAATTTTAACCGCGCAAAAAATCGCAATTTCGACTATTTTTTTATCACGCTTTCCTTTTATCGATTTTAACGAATGATGGCTCATTTTAAAGGTCTTTACGTAAGTTTTAATACAAAAAAAGAATCGTTTTGATATCTTTATTCGTTCAGAAGTTACGACCGAATAACTGTTTTGGACGAAAAAATCGCTATGAAATTTTTGATTAATCGGAAAATAATTAATTTTGACCGAATCGCTTGACCGATTAAGACGATTTATGGGTTAAAATTTTCAGAATACTTTCCTCCACCGAAGAACGCAAAAGGGTTTCATGTGGTATCAAAAAGGCGCCCTCCAGGGTCGTATTTGTACTCGAAATTTACAAAAACTTTGGAATTTTTTTTCGAAAAAACTATTTGTACAATTTTCATCAAACCAGGCTTAAAATTCTCCTATTTTGGGTATTTATGTTGAGTGAAATTTTTAATTTGCTATTGTGAATACTTTTTGAGAAAGTTAAGAAAAACGAAAATCCTGAAAAAAAATCAAGCCCAACAAAAGATGAAAAATAGTTTTTCACCTAAATGAAAAATATTCCACTTTTAAATAATTATCATACGCTATAAAAAAAAATTTACACTATAAAAACGATGGACAAGCACTTTGAAACGCAAGTACATGTACATACATTTCCGTAACCTAACCTAATCTAATCTAACCTAAACTAAGATTTTTTAAATAAAATACAAGCTGTGATTTTTTACAGAAAAGTTGATACCCTAAATATATACCTTATACAAAGTTCAAATCCTTCAATTCATAGCTGATGAAAGCTTACCTTTGAAATTTATTTTATCCAAAGTGCTTACCATTCTTTTTATAGTGGTGGGATTAAAGATTAAAAATACTGTTTCAAAGTTAACACCTCTAATTTTAAAGTAGTTATTTTATAGTTTTTGTCCAAAGTTAACAGCATTTCTTTAAAGTGCAATTATAAATTTTTCACTTTTCACAAAATAATTAATATCTTCAAAACTTTTTGTACTGCAGAGACGTTTAATAGCTTAAAATTCGCACCGTAACTTTCCCCAACAAATTCTATGAAAATTATAATTTTCTGTTGAAAATTGCGCCAAATCTTTGCGATTTTTTTAGAAAAAAACTATGTAACCGATTTTAACCAAATATTTTTCAAAGTGCGTGTATCCACGGTGTTTACCTTTGGTGAAAACTTGAAATCGCTAACTTTTATAGTTTTCAAGAAAAACAATAAAAACCGATCCCATTAAAAGTTTAAAACCCGTACCCTTAAAAATATCTTTAAATTTTTTTTTTTGAATTTTTTGAAAATCGATCCCGCAAATGAAAGATAATAGAAAATGGATGAAATGTAGTGGGTCACTTGCCCTCTACACCCCCCAAAAACATTTAATGTACCTTAAAAAATAATTAAATTTTAATAAATTTAATATAATATCTATAATTTTTACAAACTTATCTGTACGAATTTTTATTTCTTAATTTTGGTTATGAATTTTTCAAAATACACATTTATCAGAATGCCATATTTTATATAAAAATTCATTACTTTTGAAAAAAAAAGTCGTAGAGCCTTGATTTTTTTTTATTTTTTTCTTATTTCTTTATACTACAACCCAAGATTATTAACTTTCAAATTTTTAATTTGAAACAGTACACACGTGTTGTTCTAGATAATACCCTGCTGATGGAAAATCCTGGGATCGCCACTGTTTTTAATCTTCCTTTAATAGAAGAATTATTGATTTTAAATTTAAACAAACAAATGCAACTTCTAGATGACATTATTTAATTTATCCAATTATTTTAAAGGAATTTGATGAAAGCTCCGATTGGGCAGGAAAGCCGATTCCTGGATGGTTATACAGGTGTTTAATTCCAAGCACAGTTTTACTAGCTTTACATGATAGGGCGCCACAGTTAAAAA
Organism: Stenus bimaculatus; assembly: GCA_963971135.1. Classification (NCBI taxonomy): domain Eukaryota; kingdom Metazoa; phylum Arthropoda; class Insecta; order Coleoptera; family Staphylinidae; genus Stenus; species Stenus bimaculatus. Next base: position 45,996,350 of record OZ020184.1, read on the forward strand.
TAACAGAGGATCGCCTAGCTGTTACAGGTGATAAAGGATATTGCAGTATCAGAGCTACACATTGTAAGAACTAAATATTTTTTTACTACTGTTTTAATCACTATTGCATTTTTTTTAATGTAATATTTTTTTTATTAAAATTTTTAGCTGTCTCTAAAGGAGTGTGGTACTGGGAAGCAACAATTGAAGAAATGCCAGAAGGTTCGGCCGCACGTTTGGGTTGGGGACAGGATTACACAAATTTACAAGCGCCTTTAGGTTATGATAAGTTTGGTTACGCCTGGCGCTCCAAAAAAGGTACAAAATTTCACGATTCAATAGGATGCCATTTCAGTAGTGGGTATGGTGAAGGCGATGTGCTAGGATTCATGATCTTTCTACCAGAAGCTGTCACAACTAAAAAACTACCACAAACATACAAAGATAGGGTGAATATTACTCACATTAATTAATCATCAATTTTGTTTTAAATTTAAATATTTTTTAGCCTTTGGTGAAGTTTAAATCGCACTTGTACTACGAGGAAAAAGATAACGTTCCCGAGTATTTAAAAAAATTGAAAAAACTAAGTGGAAGTAAAATTGCGTTTTTTAAAAATGGTCATTTGGAAGGAGTTGCTTTTGAAAATATTTATGGTGGCTCATATTACCCAACGCTTTCATTACATAAAAATTCATCGGTTTCTGTGAATTTTGGGCCCCATTTTAAACATGCCCCCTCACAAAATGAGTTTAAATTCAGAGGGGTAAGTTTTTTTAAACATTATAAACTTTTCAATTAATTTTTGTTTGTGTGTTTTAAGATGTATGAAAAAGCTGAAGAATCTATTTGTGAGCAAACAATGGCTGATCTCATTTATTTTACTGAAAATGAAGGTCGTCTACGATTGGATAACTTCGTCATGTGACAGTAGTGGACCTTTTTTGTTTCAATTATATTTACGTTAACAATTTTTTAGAAGAAGAAAAGGGAGATACAAAATTTTGTATTGAGACATAAACAATTATTTGTCTAGGAACTTTATTATTTATTACTGTGAAACATTTTCAAATATCTTATTTTAACAGTCATCAATGTAATTAGAATAAATTTATTATTTTATCAATTAATATAAAAAGTCAGCATTGTGACTTATACTTTTTTTTATCTACGAACTTTATTATTTCGAAACCAATTATTTTATTTTAACAAAGTCATTAATGTAATTAGAATAAATTTATTATTTTATCCGTACCATAATATTGTATGACTTGTAAAATAAAATGTTTTTTTAAAAATTGTTTTCGTCCTATACCGATATGAGACGTTGGGCATTAAAAAAACATCAGATTTTTTATCATAAAATAAAAGATACATATTTATAGATTAAAAAAAATATTCAAAAATTTTCATTCAAAATTAAATTTTTATTCGACCCTTACGCCATCTGTTATTGAAAGTTATGAACTGTAGGTGTACTTTCCATTATTTTATAGTAGGCAACTAAGATTACTTAAGGTTTGTATCCTCGCTAAAAATGTTTTTATTTGTTACTTGCGCCCTCTTTTATTGAAAGTAATGAATTAGATATACAATATGTTACGGGGACTGATAAAAATGAAATTATTTCTATCAGTTTTAGCGTCGTGTATTAGATTTTCCTAATATTATATTAATTAAGTAGATACTTAAAAATATTCAAATTTTTCCTACTTGCTGATTTTATATTTTTATTTTCGCCATCTGTTATTGAATGTCATAAGCCTATTTTAATTTATAGTTCTCCACCTGACTACTATAGTAGGCAACCAAGATTGCAAGGGAATTGTACTTCCGCTAAAATTATTTTAAACATTTTTAGCTTCCTGTGTGTATTAAATAATCTTAATTATTTTATTAAATTATTAAAAATATAAAATAATTTTAATTACGGCATTGAACTTTTTTGCTAGCTATCATTGCAGCCAACTTAAATATATTAAAATTAGTTTCCTGCTTTATAACCTCACTTTTAAATTTAAATAACCAATTGTGTTATTTTTCCATAATCTAATCATTGTATCATTGTTTATCACTGGAATGATTAAACTGAAATGTTACAAGTAAGTAATTAAAAAAGCTAGTGTTGTTATTTTAAAAATTGTGTTTTAGTTGGGGATTATGTATGTCCCGAAGAACAGTATTAGAAGTTTGTTATTTAATGGAATTATTATACATATTTCCTTGCTTTTCTTCTGCGCTGACCTTTATTTCAAATCTCCTGTGTTTTATGGGATGACACCGCATAGAATACAAGCAGATCCGTTCGCTAAAAGACTAGTTTTATTTATAGCTGATGGTTTACGCGCTGAATCTATTTATCCTGATGAATATAAAAGTAGAATGCCTTACATAACGTAAGTTTATAAATTTTCTCCAATTTACATAAATTGGAAGCTATTTTGCTTTATTAAAAATGAATTGTAGATCTGTACGTGAAAATAATTCAGCGTGGGGTGTAGTACATACGAGTGTTCCTACCGAAACTCGTCCTGGACATGCTTCGATTTTAGGTGGAATTTATGAAGATCCCAGTGCGATTTTTACGGGATGGCAAGCGAATATAAAAGAATTTGATACTATAATTAACGAAAGTAACTACGCTTGGATGTACGGTAGTCCTGATATCGTCTACATGTTTCCCAAGAAAGGTGTGTATAGTTTATTTATTTAGAAAACCACCTTTTCAGCAGCTATTATTTATTTGGCCAACTTGGTCAAACTCGTCAGCGGTCGCGTCCCCCGATTCCCTACTCTAGCATACGCGTCCCACAAAACACTCGCTCAGCCATCCAATCATCAACGACAGGCAGGTCACGTGATTATTAAGCGCTGGCATCTTAGTGCGACCAAGTCTCCTGCGAAAAAGGTGGTTTTCTAAATAAATAAACTATAGCTAATTTTATAAAAATTAATAAAATTCACACGAATTATTTGCAGACAAAAGTAAATTAAAAGTCGATGCTTATGATGCGGAATATGAAGATTTTTCAGGTAAAAGCTCGACGACTTTATTAGATGATTGGGTTTTTAATAAAATATCAGAAGTTTTGAAACCTAAAGCTGGATCTTGTAACGAAAAAGATGTATTATCAAGGTACAATCGAAGAAAACTTGATTACGCTCGAGAAGAAACAAACGTAGAAAAAGAGAAATGTAAAATGCAACTTTTAAGGTGCAATAAAGATGTGAGCGACACATTTAATGATTGTCAATTAAAATATGATCAATGCTTAAAGATTTATGAGGATAAATTTAATTATAGTAAAATTAAATTAGAGGATGCCAATTTTTCTTCTTTAAAGAAGTGCGATGATGGTTTTAATAGCCTTTATGCACAAGGAAATCTTTTTGTTCTTCATTTATTGGGGATGGATACTGTTGGTCATGTACATAAACCTAATTCGAAGTAATTAGTTTGATTTAATTTTTACAATTTCAGTAAAAAACTGGGTATTATTTTTAGAGAGTATCTCAAGAATTTGGAAACATTGGATTTGAGCGTTAGAAAAACTGTTGATAAATTCAACGATTATTATAACGACGATGGAACTGTTTTTGTATTTACCTCAGATCATGGAATGACTAATTGGGGATCTCACGGTGATGGATCTGATCATGAAACCGAGGTTCCTTTCGTGATTTGGGGAAGCGGAGTTAAAATAGAAAATCGAAGAATAGATATACAACAAGCTGATATAACTTCACTAATGGCAGTACTGATTGGAATACCAATACCCACCAATTCTTTAGTAAGTTTATATAAACATATTTCATGTTTGTTAACATAAATTATTTTAGGGAATACTACCAAGTGTTTTACTTAAAGGAACGAACCTTCAAATTTTACAAGCTGAATTTAATAATTTTAAACAATTAGCTGAACAGTATTTCGTTTTAAAAAATGATATTAAAAAGGATTATTTTTACGAGGATAAGTTTGAAGAAGCCGATGGGGATGTTTTTAAAATCGCTATTGAATTTATCGAAGCAAATATCAATAACAGTGATTTAATAGAAGAAAATTCGCAACACATGAAAGAAAAACTTCAAAAATTAATGGACGCAATTGATTATATCAAAAATTATTATTTTAAACCAAAAATTACTTGCGTTATTACTGGGTTTTTAATGTGGATGCTTTTTTTGGGATTTTCCATGTACACGAATCAAAAAATCAATGAAAATGAAGAAAATACAGGATTCAAATCTAAAATTCTTACGTTTACAACAGTTTTATTAATATTACTGTATGTACATTTTATACGTAAGTATAACTACATTAAATTTTATTTAAAACTTTACGATTAATTATTTTTAGTTATTTCTTCATCGCTAATTACATACGTTTATCCTCTTTTTCCCTTCCTTACATTACGTAAATTGGTGATATCAGATAATTTTTCAAAAACCTTATATCTCATAGCCACCAATGATAATAAAATGAAATTAATAATTGAAGTAATTAAATTTATTTGTTTAATACAATTGTTGGTGAGTAAATTTTTTTTTTATTAATTACTTGATTTTAAAATGTGTTTTATAGGTAATGGGGTTCTTTAATAAAACCTTCTTGGTGATAACACTATTATTATTAATATCCTGGACTGGAAGTGATTTAAAAATAAAAGGCGGTTATTATTATAAAGTAGCTCTTGCGGTGTGCTTCTTTTTAATGTCATTTTTTGTAATGAAAGGCTCGGATTATAATTGGATTCAGTAAGACTTTACCGATTATTTTACTTAAAATAAATATTTTTCGTTTTAGAAATGTAGGATTCGTTTTATGGATTCTATACTACTCTTTAGTAATTGTAAGTGATGCCGTGAAGCATATTAAGAATCAAAAATCTCGACGGTTAAAAATTATTGTATCAATTCCATTGATTTTATTTTGTCTATCGTACTTCAACCTATCAATCGTTAATAGTACATTTAAAAACGATTCTGGGGTCTTTTACATTAATAAATTAACCTCGTGGATATTAACAGGTATTTACAACAATTTTTAACGTGTGATTTTAATTATCTTTTGTATAATTTTAGCCGTTTCTTTATTTATCATTCCAATGACCTCGAGAGGAATTTTAATGCGATTTCACCAAATTTGTGCCTGCTTATTAATCCAATACACGTTAACGTCTGTTGATGCAGATTTATTATTCTATGTTGTATTTTCTGCTTGTTTATACTTTTGGATACATTCAGAAGCTTCCATTCATAATAACTATGCTCTCGAAAAAGTTAACATCCATAAAATTAATTTTTCTGAGCACTCAACGCAGGATGAAACCCTCCCGACTTTCAGTGACTACAAGAGAACTTATTTTTATGTATCCTTTTTTAAAAAATTGCTTGAAACGATTTATTTCATACGACAAAAATTCAATAATGATTTCTTAATAATAAATAGCTGGCTTTAACGACATCATACTTCCTCCTCATGAATGTGGCTAGTTTTAATGGGTTTGATCCAATGTGGACGAAAGCTTACGTCACAGTCTTCAACCCAACCCTAATGGGTGCAATAATAATATGCAAATTAATAACTCCTTTCTTTACAGTAACCACTGCATTCTATGCAATTAATTTATTTACTCAAACTACACCTAAAACCACCTTCACAATTTTGATGCTATTTCTCGACCAAATGGTTCTAAACTTCATGTTTTTCATTAAAAATAAAGGATCTTGGAAGGAAATTGGAACTTCAATATCGCATTTTGTTATAATGGAATTTATGGCTGTGATTATGTTGATTTTCTATGCTTTAGTTAAATATGTTTCTAGTTATAAGTCGTTTAAATTTTTATACGAAGATAGTGTTGATCAAAAGGAACACGACGAAACAGATGATTATTATGTTAATATTTTGAGCACAGCAAAGACGAAAAGCTTGTTGGAAAAAGAATCTGATGACATGAAAGCTCTTAAAAAACGCATAATACAGGATTTAAAAGAAAAAATTTAAACAGAAAAAAGCTCCTTGTTACAAAAATACAAATGGTACTAAAAGTTGCTATTACTTAATTGTTATTAACATCAGTATTTAAATGTTGATTGTCGATATAAATAATAAACCTTGGTTGTACAAATTTTAAAGTATGTAATATAGTTTTTTTTATAATAAACATATTTTTTACTTTTTAATGCTTGAATTTATTTACTGCTTCATGTTCATGTATTTTTCCTTTCCAATTCTTTAAATTAAAAATTGTTTAAGCTTTTGTAACGCCCTGTATACAGGGTGAGTTTAAAGTAAGGAATAAAAATCATAACTACGTTATCTTTTGAAATTTTTAAAAACCGTAAAAGACGTGTCGCATTGTTTTTGAAAGCCTTTATTTTGTACCCAACAATATTTTTTTCTCAGTTGACATGACGTCACTGTGATGCCATATTTTTTTTTAAATGGATTGATATGGTTTTTATACCATAAAATAATACCTTATTAAGACTGTTCTACAACAGTACCAAAAAGATTACAGCAGCGCCTTTTTCCGGTATTTAAAAAAATTATTAATTTTTCCCTTAAACATTTTAGTTTAAAGTAACGCATAAAAATCATAACTACCTTATTTCTTGTTGGGTTCAAAATAAAGGTTTTCAAAAACAATGCGACACGTCTTTTACGGTTTTTAAAAATTTCAAAAGATAACGTAGTTATGATTTTTATGCGTTACTTTAAACTAATCCTTAAGTGGAAATTTAATAATTTTTTTTAAACCGGAAGATGACGTTGGTATAATCTTTTTGGTACCATTGTAAAACAATATCTTAATAAGGTATTATTTTATGGTATAAAAACCATATCAATCCATTTAAAAAAAATTATGTAGTCATAGTGACGTCATGTCAACTGAGAAAAAAAATATTGTTGGGATCAAAATAAAGGTTTTCAAAAACAATGCGACAGGTCTTTTACAGGTTTTTAAAAATTCCAAAAGATAACGTAGTTATGATTTTTATTCCTTACTTTAAATTCACCCTATATACATTTTTATGACTACGTTTAGCTCGAGCAGGTGGCTTATTCTTGGACTGGTCTGTCCTTTTCATTTACATGCAAAAATGTCCTTCTAGTCTGCTCGTAGACGACACGATCTCGACCGGCCCAAGGTCCAAGAATAAGCCACATGACCAAAGCGGCTTCAATTCGGGCTTGATTTGACCTTTTACAAGTACGTCGAATGGTAGAGGTCAAGCCAAGCCGACTTCAAGCTGGATTGATTTGCTCGAGATAAACGAAGTCTATGTAGAAATCTGTACAGTTTCATCTGACAGAATAGGAAAAACGTAAGCATTTTCTACAAATAAATACCAATATATTTTAACATAAATTTTATTACAACTACCAAAATCGTACATGATAAATATTTTTTAAGGTTAAGATAAAAGTCAAAAGCATTTTTAGTTTTTGAAAATTCAATGTTTAGTTGAGAGAAAAATCATTCGTCATCTTGGTTAAGTAGTAGGCTACTTGAAGTAGTAGGAGTAGCATAAGTTGATACTGTCTCAACGGGAAGGTTTTCTTTTTGGAAGTTTTTAATCTGCTCTTGAAGCAATTCCTTTGACGTTAGTACGACGGGAGGAATTTCTACCTTCTTTACTTCTTCGGGTTTAACATCATCTGCAGGTTTGGGGGGGTTATCAGGTGTTTCCTTCATTTCTTCACCTTCTTTTGGAGGTGGTTTTATCTTCACTGATTGCAATTTTAGTTTAGTTTTAACTGTGGCGACAGTAGTAGCAGCACTTGCTGGGGTTTTTGGTCGAGCATTTTCGGTTGTTGGCGTATAATTATAAAATGAGGCTTTTATATCCTCCCCCAATGTCGCATAAATCATTTCATTTCTTTCTTTGGTGGACAGTTCTTTGTTCTTTCTTTCTTTTGGAACTTTTATAGTTAGATTATTCATACGAATTTCACTTTCTGTAATGGGTTCTAAATTCCTTGAGTTATTCCAAAGAACTCCATCATCTTCTTCCATTAAAAACTTCTTTGCATGTTGTTTATATTCGTAGAGGTACTTGAATTCTTCCTCTCCTTCGCTGTGTCCGACCCATCTCTTTTCTAATGGTGTATTTTTCAATTGCTGTACAAATTCATTTTCTTCCTTCATCCCTAAATAAAAATCATAAAATGAGTATCTCCAAAACTACCTACTGCTTACTGAAGTCTAAAGTAAAGCCGAAATAGATAAACTATGATGAAAGTTAGAGTCTATTCAAAAATTTGTAACTGCTTACTTGTACATTCATATCCATTTGTAAATTTGCCATCGTTACACACGAAAACTCTTCGGTCATTTTCAGATTCTCTGTAGGTTTTTGTTGTAGCACCAGGTGTTGCAGGTTTTGCAGGTGTTGTAGGTCTTACAGGTCTTTGAAGCACACTGGGCATTTCTGGTAATTTCACATTGGCAAATACATGTAGTCTTTCCAGTAATAAATTTATGTAATCGTGTAATGAATTTATATAAATTACACATCTTGTATATCGTTCCTCATAGAATCTGTGATCTATACCTTCTGTATTCGTTCCTTTTTCTACAAAGATAATACGTTTGGTTTCGACTTCGTGATTTCTGGGTCGGTTAGGTCTTGCCGCACGATTTTGGGGTGGAATCTTTCTTCTTTCCATGATGTTTAATAAAAATTAGATTAAATAAATTCGCAAATAATAGCCGAGCAAAAATGCTACACATCAAAAACTATACGTCAAATAATAATGGCGGTTTTCGTAATTCAAATTTTTTATATTGCATTATAGACGTTAGGCCACCAACAATACATATTTTTAAATAATTCAAAAAATAAGCTAATTATTTGCTTAAAATTTGAAGAATTAACTGTACTTTAAGAAAAAATTGACACTAATTTTATAAAAATGGTTAAACTTTTTTGTTGACAAGTCTTTGGATTCTTCTAAAATCTGCTCTCTAGTTTTTTTAGTGACAGCTTCTGTGACAGCTGGTGACAGCTGTCTAAAGCAAAAATTCAAAATTTTTATTTTCCTTCTCAATTTCATAGTTTTTTGGGATATAAAAATGATAAACACGTATAATTTTTTAGGCAATTCATTAAAAACTATTGGTGAGTTATTAATATTTTAATTTAGTATCGGATTAACTTATTTTTTAGTGCTTAAATCGTTTCGGCACAAATGTACAAAAATTACCAGCAAAAATGAAAAGGTGATGGATTTTTCGATTAGTAAACCACTGGGTCAGCCTACTCCTTACACCCACAAACATTTATTAAAGACTGGTGAAATTTTACCGGAAATTACAACTTCGGAGCTACAGGAAAGACGAGAGAAATTATATCAAAGTATTGTTGACGATGGATTAAAGAAATATCCTAATAAGACTAATCATATTGTGAGTTACATGGTTGGCTTTAATTTATATCACTGATTAGATTCATAATCACTTTTAATAATATAACCTATTAGTTTGTTTGTGTTATTGAAAAAGCTTTTTATTCATTGTCAGTATTAATAGATATCGTGCCTACTCCCCTCACGATATGTAACTCCTTAATATATGTTCTAAATAATAGATAAACGATCTACTAAGGAGTTATAAGTATTTTAACTTTACGGTGAATAGCGGTACATATTAAAGTGAAAATATCCACCCGTTTAAACTTCATACTTTGCTTTAATTACGTATATTTTTAGATTGTAATTCCTTCTGCGGCAAAACAGTACATGTCTGATAAAATACCATATGTGTTTAGACAAAATTCTGATTTTTTGTATTTATCGGGTTGTCAAGAACCTGGTACTTGCCTGGTGATTACTACTGGAAGTAGAGTGTCACAATTTGAAACGACTTTATTTGTAAAAGACCAAGATCCTCATGCAGAACTTTGGGATGGACCTTCTACTTCCAGTGAAGACGGAGTTAGATTTTTTGGTGTCGATAGAGCCTTACCCATCAGCGAATTTGGATCATTTTTAAAAGGCCATATTCAATCAAGCAAGCCGATTACGTTGTGGTAATTAATTTATTACGTTAGTCATTTAAAATTGGTTTCACCATTAAATAACTTTTTTTTTTGGAATCACATCGAGTTAACTTTTTGTCAATTTTTTTAGGTATGATTTTACTCGTCCCGTCGAAGATAATGTTCATAAGATTATGAAGGATTATTTAAGTAATACTTCTAATAAAGTTTGGGACATTCCGAAGCCTTACGTACATAAATTGCGGCTTGTTAAGTCGAAAGCTGAAATAAACTTGATGAAAAAGTCGTGTGAAATCGCATCTAAAAGCATCACTGAGTGCATGAAAATATCCAAACCAGGTAATAATTATAAAAAAAAAAATTAATTATAAGGTATATAATTGGAATTTTGTTGCAGGCATGACGGAGCATCAATTGTTAGCTCAAGTTGAATACCATTCCAAGATAGCAGGTGCTGAAATCCTCGCTTATCCACCAGTTATCGCTGGTGGAAGTAGAGCTACAACAATTCATTATATTAATAATAATCAAGTTATTAACAATAATGAATTGGTTTTAATGGATGCTGGTGAGTTATTGTTTAGGACATTATTATTAAAAATATTAAAATACTGCGTTTTGTATTGTACAGGATTTTTTAAAGTGTTTTGAGTTGGGAAATTACAAAAAAAAGATCTTTACCTAACTTAAAGGAATAATTTATCACATTCAATTTTTATTATTTTCTTTAAGGGCTGCTCGCCCTTCAAATGGCACCCAAGGGAAGCGAAAAAGCTCGTAACCATCTTTCAATTTAGTTTTTACTCTGTTAATCTTTCCATATTTATAGTACCGTCCCTTGATTTTTTGACAACCAAATAAGAGTTTTATAAAAATAATCAATCGTTTAATTTATGTTACTTACTCCAAGGAAACAATGTAGGCCAAAAAAGGGGAAATTCCAAAAACTTAGAAATTTTCGAACTTTTTTCAGTTTTTCACTAATAACTCCTAAACGATGCATTTCTAGAAAATATTTACAGTATTGGAAGAAAGTAGAGCAATATTATATTATTTATTTTCTTAATATACCGGGTGGAAATGAAACTAGGGCCACCCCTAGCATTTCTTTATTTATGGAAATAAATAATTAAAATTTTAGTATATTATATGATCTAAGAAAACAAATCTTATGGATCGAATAAATTTTTAATTTTACTTCCGGTTTATCAGGAAATGGCATCATCCACTTTTTTATTTTAAATATAACCCCCTGATTTTTTCTACGTAAAATCAAACATTGGTTAATTTTAAGTATGTTTATGACAAAAAAATATTTTTTTTGAAAACTTTAAGAAAAAAATTTGAATTTTCTTTTGGTAAAAAATTTGAGTAAAACATACATATGGGATATCACAGTAACCGGAAAAAAACCCTCTATTTAATTAGGGGGTGGCCCTTATATCATCCCATTTAAAAAAGTAAAGATATTTCCAAAAAACGCTTCTTGAAAATTAAAAAAAATAATATCTCAAGAACGGTGAAATAAATTTTATAAATTACAATTTATTTTACGTATTTGTATTATTTAAAAATAGTTTTTGTAGGTTTTACTCAAATTTTTTACCAAAAAAAAATTCAACATTTTTTCTTAAAGTTTTGAAAAAAAAATTTTTTTTGTCATAAACATACTTAAAACTAACCAATGTTTGAGTTTACGTAGAAAAAATCAGGGGGTTACATTTAAAATAAGAAAGTGGGTGCCATTTCCTGATAAGCCAGAAGTAAAATGAAAGATTTATTCGATCCATAAAATTTGTTTTCTTAGATCATATAAGATACTAAAATTATAATTTTTTATTTTCATAAATAAAGAAATGCCAGGGGTGGCCCTAGCTTCATTTCCACCTGGTATAGGTTATAATATTCTGTAATAAATAACTTTAATATTTCAAAATAAGAATGCTTTAAATCTACATTATTTCATAATTTTTTTATTAAATAAAAATTGCAGGTTTAGTAAAATAATTTAGTAACTTATTATTTATTCATATAAAAAGACAAAAATTAAATTGTAAACTAATATTTTGTCCAATATGTCTTAAGTATATCAGCACATCTTCTGGGCATTGATTTTAAAAGATTATTAATTAAAATTGGATCTACTTCATTCCAAGCATTTTGAGGCGCTGAAAAGAGTTTTTGTAAGTTTTATAACGAATTTTGGTATCCAAAATACTCCAAAAGTTTTCAATTGGATTTAAATCCGGAGATTGTGATGGCCATTTCAATAAATTAATTTTTTCTTCCGCAAACCATTGTTTTACAAACTTTGTATGCTTCGGATCATTATCCTGCTGAAAGAAGTGACGTAATGGGAGAGTGCTATCAGCATATGGGACCATAACGTTTTCAAAAATATTTTTATACACAAAACGATCCATTATGCCATTTATACGATGAATAAGGCCCATTCCGAAACCAGACAAGCACCCCCAAATCATTACAGATCCACCACCAAATTTTACTGTATGTCGAACATATTGGGAATGTAATCTTTTGCCCTCAGGACGTCTCACATATTGAATTCCATCACTACTTATCAAGCTAAACTTTGATTCGTCACTAAAAATTTCCCGATTCCAATCTTCCAAAGTCCAATTAATGTGGTCTTGAGCAAATTTAATTCAGGCACGTCTGTTTTTCTTTGAAAGTAGAGGTTTCTTTGCTGGTCTTCTAGCTATAAGATTTTTCTCACTTAGTCTATTTCTGACATTGCGTGATGTAATATGTGAAAACTGATTGTTATCAAATTGGGCTTTAATTTGGTTTGAAGATAAAAATATTTATAAGCGCTCTATCTTCACGTAATGTTGTTTTTCGTGGCCATCTAGACTTTTTTTGAAATCTACTGTTCCATTTTCATTGTACCTTTTTATAATTCTGGATATAATGCATCTATGCAGCGAAAACTTTCTAGAAATACCAGCTTGTGACACTTTTTTTATTAAAATCACTAATTATCAAAATTTTAATTTCTTTTGAAATTTTTATTCCTCATGGCATGATGGATAAGCATAAACTAAGTATTTGAGTAAAATGTGAAATAAAATTTTTCATTATTTTGTGTATTATAATAAAATGTTACACATGTTTCTCTACTTTTTTCCAACAATAAAGCACGAATGATAAAAATTCTTTAGAAATATTTAAATTTTCAAAGAAATTTATTTTAAAATCAACTTTATAATTTCGATACTAAATACTGAGTGTTAAAATAAAACATTATTTTCGCTATTTTTAAAAGTTTTAGAAAAATAGGAAATGTTGCTCTACTTTTTTCCAATACTGTAGGTCACAATGTGCGTTTTTAATTTTAAATCCTTTAAGGGGTTAGGCCACTCTAGGATTTTAAAAATATTGAAATTTTAAAACAGGCACGGATCAACTTAAAATTGGTTAGAAAAGAAGTACAGGAGCAGGATATTAATGTGGAAGGCCAATTGTACGGTACAGGCATTGCAGATTGAAGGTAGGTACATAAAAAAACTTGGAAAGCGTTTTTTTCGAAACAACATTTCTCAAATCGGCCGGACTCCTAACACATACAATTTTTGACCTATTGACTTCAAAATTTATCTGTATATTCAAAATTACATTCTCTATAGAAGTATGTAGGATTTTTTTATTATATTGAATAGATCTTTTGTTATAGGTAATTTTATAGCGACTTTTCGTGGCATTTTTTACTTTTTTACTTCAGAAGGGCACCATTTTTGCAAATATCAATATATCAAAAAAATCCTACGTACTTCTATAGAGAATGTAATTTTGAATATACAGTTAAATTTTGAAGTCAATAGGTCAAGAATGTGCAAGTTTTGATCGAGGCTCCCTTGCTATTGTAGGTTAGACTGGATAAATTCTTCGCTCTTGCAGTTATTTTAGACTTGACTATTGAAACTCAATTTGCTGTCAATGAGGATGCCTAGGTATTTGGCTGAGTTTGAAGGAGACATTTGTTGTCCCGATGGATTAATAGTGGGAGAGGAATCTTTAATTTTGTGGTTGAAGATGGTAACACAGACTTGTTAGGATTAGATTGAATACACCATTTTGAAAACCACCGAGACGTAGATTCGACAAGTTCCTGAAGTTGGTGGACAGTTGTGATCAAATTGGTGGAGTGTGAAATTAATGCTGAGTCCTCTGGGAATTGTAGTATATACAAGTTGGGGTGGAATTGATCATAGATGTCATAACAGTAAAGATTATATAGTAATTGGTGAGAGAGGGGATCCTTGTGGAACACCGCTAGATGGAGTTATTGTTTCGGAGATAGAGTTGTTGATTCTAATTCTTATGGACCTGTTATCGAGAAATTGGTTGATTAGTTTTATCAAGTATAAAGGGGTTCCGAGTTTATTAAGTTTATAGATTAATCCTCTATCTCTATACCATACACTATCAAAAGCCTTTTGTATAAATTTTCCTTTTTTGTTTTCATAGTTTTAAAATGTGACTAGGGAGCTCATAAGTATAGAATAGTTTTTTAGTTTTTGGTGTATTCTTGCAGGTTGATTCGGATATTTTCTTCAGAAACTTAGATGTGAATGGTGGGGAGATTGTTTCATCTCCATTGGTTTGATTGATGAATGATTCCATTTCGTTATTAAGTTCTTTTATATTGCATTTTTTACAGTTGTATAGTTGTCTTGATTCTGACGGGGAAGGGTGCTTAATTGTGTCCAGCTCGAGAATTATAGATAGATGGTCAGAGCCTAGATCAGGCGAAAGGGAGACTTTGATGATGTTGTTTCTGATATTGGAGTATAATATCTGGGGCGGTATCATTATTAGATATTAAGAATATTGGCTCAGTAGGGAGACGCTCAAAATTGGAGTTGTTAAGGAAAGCTTTCAATTGTTTCTTCTTTCTTGGCTTGCAATCGATGTTGAAATCAGCAATTATGATTGCATATTTTTATTGAGCTGCTTTTACAAAAATATTTTCTTCCAATTGGGAGTAGAGTTGGATGTATATGACAAAAATGTAAAGGGAGTCATCTTGGAAGGGTAAACTGAAATGAATAAAATTTTTCTAGAAATACATCGTTTAGTGAAAAAAATATGTAGGTTTTTGGGACAACCCTCGTAGAGCACAAACGAAAAATTGGTGCAAACTTCAATACACTCTTTTTACATGCTAATGAAGAAATCAAAACCTTTTCCAGCTTTCTGGGAATTAATTAGGCTATAAACCCTATGTTGCCTGGTCTTATAGTCATTAATACGGTGCTTCGTATTAAATTAATAAAAACCGCTTTACTATGACAATTTTATTATATTTTAGGTTGTGAGTATCATGGTTATACCAGTGATATAACAAGAACTTGGCCTATTAATGGATCTTTTACTCCTTTACAAAAAGAATTGTACGAAATGCTTTTATACGTACAAATGGAACTCATCAAACTCCTACACAAATTTCCTTCCCTTGATGAACTATTACAATTTATGTACGTGATATTAGGAAAATGTTTAAAAGAAGTTGGATTTGGGTGTACAGCAGGAGATACTATCGGACATGTAAGAAATTTTAATCTACAAAATTTAATATATTTTAATTTAATTTTTCAATCCAGTTAGCTTATGAGTTTTGTCCCCATCATGTCGCACACTATTTAGGAATGGACGTTCATGATACCCCTTCTGTTTCAAGATGTATTCCATTACAACCATCGATGATCATTACTGTAGAACCAGGTAAAAATATTAACCATTATTTAAAGCGATTTCGAATGGCTTTTATGGTTGGTTTTTGGTTAATCGAGATTTTGAAAACGGTTCATAAACTGTGACATATTTTATAGTTACAAATTGGGTCACAATCGTTTCGTATGCTACTACACATTGCACAGAAACCATCCAAGTCGATGCAGATACAATTTTTTATACTAAATATGACCGTCTAAGACAGCCTTTATTTAAAAACAAAGCACATTGGCGTAATGAATCAAGAGACCTTCTCTGTAGAGAATTATTTTAGTAAAGTTAAAATTATCAAAAACTTGGAGGGAAAACAGTTAGGGTTAAAATAATGGTAGTCACCCTCATATTTAGCACTCCTGAGGATTTTTTTAAACCCTTCCAATGCACTTAAATGGTGTGCACTAATGTCGAAAAATAATTGCCAAATTTTCAAATTAAGATCTATTATAATAATTTTTTTATTAACAAAAATAGCATTTCTAAGGAAACATTGCTGGACCCTTGTTTATAGGATTTTCTTTTTTATTTTAGTCCAAGGAATTTCAACCCGAGAGATTTTCTTTTATCATAAATTTGAATACTCTGTAGTCATGATTTACTTTTTAACCCCGAAGTTAGATCCATAACTTAATGAAGGACCAGCCTAGACGCTTGGAATAAGTTTTCCATCGGAGATAATAACAGGAAATAGAAAATCCATCACTTCTCCTAGAGCTTCTTTGCTTCTTTTCTAGAGCTTCTTTGCAAATTATCAGCGAATCACTGATAATTATTGCGAATCGCTAGAGTTTGAGAGGAAAAATTGTGAAAAATCATGAGTTTAGCCAAATCTCAAGTTTCCTCCGTTAGATTCTGCAACCTTACACATAATTAATTAGAAGGGTCCATAGGTAAGGTACTTGTAGGTCATTCTTTTTCATACGCTTGAATTTAGTTCAATAACTTTTAAATCGTCTACAAAAAAAATTATGTAAAAATGTTTTTTACACTAGCGTATCTGGCTGCAGCCGTAAACCACTATATTTGCCGTTTAGGAAGTCACTTGTAAGAAATTACAAACTACAATTTTCCAGAAAATTGTTTTGATGAAATTCAATAACCGTATAATTCTAACTTGTACAGGGTGGGACGAAATCGAAGGGCGTTTTTGAAATGAGAATAACTCTCCTTTTTAACTTAAAAAAATTTAAATTACTAAAAATTAAAGCTTAGATGTTACCATTTAATACTGAAAAAGTGAAATCATATTTTGAAAATTATCGGTCCGTTTTCTCCAATGCACTGCTGTAGTCGTTCCTCAAAGTTCCGTATCAGCCTCTCACATAAGACAACTTCAATTGCCCTAACTTCTGTTTGCAGATTTCTAGGTTTACAATGTAGTTGTCCCATTAAAAATCATCACATGCTGTGAGGTCAGATTGATGTGGAATTTTCAGAACATAATTTCACTCTTTCAATGTTAAAAGCTAACATCTACAATTTTTAATACTCGAATATGAGACAGTTTAGTTTAAATATTTTTCGCTATAATAGTAAAACAGGAACACAAGAAAAAAAAACATAAATTATTGAAAAAAATTTCGTTATAGGTATTTATATAAATGAGAAACATAAAGTGCCAAAGGAGTTGCATGGAATTGGAATAAGGATAGAGGATGATGTATTAATAACTGAAAATGGGCCTGTGGTACTTAGTAATTGTCCGAAGACGGTTGATGAAATTGAAAATGTAATGAATAATTAAAGACCCTGTTATATACTAAATTAATTTATTTTTGTATTAATGTACAAATAACTATTTAATAAATTATGAAGTTTTTAATATATTCTTCATCAATATAAGTACCCTCTTTAAATTTATTTGCGTTACTATATTTTTTAAACTTTTTATCAATATGGTTTTTTATTAAAACTTAATCTATTAGAGAGACAGTTTACTAAATAATTAATTCCAATTTCAAAAAATTTTGTGTAGACATTTTTTAACAGTATTTACCAGTCTATTTGAGTTGGTACTCCGTTTGGATACTCTCCTGTCAAACAAGCATTGCAATGCCCAATCTTAGTTGGAATTTTTGTTTTAATATCGCATCTTACAGCTTTTACTAATCCATCAACACTCAAATATTTAAGTGAATCAGCACCTAAAAATTTTATTTATCTTAATTATCTTAATAAATTATTCAAATCTTATGTTATTTTTAATTCGAACTATTTGATTGATCGCAATTCTAATTATTATATTTTTGATTTGATGAAATTCCATTCCAGAAGAACATTGACGTAACTGCCAAATTGTTATTTTACTGGAAAAGCAAAAACTAATCATCATTTCTATTGTATCGAATAACTTTTATACATTGTCACAACTGCCTGTAATGTTCTTCTGTATCCACTAGAAACAGTGACACAGTAAATCAATTTTGCAGTTACGGCATTCTTATTCTGGAACGGAGATACAATCTCTAGATTAGAAACCAATAAACATTGGGATACTAACCAACATGTTTAGCTAATTCCTCAGAGTTCAATCTGTTAGCAATAAGTTCTTCTCGAGTTGGAATATTAATACCCATGTAACATGGGTACAATAATGGTGGACTTGCAATTCGCACGTGTACTTCCTTCGCCCCAGAATTTCTAAGTAATCTAATGATTGGACCGATAGTGTTACCTCTTACAATTGAGTCATCGATTAAAATAATTCTCTTTCCCTTTACATTACCTGATAAGGCACCTAATAACAATAAAAAATGTGGTTACAATTTTAATTTTGAAAGAATTTAAAGTCATACCAAATTTTTTGTTAACAGCCAATTGGCGTAATCTATTACTGGGTTGAATAAAGGATCTTCCAACGTATCTATTTTTGCATAAAACTTCAGCGAAAGATATTCCACTCTATAAATGATGTAAAAGTATAGCTAGATAAACATATTAAATTTTACCATACCTGTCTTGAAAACCCATGAGCTGCTGCTGTACCCGATTCAGGTACACTACTTATAATATCAGCTTCGACAGGGTGTTCAATCGCTAACTGCCTACCACATTGCATCCGTACGTTATAAACCATTTGTCCTTCGAAGATACTATCAGATCTAGCAAAATAAACATACTCAAATATACAAAATGCTTGAGCCTTATCCATGGGTCTATCAATAATATCAATAGTTCTAATTCCCTCCCTAGTCATTTCTATAATTTCCCCAGCGAAAACTTCTCGTACATATTGAGCCCCGATAGATAAAAATCCACACGATTCAGAAGAAACCACCCAACCATCAGCGCTTCGACTATCATCACAATCACCATCCAGCGCTAAAACATCACCAACTCATAAAAACAAACTTACAACCAAGTGAATACTTACGTTCATTAACTGGTAAAATTTTTCCTAAACATAATGGTCTGTTTCCGTAAGGATCTCGAACCGCATAAATTTTATCTTTGAGCATAATTACGAGTGAATAACTCAATGGAGCTAATTCCATTAAATGCCTGATACGAGCAGGCCAGTCAGGACCATCATTTTCACCTTCTGGTGGATTCAGGCATAGCGCTTGAGTTATAAGTTCACTGTCTGAATGTGTCGATAAACCAACACCTCTACCCAAGACCTACAAATAATAGAAATGTATTGATTGAACGAAGATTTTATTGCGCTATCTAACGGAATTTTTTTATGTACCTAATTAAATATGTACAGACTAGAATCTAGTACTGTTTTTTTGAAAGTAAGTGATTTTTATTTCGATTTTATGAAAATTATTTAAACTTATAAGTGATATATATACCATTTTACGTAAATCATCACAATTTACGAGTTCTCCGTTGTGGGCTACGGCCATGGCTCCATGAGCTGTATGGACTACGAATGGTTGACAATTAACTGTTTCCGAGGCAGCACTTGTTGAGTATCTTGTATGGCCAATCCCCAAGTTTCCTTTTAATTTTCGAATGGCTTCGTCATTGAAAATATTGCTTACCATCCCCATTCCCTTATAAACATTAAAGTGCTTAGCGCATACTCCTTCGCTCGTTACTATTCCTGCTGATTCTTGACCTCTACAAGAAAAAATTTAAACCGTATTATATTTAGATAAACAAAACAACAACAAAATGTATAGTAATTAATATTTTTCCCAGTTTTTTTAACCGTTTTTAAAAAATGGCATAAAATTTAGATAATTTCTTTGGATTTTGGAGAAAAATTGCTATAATTCCTTGTCGTAGAACAATTATTCTTATTTCAACATAATCCGTAGACTAAAATCTAAAAATTAATTACTCTCCCAAATCATCGTCAAGTTCTCATCTATAAATTTTAGTTATCAGTTTTATAAAATGAGCAAATTTTTATAGATTTCAGAAATTTCATGTCAAGTTTGGTTGATTTGATATTAGCAAAGCCAAATCTGTTAAGAAATTTTAAATTTTAATTGTTTTGTTTATAGCGCTTGGTATTATTTTTTTTCGACAACTTAAATAAAACTATTTAACTATGTACTCTGTAGTTTATAACTAATAATAATTTAAAAAAAAATACAGAAAGTGTATCAGCGTGAACTACGGCCATTTTAAAAGTGTACGTTAGCTACATTCACCTCGGTTATTTTCTAAATTTTTGGTATTCTCTGATATTTGATCAAATCGAATTTGACAAGTTTTTATGAGTATTATAAGTTATGTGATCCAGTATTTCAAATTTACCGCCAAATCGGACACTTTTAAAATGGCCGCCAGTGATACACAAAAAATTGACACGTGTCCGGTCTATGTATAACAATAGAAAACATAGAAGTCTTTGTGACGCACAACGAACACAGTAGCGTTTTGTCGAAAAAGTGCGCGAAGTGAGCTATTGCTTATAGCCGCTTTCATTTTACACTCCGGAGCTGTTCTGAGTAACTTCAGAACATTTTACTCCAGTTCTTTTTGACAAGATCATCTGTTCTTGAGCTACTCAATTTGAAACCCCCTGCACCTTAGGACGGCAATATACAATATAGATATTAATTATTCATGTATATTTTATAATTTAGTTATTTTTCGTTCGTCAAATCGATGTTCTTGTTCGCCGTATAATTACGAGCACGGGGGCATGCCAGAGTTACTCGGGCATTTTTGAAAACGAAAGCAGCTCCGATCAAGCAACCACAAAAAACAGAAAGATGTAACGTAAAATAGCAGTTCTATGGTCAAACCGTCTTTAAAATAGCGTGCTGGCGATAGTTTTTTGTTTTTCCTTACAATAAAAGTTTAGTGCACAGGACAATTAGTTTAAATAACTTATTAGTTATATAATAACAAAACTATGGCCGATAAGGCAATCGATGAAAATCCTAACAATTCCAATAGTGATTCAAGTACTGATAAAATGGAATCTGTTCAATTAAATCAATTAAATCCTGAACAGATCAATAACAACTTTCCACCTGAAAAAACTGGTAAGCAAGAGAATCCTAAAAATGAGTTAATTAATGAGCAACTTAGGATGTATATGAATTTATTAATTAAACAAGTTGAGGCTACAACATCGAAACAAAATATAAATGATGTTACGTTGAAAAAACCTAAGAAAGAACATCCAACCGTGCCAGAATTTGATAAGGAAGAATTGATTAAGAAAGTACTCGAGGATTATGAAAGTATTTTGACAGACGATTGCCATAATATTGACATTTGGATTAAATTAATTAATTTTCAAGACATTGTTTTTTGCTTAATAAAGCCGAGTCAACCAAGAAGTGAGTCAGCTGAGTTTCGAGCTCTTACAAACAAAAAGTTGGGCCTTTTGCATGAGGCACTTTCTACTAATCCTAATTGTGAAAAACTTATTCGTTTACAAGTGAGCGTAATGCAGGCTTATTTTGAACCAGAGAAATTACAAGAACGGCTTGGAGTGTTAATGGGAAGTAGACGAGGAAAGGTTATTTATTGGCAGGGTATAATAGAAGCAAATCAAAGTTCTTTTCAAAAGTGTAAGGTTAAATATATATTTGTCTTGTATAAAAATTGCCTTACTGATTTACTTACTGTATGGTTACATAATAAAAGCGGTGACAAAACAGCAGATGAAGAAGCCATGTTGCGAATGATGTATCAATGTGGATTGTTTTTAAGACAAGCAGGATTTTTCGACCAGATGTGGTATTTCATTAAAGTTGCATTGCAAGAAAATTTCCCAGCGAAGTATAAAAATTTATTTAATATCTCCGTTGATATTAATAAAAAGATATTAAAACGTATGAAAAGTGACTGTATAAATTCAAACTTCAATGAAGCATGGACAAAAATTGAAATTAAATATGACCTCTGTCATTGGTTACCAGACAAATCAATTGATAATCCAGAATTTAAGCCTGCATATTTGAGAGGTGTTCAAAAATATCTTAAACCATTTGACTTGCATCGTAGCACTTTTAAATTAACTGTAACAGCTTTAACACTACTTAAACTACCACTACTGCCATGTAAACATACTACTATGAAAACATTTGGAATGGATTCTGTCCCATGGGCTTTGGAGTCGGTTGAAAATTTAATCCCGATATATTTATCAGCGCACTCACTTAATACTGATAACGACATTGTATTTAAATGCACAAAAGGTATATTCGCTAGACCACAATACCTCAAAGATTTGCCTGGGAAGGAGACATATTTGATGCTAATAGTAAATACCATGATGTCATGTATAGAGTGTTTAAAAGGCGAAGAAAAATTAGCGGTTCAAGTTTGGTGGATAAGATTTTTCAGATTATTAAATATTTTACGACGGTCTGGGAACTTTGATATTACTGATGTTCTATGGAGAAAACTAGCAATCAATGTTCGTAATTTGATTAAGGAAAATACTGGAAATTTAATTTTATTACAAGAATATGCGCTGTATGATTTTGATTCTGGATTTATTCGTAAAGCTTTCGATAAACTTAAGGAATACCTAAAAGATAATAAGAACAAATCCGTAATGAGTATTTACAAAGAACGAGATGTAAATGGATTATGCTCAGTATTTCGAACTTTAATAGAGTTATTAGTAAACAAAGGAATTAATAAGAGTTTAATTTTGGAGTATTTTCTCATTTTTATTACTCGAGACAATTTCGATGAGGAAACACCATATATAAAACCAAATTTTGAAGAAATTAATACCAAATTTAGTGAAGTAACTACATTATTGTTGCAAAATTATGAAAATCAAAATCGAGTGGAAGGTTTTCATCACTTTTTACCTGATTATTTTATAAATTGGATTCTTTTAAATGCATGGTTTTTATACCTATATTCATACGACAACTGCTATGCTTTTATAAACAAAGTGATTAAGGTACTGGATTCACATGATTTGTCGAAGGGTTGGCATCAAGAAAATTTAACAGAGTTCCTAATAGCTATTAACTACAGAGAAAGTAAAATCAGGTCTGACTCGGATTTTTTTAAAAAATTTGATGTTTTACTCGAGATTTCAATAGAACGTTTTCCCAACAACCTTTTTATTCTATCCATATTTGCAAAGCTGCAAAATGACCGTGTAGAAAAGAAATGTTGGTTATATATTAAACACGTTTTATTAACTCCGGGCCATGCTTTGCCTAGTTTCTTTTTAATACTGATTCGTACCAAAAGTGATTTTCCTCCAGATGAAGACCCCTCTGCAGGTGAGATTATTTCTTTTTATTATTTAATATAACATATATAATTTATATAACTCTAGAAAACCCGTAATAAGCTTTCTATGGTAATCGAATTGAATTTGATTAATCTTAACCCTTTTACAGGGAATTTTGATTTTGTTTCTCTTAGTGTTAATTTAAAGAGTGCCGATAGGTTTTTTCTGATATTCTGAGAATCAATTTTCCTTTTGAAGCACTCAAAAATCAAAACTACACAATTATTTATATAAGTAATACTAAATTTTATTGTATGTTTCAGGTCCTGTGGCATTAGCCGACTATCATCATGATATGCTGAAATTGTTCCAGCAGTTAACAAATGAAAAGTTGTGTACTCGAAAGTGTGTACTAGTATGGGAAGCATATTTTATTTATGCGTATAATTATTTTGGTTTGACAAAGGCTCTCGATGTTTATTTTGGAGGAATAACTTATGTCCCTTGGCTTAAGGTAAATATTTGCACCTTACTATATGGCATCATTTTTTTGTTAAATTTAAAATATATGATTGTCTAACTTATCAAACGTCATTCTCAATGAAGACCTGTTTATAATTTTTAAATTGCTGTTTATTTTATTTATGTTGTGTGTAATGTTATTTAAGTGACGGTAGGTAAAATTGTTGATTCGTCTGTCAGCTCAACTCACCCCAAGCTCCATAAATTCAAATCAAAATAGTATTTTATTTTAATAAAACATATTAAGTAAAATATATTTAAAGACCTTGGTGCAATAACCGGTCAAGTCCAATTCTAAAAGTTGTGGAAAAATGATAAAAAGCCTCTAGAAATCAACACATATTAATATAGAATAATACATATTTACATACAGGCTGTGTAAATCTCGGATGTGGATGGCAACGGGACTCTGGTTCAAATTTCGACGTTACTTTTTATTCTGATTCCTTCTAAAGTTTATAAAACTCAAATACGATCATTTATTGTTTTAGTTTTAGAAGGAGACACGATAAAAGGTAACGTCTTAATTTGAACCAAAGACCAGTAGACCAAAGAACAGTAAAATGGTTCCAAGAGTGCTTCCCTGAAGGACCCCGATGTTATCCACGCATTGTCTTTTTTTAGATTCATAAATATTCCCTTTATTAATAAAAACAATTTTGTGGTCTTTAACCGGACAATTTATTTACTACAATATTCCTCTTTTACATTGGAAACGTTTCGACAACCATATTTATTTGTAGTCATCATCAGTCCCTTCGTAAATTTATGGAGTAGTAAAGTCATAAGGTAAGAACGAAACAGGTGCCTTTAGAAGGCAATCCAAAACCATCACAACGCACACATTGTCTTGTTCTTGCATACGCTGCAGTTCCAGCATGAATTTTGGTGCTTCTGCACCAATGGCTTGCTAATCAATTACCATGCAGATTAATCACTGCGATTTCTGTTGACTGTAGCCAGTGTTCGCTTACACACAAAATGTCACAGGAAATATTATCACAAGTTATCTTATTTCTAAAGCACTGGGCGTTTTGGTGGAAAAATTTAAGGTTCTTTTTTCTTTTTGTTGATTTAAGCACTTTCTTGTTCATCTTCTCTGGGAATAGATGATTGTTTTATCAAATTATTTTTTAATGGCCAAAATCCTTCATAATCTGTTGTTCCCGCAATCGTTGCTGTTAGTCTTTGATGTACAATTTATATCAAATGCATTGTGATTTGTGTCAATTCCAACATTAAATTTGTGGTTCGCTGTGATGCAGTTTATACATGCCTCCGGATTATCATCCTTACAGTCACGTTGATTTGCTGCACAAAATAGGCACTTAATATTACTTTTGCACTCTTTTGCCTTGTGACCAAAACAGTGATGGTGACAGTTTTAATAGCGGTGCTCTTTCCCCATTACTTCCTTGAAGCTCTTGTGTTCAACTTCCAAGATGATATTAAAACTATTTTTATATGACTTAGGTTTCGCTAATACCTATTTTGAATTTAGCCAATATATTTTAATAGTTGGGGTATAAACATACATAATTGTGCTTCACACTTGACAAATCACCAATCAATCGACGATACTCAAATTTTTTCCAAATAAAGTGAAATCTCAAAAAATGCACTTTACTGGTTATTGCACCAAGGTCTTTAATTAATTTAAAAAAATTACTAAAATTTGTTTTACTTGAGAATGTAGCCATTTATCCGCTGAATAAGTGGATGTCGTCTGGACTACCGAAAGAAAACCAAACAGTTCACTTTCTTTTGCATTTAAAAATCCGTAAGCAAGTCAACTTTCATGTGTATCAATGTTGGGCTAACAAAAACAATACGTGGGATGAGGTGGCAGAAATTAACAATCCCGAGAGATGTTAAGTTAGGTTCGAAAAGTAATTTATTTGGTGTATGTACTATACGATATTAAAGATATTTTATTTTTTCAGTCTCTGCATACAAGTTTAGCAGATTTTCACCCTAATCGATTACCTAGTATTATAAACGTAATGAAAGATATAGGAATAAATGTAAATGTTACTATAGAAAAATTGATGAAATTACAGAATAAGTACTTTAACTAAAGAGAAAATATCAATTAATTCTATTTTTTAATACTTTTCTGTAATCTAGTTATAATTTTTATATTCTCAAGTTTTGGTTCATATTGTAAAATGATTTAAATGTTAAAAAAAAAGTGTATTTATTACTTAATTCTATTTTTTAATACTTTTCTGTAATCTAGTTATAATTTTTATATTCTCAAGTTTTGGTTCATATTGTAAAATGATTTAAATGTTAAAAAAAAAGTGTATTTATTACTTAATTCTATTTTTTAATACTTTTCTGTAATCTAGTTATAATTTTTATATTCTCAAGTTTTGGTTCATATTGTAAAATGATTTAAATGTTAAAAAAAAAGTGTATTTATTACTTAATAAACCGTTAGTTCCTTAAGTTTATGTTTATTTTAAACCGAACAATTTTGTGGTGTACAATAAATTGCACTAAAATAAACCAAAGTAAATTTGCAAAAAATTAAAAAAAAAACTATTTCAAACTTAATAAATAACCAAACCACATAATAACTTGTCTCCAAAAATAAGCATTTACAATTATTAACACATTACCGCTCGGAGACATAAAAATATGTTTTTTGATGAAGTCATGAATGCTTCTAAAATGCCAGAGACATATAAATATGATTTAACACGTTATGCATAATAGAGTTCGATGTAAACAATAACATGTAATCTATTCTTTTATTCGTTATTGCAATTGTTGGAGTTCTGTCAGTATATCGGTATAGATATTTTGACAGTTATAACCATTTTTTTAAAAGCGATTTCGAATGGCTTTGGTTCTTAGATTGGTCTGTCATATTGGACCAACCGCATTCGAATGACATTGTAGTTCGTTTGGTTCTAGCCAATTTAAGCGATTAACTAAAATATGAACCGTGGTCGGGAGCACGGTTCTATCTTTGGTTATTCGCCCCATCTCTTTCTATCAGTTCGAATGGGGAAGCAAGAACCGAAAATGCTGTCAAATTTTTGGTTAACCACTAACCAACCAAAGAAGCCATTCGAAATCGCTTTAAGTGATACAACACAGTCGAAAACCTTACATTATACCGTATACCTAGCTACACACAAGAGTTTAAATGCTAAAGTAACCCGGACCGTAATGTGTTAATTGAGAGATAAGTGCCTGTTTTCACCAACGATACTTAAAACTTAGACATTGCCTAACATAAAATTGGTTTTCACCAACGTTAGGCATTGCTCATAGTGCAATTTAATAAAAAATACCTAGCAACTTAACAGATAGGCATTGCTTTAAATGTCAAAAAATGGGTAGAAATAATTATTTTGAGGAGAACAACGAAGTAGATTTGGTTCGGAGGTTTCAATTAAAAAAAGCAACTGCTTTAATTGTGTTACGGTATATTGAGGACTAACTTGACTTTGCTAGATACTACACTTATGATTTATGATGGTGAAATTGACAACTTGGATATTAGGTATTGCTTCGATGTAGGTATTTATTTAGGCAAAGTCGGTTCTCTCGGTCAGATTTTGGGAATTCGCACCCAAGGTTTGAATCGTATTGAAACCAACTATGAGTTATAAAGTAGACTTCAGAGTGGATTGTGAGCAAGTTTTAAAAGAAACAGAAAAAATGAACTCAAACGGGAAAGGCATTGTTGGTTTTTCCTTGTTCGAGTTGAAGGTAATTACACAAAAAGACTACTTAAATTGACTAATTATTAAAATATTATCATGACTAAAGTATTTCTACAAGCGAAATTTCTACCGTTTAATTTTAATTTTGAATAATAACCGTCGTTGTGTAAAACGCGTGGTGTGTTCTGTAGGGTCGGCTATTTATGCACGTTACTAAACAAACGTAGATTTTGGTTGCGTTCGTTTAGTATATTCAGTTTCATATACTGAGTGTTCCAACATATAAACTCACTAACTAATTTTATTACTTTATTAATTATAATATACCGATATAAATAATAATAATATTAAATTAAATTAGTTTAAGCCGTCTTTGTGCGAACGGCTATTTACGGTACGTTACTAATCAAACATTGATTTTGGTTGCGTTCGTTTTAGTTATATTCCGTTTCATATACTGAGTGTTCCAATACACATACTTACTAACTAATCTTATTACTTTATTAATTATAATATAACGATATAAATAATAATAATATCAAATTAGGTTACTTTAAGCCGTCTTTGTGAGAACGAAGTGCTGTGTTTACGGTACTTACTAAACAAACCTAGATTTTGGTTGCGTTCGTTTTAGTTATATTCCGTTTCATATACTGAGTGATCCCATATACTTACTAACGGATCTTATTATTTTATGAATTATAACGGGTGGAAACGAAATACGGAACATCTCTATACCTTCTTTATTTATGAAAATAAAAATTTGAAATTTGATTATGTCGTATGGTTCAAGAATCTCAAAAACTGCTCGCTCGCCCTCTGGTGGCAAAAATATGAACATTTATATTCAATGCATACTTTCTTGATTGAACGCATTTTAACATTTTTTTGAGCATTACTGAACCTTTTATGTAGTTATAAGGTACTAAAATGCATTTTAAACACAATTTTTGAAACTGACAAGTACCGAATATCCTCCATTTATATCTGTACATAGGTAAAATTCCGCATGAACATAATTGTATGTTATATGTATAGGTATACCGGGTGTCTAAGAGATTATCTTTCAACAAATTGCAGTCAATTCCTGACACCTCTAGCTACTTTAAATAATTCGTAAGTGCTGCAGAATCCATTCATAACCTGACTTAAAGAATGTCAATTGTCGCTTCTTAATTGAATTTTCGTATAAGCTATTCTTTTTAAATAAGTCAGTTACCTTTCTAACTGAAACTGATCCAACGATGTAAAGAAAACAGAATTGGAGTATATTCTTTAATTAGAAGAAAATGAAGTACTTTTTGGGGCGGCATGTTGTTTGCATGATACGAGCAACAAAAATTTCTTTTACATTTATGGAAGGTTAATTATAATAATTTTCTTGCGGCGGCGAAAAAGTACTTTCTTTTTAGCCTAGGGAGTAAAAATTATGCTCGTTGTACGTCGAAAATGTACGAAGTGGTACGAACATGACCATAAACTCAAGTAAGAGAGAAAATACTTGTTACAACCTGTGAAGCGTCACAGAAGGCTGACGTTTGAAGAAAAAATAATATCTCCGAAATTATTTACTCTACGCCGTTCAATATACGATTTTTTTCGTACAAACTGATTTTAAGCAAATTATTTTTTTAAACACGAATAAGAGTTTTTACATTTTTTTATACATTTAAAGTATAAATAAGCAATTTATTCAGTTTTTTCTACAAAAATATACTCCAGTTGTAAAATGAGAGAGAAATAAAAATATTTCAAAAGTCAAATTATTTTAGACTTGGATAATTATTACAAATTATATTATTTATATTAAGAATAATGAGAATTATACATATTAATTAGGCGCTGATAAGGATTATGTTTATGGCCTATAATGTTTTTAGATCAAAAAATGTGAAATACTAAATAATTTTAATAACGCACCAAAAAATTTAAAAAGTTTATTTTTTTAAAATTTTGGATGTGTCGTAATAATTAACTTGAATAAAGCTTGCTTTATTTTTTGAAGTGGTTAAATGTGGTATTGTAGTTCTTGGTATTGTATGAAAATGACATGAAGTGATTAGAATTTATAAGATAATAATACCAATTTTAGTTAATAACATAGAAAAAAAAGCTTATGCAATGTAAAAATTAAAGTATAATTGAATAAATGTTTCCGCCTTGGGGGTTTTGGTTGAATATAAATAAAAAAGAGCGATAGAATAATTAATAATGTTTTTGAAATAATAAAACGATCAATCAAAATTATTTAGGTAGATACCTGTGTTGAAGAGCGACCAATCCCCAGCAAATAATTTGGGATATTTCTAGATTAGTGGGCCAATCTCCGGTTCCTATGGCCCCGAAAACGCCACACTCGTGTGTTAACCCAGTTTCGTTTTCATTTTTCACTTTCAGTTTCTGAATTCCCGTCTCCAGCGTGTTCATTTTCTTCAAAATTTTGAGTAAATCGTGTTACTTTTTAAGAGTTCGACGCGTTTGTTTTCCAACTGCTGCGTTTCGCAACTTAAATTTGAAATGATAACCTACATGGGTTCCGTAATAAATTTATTATTTTTTTGTTTGGCAATTTAGCGTTTGGGTCAGCGGTTATCACGCGAGTGATTAAAAAGATTTTTTGAACTTACTTAATTTTTAATAAGCGCGAAATTGATTATTTATTTACTTCTATTTTTTTATTGAGAAATTTTTTGCGTTTGATTATTATTTTAGTAGTGCGCAAATAAATTATAACTAATATTCGGAATTAAGTGATCGAATATTTAAATAAACACGTGGACGTGGCCCCCCTCCTTAACGTGACGTACTAATATTGTTTTAATTTTAATTTAAGAGTATATTCATCAACTATAATTTAATTCGAATACTAATATTAAATTATATTGCCAAATCTATACTGACGAAAGGCGAAAATGTTTTGTTTGCGTGTTTAGCTATTTCTTAAGCATTGTGTTGATGTTTTAATTCAACTTACATAAATATTATCTACGATTATCTCAATAAACTTCTCAAATATATTAATAGAAATAATAAAAAAAAAATATTTATAAAAAGTACAGTAAATTTTATCCACAAAAAACAAAAAAGTAGAAGTCTATCTTTTTTAGTTATGAAGCTACAGCATTTTGAATTTTAGGTCTCCAATTTTTGCCAAAAATCACAAAATTGCTTTTTAACTTTTTAACCAATATACGTAGAATTATAAGAAAATTATCACTAGAAGCTGAAACCGTCCTCTTTCAATTGGTAATAATATTTATACAGAAATGAGTGATATAATGTTCAATAAAAAACCACAAAGAATTTTTATTTTCTTAGTTTTTGAATTTTTTTTCCAAGATAAAACCCATTAAGGTTGTATTTTTTTAAATTTTCTGAAAGTTCTCCACATTTATAACAAATCAGGGTAAAATTTAAAAACATTGCTCTTTTCCTTCTCTTACTAAAGCCTTCTGAAGTTACTCCCAGAAGAACTTTTCTGAGCACAGTCTATTACCTGTTACCATCGTCAGGTAGACTGGCGTGAAACAGTTATAAAATATTTGGCATTCCATCAGGTATCCCTTATATTTTAATTGACAAACTATGCATCCCTTATGATATACCGTACGGCTTATTTGACAAAATATGTGCTCAGTATTACTACTTCTGATACAAGTAACTTCAGAAAGCTTTACTAAGTGAAGGAACTACGGTTTCAAAAATTTCCCTGGCTTGTTGAGAATATGAAAAAGTTTCAGAATATTAAAAAAACATAACCGTAATGGGTTTTATCTAGGAGAAAAATAAAAAAAACGAAAAAATTATTTTTTTTTATTTTTTTTTTGATCATTTTGATTTTTTTTTTCAATATTTTAGCAATTGTTTTTGTATTACTGTTATTACCTATTGAAAGAGGATAGTTTTAGCTTTTTAATGATATTTTATCCTTATACACGCATTCGTTAAGATGTATTATAATAATTGGGGATTTTGTGATTTGTAATAAAAATCGGCGACCTAAAATTCAAAAGGACATAGCTCCAAAACTAAAGGAGCTACAGTTTCAAAATTTTCCCTGTCTTGTTGAAAATATGAAAAAGTTTCAGAGAATTAAAAGAAACACAACCGTAATGGGTCTTATCTAGGAGAAAATTAAAAAAAAAACCGAAAAAAAGTTTTTTTTTAGTTTTTTGATCATTTTGATTTTATTTTTCAATATTTTAGCAATTGTTTTTGTATTACTGTTATTACTTATTAAAAGAGGATGGTTTTAGCTTTTTAATGATATTTTATTATCCTTACGCGCATTCGTTAAGATGTTAAGATTTTATGATTTGTAATAAAAATCGGCGACCTAAAATTCAAAAGGGTATAGCTCCAAAACTAAAGGAGCTACGGTTTCAAAAATTTCCCTGGCTTGTTGAGAATATGAAAACGTTTCAGAAAATTAAAAAAAACACAACCGTAATGGGTCTTATCTAGGAGAAAATTTAAAAAAAAACCGAAAAAAGTAGTTTTTTTATTTTTTTTTTATCATTTTGATCGACGACCTAAAATTCAAAAGGGTATAGCTCCAAAACTAAAGGAGCTACGGTTTCAAAAATTTCCCTGGCTTGTTGAGAATATGAAAACGTTTCAGAAAATTAAAAAAAACACAACGTAATGGGTCTTATCTAGGAGAAAATTAAAAAAAAACTGAAAAAAGTAGTTTCTTTATTTTTTTTTTATCATTTTGATCGACGACCTAAAATTCAAAAGGGTATAGCTCCAAAACTAAAGGAGCTACGGTTTCAAAAATTTCCCTGGCTTGTTGAGAATATGAAAACGTTTCAGAAAATTAAAAAAAAACACAACGTAATGGGTCTTATCTAGGAGAAAATTAAAAAAAAACTGAAAAAAGTAGTTTCTTTATTTTTTTTTTATCATTTTGATCGACGACCTAAAATTCAAAAGGGTATAGCTCCAAAACTAAAGGAGCTACGGTTTCAAAAATTTCCCTGGCTTGTTGAGAATATGAAAAAGTTTCAGAAAATTAAAAAAAACACAACCGTAATGGGTCTTATCTAGGAGAAAATTAAAAAAAAACTGAAAAAAGTAGTTTCTTTATTTTTTTTTTTTCATTTTGATCGACGACCTAAAATTCAAAAGGGTATAGCTCCAAAACTAAAGGAGCTACGGTTTCAAAAATTTCCCTGGCTTGTTGAGAATATGAAAAAGTTTCAGAAAATTAAAAAAACATAACCGTAATGGGTTTTATCTAGGAGAAAATTTTAAAAACCGAAAAAAAAAAAGTTTTTATTTTTTATTTTTTTGATCATTTTGTTTTTTTTTTCAATATTTTAGCAATTGTTTTTGTATTACTGTTATTACCTATTGAAAGAGGACGGTTTTAGCTTTTTAATGATATCTTTTTATCCTTACGCGCATATGTTAAGATGTAATTAGGGATTTTGTGATTTGTAATAAAAATCAACGACCTAAAATTCAAAAGGATACAGCTTTTTTAGTTTTGGAAAAAAGCTAGACCCCCACTTTTTTGGGTTTTTTGTCGATTAAATTTGGTCTAGTTTCTAACCCCGATGATTGGCGAATCATGAACGGAACACTCTGTATAAAAATAGTCCTAAAGACCGATATTTCTGTATTGATAAATTGCTTTTCGAAAAGATTAGAAAAAATAATTAATACCAGAATTGTGGATTTCTATAATAGAATTAATTTATTTGATCCGAGACAGTTATTTTGAGTTGATTTATCAAAAGAAACTGATACAGTGGATCACAATTTACTTCTGAAATTTTTAGATCAATCAAAAGTATCACAGGAATTGTTTGGAAATTAATTGCACCATATTTAATATACAGACCTAATATAAAAATCATAAAAATAAATTTTTAAATTATATGGTAAAATAGGTGTTCCTCGAGGTTCCGTTCTAGGACCACTTCTTTATTTAATTAATTTAAAAAAATCTTCAATTCTCAGAAATTAAACCAAACTACTCTGTTTTTGCTGATGACACTATATTATTATATTCTGGATCGGATAGAATTAATTTGGAAGAGGAAATTAATAAAAACTTAATATTATTTAATAATTGGTTAAAAGGAAAAAACGAAATCTTTTCAAAATGTTTTTTTTATACATTTAATGTTTTTTATATTACTGAAAGTTGTAATTTGATGAATAAACTATTTATTATTAAAAAAGTTACACACGAAGGTTTTGCTTTTTTTTGATAATTGATACCTAACAACTTTTTTAAAAAGGGGAGGGCAAAAACGTCAGTGCCTATAGGCGGCAAAAGGATAACTCGCCACTGATTTTGAGTCTTTTCCTATTGATTTTTAATTTTTTTTTTAGTTTGCAGTAAAATGAAATTTTTAAAATTCAGTACATATTTTTATCTTCTATCTACAGGGTGTCCAGAAAATGGCGCTCAAGCTCTCCAGTGCGTAATTGGGGACCATTCTGGGATGTCCAGAAAAATAGTTAAAAAAATCCCCGTGACCAATTGACCAAGATATGGAGGGTCAAAGTTTGGAATTCAAATTCTTTATTTTTATGAATTTTCAAAAACCGCCAATTGTCCTGTAAAGTTTGGCTTCTCTTTAGTCTTTTAGTAATAAATTTAATTTAAATTAAGTTTTAATAACTTCACAATTTATTTCTTTTAATTGAAAATTATGACAAGTGGTTATGACAGGTAATTTTCAATTTATAAAAATAAATGGTAAAGTTATTAATACGCGATTTAAATTAGATTTATTACTAAGCGACTAAAGAGAAGCCAAACTTTACAGGACAACTGACGGTTTTTCAAAATTTACAAAAATAAAGAATTTAAATTCCAAACTTATTTGACCCTCCATATCTCGGTCAATTGATCACGAGGTTTTTTTTAACTATTTTTCTGGGGATCCCTAAAGGATCCCCAACAACGTACTGGAGAGCTTAGGCGCCATTTTCTGAACACCCTGTATAATACTAAAACCGTAAGAAACGGGGAAGGTATTTTTTTCGTATCGAGTTGAAATTTTGTGTGAGTACGGAGGAGGAAATTTTAAGAGAAAAGTTTAAATTTCCCTTTTCGATTGGACCGCCCCGAAAAAAGTTATTCCACCCCGAACGAAAAATCGAGTTCATCCCCTCAGTGTCCGAAATTCACCCCGAATCGCATTAAATTTTAGTATGTTATAGAGGACCCAATTCTGAAGATGAGGTTTTGACCCGTCCGAATCTATCTATTAAGGGGGCGGAGATACGACCCCTTTTGTATTTTTCCCCAAATTCGGACGTTTTTTTCGCCAAGCCGCGAAAAGCGCAGTTTTTTTGGTCAGATTTTAAAAATTCTGGTTGCATCCTCAAGAGGGATATCAATTCTAGGCAAAGTTCGAATTTCAAATTTTTCCAAGCACCATAACGCTCAAAAAAACATTTCCAAAATCGGTCGATTTTTCTTGCTTTTTTTCCAGTTTTCGTCGGCGTCAACTTTGAAAAATCGCACCCCCGTCCGGTTTTAAAAGGAAGCCACGAAATTTGGCCCCTTTTATTCTCACATCCTGGAGATAGACCATGGCCGTTTTTAAGTCTCCAGGCGCGAAGGTGGTTATCGCGGCGAGTGTACAAATTTAGCGTTTTCTCGGGTGGCAAAAGTGTTCAAACTGTGGGGGCTTCGATATTAAGATCGGCAGGTGAAAAAAAATCGCGGTTTTTTTTATTTCTAATCTACATATACAATACTTTCCCTTGAAACGGGCGGTTTTTTTGATATTTCAATTTTTTTTGTACTTTTGGCGCCCCCAAATTTGTGGTTTGAAATTAGTGCTTTTTCGGCGGCGACTTTGAAAATTCGTAACTTTTGATTTAGACCTCCTAGAGACGCCGAATATTTTTTATTTGCCTCCCCACTTTGTTCTTTATAACCAAAAAAATCGGCATGTTTCAATTTTATCCCTGAACTTTGAAAAAAAATCGCGAGTAAAATGTTCAAAAAATGGGGCTAAATGCGGTAAGTTGGGTGTACCACTTTTGGCCCCCAGTTTCCAAAAAACGACTACATTTTTCTAGACTATCCTATAAAGGAATAACTTCTACATCCGGTAGCGCGTAGGGATTTTTTATTTTCGAAGAGCTTCGGAAGTTATGTCTAAATAAACTCGAAATTTTGAATTTAGGGGTTGGTGGCTCCAGTCGGGTTATTTTTGAACCGATTTGCTATTTTAAAAGCTCAATCGAATGTACATCTCGATCTGAAACCGCCCACGCGTAGGTTTTTTTGAATTTCGATAAAATAACGAAAAAATATTTTTTTAAGATCGCATTTAAAAATGTCGCAATTTTTGACGCGTTTCGTTCTAATCAAGCCTTCAAAATCTATTTCACCCCCCCACGTTTTACAGCTTCTCTGAAAGCATTTAATCTCCACTTTACTACAAAAGAAGAATCACTTCGGTATCTCTTTCCGTTTTCGAGTTATCACCGAAAATGTAGCTAAAATAAGCAAAATCTCCGTTTGGAGCCTAAATTTCGGTCTGAAATTTTTCACTTTGCACAAAATAATTAATATCTTCGAAACTATTAGGACCACCGAGACGTTTAATAGCTTAAAATTCGTACAGTCACCTCCTTGACCGAATTACGTGTTTTAATTTTCGGCTTAAAATTGCGCCGTCCAGAACCGTATTTGTACCAAAATTTGGCCAAAACTTTGCGATTTTTTACAAAAAAACTGTTTAACCGATTTTAACCAAATATTTTTAAAACGCGTCTATCCACGGTGTTTACTTTTGGTAAAAATTTGAAACTGGTAACTTTTATAGTTTTCGAGAAAAAAAAAATAAAAACCGATTTCCATCAAAAATTTTTTTTTAGAATTTTTTCAAAATAGACCCCTCAAATGAAAGATAATAAAAAATAGATGCAATGTAGGGGTTCATTTGCCCTCTACCCCCCCCCCCCCCCCAAATTTTGCTCCCCAAAAACTCAAAAAAATCAATTTTTTTAGGTAATTTATCTCACAAAATATTCAAATTTAAAAATTTTTTATATGTTAATATCAGTACCCCGTATAAAAACCAATTCTGTAAATAAGACAAAAAAAAAATTGGGTGCCATTTTAAAATTAATTTTCCTTTTTTTGGTCAATTTTCAACCAGAAATCAAATAAAGGCTCTGTATTTTTATATTTGTGAATTATTAGTTAATTTACGAAAATATTTGGTGATCAAATTTATGAATTCAATTAATTTTGAGATTTTAAGCCCGAAAACGCGTAGTTTGATTTAATTAAGGCCTAACCTTGGCTGTAACACTGAATACACATGCGCACCAAAAGCAACGCGTGTTTTATCTTTTATCTTGTTTATAAAGAGGAGCACGTTGTTTTGTGCGGCAATTAATTTACATTGTGCCTGCTGTGATTTTTGCTACTCGTTAATACTCAAATTTGCGTCAACAATGGCCAATCCTACACAAGGTAATAAATTTAAATTTTCCTGCAAATAATTAATTTAACGAATTTCAGTTGGAGGTTATAAGTTGGGTAAAATCCTGATTGAAGGAAAGACAAAACAAGTTTTTGATCTGCCTTCCATGCCCGGCCACTGTCTGCTTTTGAGCAAAGACAGAATTACAGCAGGCGACGGTGTCAAGTCTCACAGTTTAACCGGAAAAGCGGCGATTTCTAACAAAACTAACGCCAAAGTTTTTGAAATCCTCAACTCTGTTGGTAAGATTTTTTTTCACACTAAAAAATAAAAAAATATTTAAATTATTATATTTAACGACCGTCAAATTTATTTATTGACACAACCTTGACCTCTCAAAGATAAATTGATGCTTCTTAATAGGATATAATTACATTTAAAGCTTCTTATATCAAAAATATTAAAGTTTTTTTAATTTTCTGCAACAAGGCTTTATATACAATTTTTAGGATTTTTTAATTATTTAAAAAGAAAAAAAAACTATAAAAAATAAAATATCTACATTAATAGTCTTATTTTGGTAATCAATCACCAAAATATTATTTTCAAAAATTTGAATCTAAAACAACCAAATTTGTATAATTTTTTTCCTCCTAAATTTTTATAAAATATATTTTCAAAAAATATACAACACCGAAAAAAGTACTATTTTTATTTATATTTAGAATTTCTAATCGCAAAACAATTGCCTATAATAATAAATTTTGGGTGTGAAATTTCCTTTAAGCCCACCCTTGATGGTTTAATTTATTATTATTAATTTTAATGATAATTTTATGATAAGATATTTTTGATAACTTATTAATTTTGGTAGGAGTCAAAACAGCTTTTGTAAAGTTAGCTTCTGAAAATGCGTTTGTGGCGAAGAAATGTGAAATGATCCCCATTGAATGGGTGACGAGACGTTTGGCTACTGGTTCATTCATTAGAAGAAACCCCGGTGTAGAAGAGGGTTATAGATTCTACCCACCCAAACATGAGACTTTCTTTAAAGACGATGCCAACCACGATCCTCAATGGTCCCAGGAACAAATTATTTCGGCCAAGTTTAATTTCAATGGACGTGTTATTGGTATGTATACTTGCGCAACATGATTTGGTTTATCCAAAATTTATCACTTTCGTCATTCAATCTATAAAAAATATTTTGTTTTCTATCGTAATTATGTAAACTTGACCTCAGGGCATAATAATGATAAAAGGATTATGAAATGTTTTTATTGATTGTTTATCATGTTACTACATAATTGAATTGGATCTAAAAATATTTTAAACACAAATAAGATAATTATATATTTTAATACAAAAAATTGATTTTTTAATAATAAAAAATTTATATTTTTAGGTGCTGCTGAAGTTGATTTAATGCAAAGTGCGAGCATCCTAGTATTTGAAGTTTTAGAAAAAGCATGGGCCTACAGAAACTGTGCGTTGATCGATATGAAAATCGAGTTTGGTGTTGATGAAGAAGGTTAAAAACGAATACGTAATTTACAACAATCAAAATTCTACCTCCAATTTTTTAGGTAATATTCTTCTTGCTGATATCATCGATTCTGATTCGTGGAGATTATGGCCTTCAGGAGATAAAAGACTAATGGTGGATAAAGAAGTGTACCGTCAATTAAAAACCGTCACCGACTCAGATTTGGATACGGTTAAAAGAAACTTCGAGTGGGTTTCTGAACAGTTGGATCATTTAACGCCTGCAAATGATCATTTGGTTGCGATTTTAATGGGAAGTCCTTCTGATATGGAGTTTTGTAAGAAGATTCGTGATCACTGCATGAATTTGGGCGTGAATGCTGAACTTAGAGTTACTTCGGCTCATAAGGGAACAAAAGATACCATAAATATCATTCGTTATTACGAATCTCTTCCATTGAAAGTGATCTTTATCGCTGTTGCAGGTAGATCTAATGGTTTAGGTCCTGTAATTAGCGGTAACTCAACTTTACCAGTGATTAACTGCCCACCAGTCAAAGCTGATAATGTTAACATGGATATTTGGTCCAGCCTTAACGTTCCTTCAGGATTAGGATGTACAACCACTATTTATCCCGAAACAGCTGCTTTAAATGCCGCTCAAATGGTTGGATTGAATAATTATATGGTTTGGAGTAAATTGCGTGTTAAACAATACAACACGTATGTTTCTCTTAAAATGGCTGACAAGGAGTTAAACCAATAATTATAGTTATCGTTTTTTACAAATATATTGTTATAAAAGTTTATATTTAATTAAAATTGTTCCATGATTTAAATTCTTTTTATTCAATATTTTTTGTCATAAAACTAATGTGTTGAATAAAAGTAAAGTTTTTTCTTTTAATTTTTTCTAATTTATTATTTAAAAAATAAAAAATCTTCACATTTCTCAGCTTTATAAGAATGGAAATTTTATGATTTTAATTTTTTTTTGTAATTTTTTAACTTTGTTTTCCATTGTAATGCTTCGAGCAAACGGAACACGCCGGGTTTGTCTAATCTTTTCCAAATTGCAACAGAGGTAAGGGGAAACCTAAAACATTCATTATTTATAATAATATTTTAAAAGGGAATTTTAGAATTCTGTTCGCTCTCTGGTGGTAAAATTGTTAACCTAGAAGGATGGGGCTTCTTATTTGATTACTAGCATTAGTACTTATTTAACGGGTTATATGAACTTTAAGATATAAATAATAAATCTACTTGGGTTTTATTGAATTGTTTAAACACTATTTTATACACTAGTAAGTACTGGTTATCCTTCATTTTAAGCAATTTAAAGTGCCCTCTACTGATAGGTAATATCAAAGACTTCTATGTTTTCTTTTGTTATACATAGACCGGACACGCTTGACATTTCGAAAAAATAGGTGTTTTTTATTTCCCACTTTTACCTGCTAATGAGCTAACTTTTGACGTATAACTTTTACCATTCAATCCATTAATAATCAAAGTTATCGTAATCTATCGCATTAGTTGTTTGTAGTATCTGGTAATTTGTAAAATAAAAAAAACAGCTATTTTGAAATAGACACCAGCGCCCCCAAAGTGTATCAGCGTGAACTACGGCGGCCATTTTAAAAGTGTCCATTGGCTATATTCACCTCGGTTATTTTCTTAATTTTTGGTGTTCTCTGGGGCTGGATTCCTGAAATCTCACACAGTGAATATTACATTCACCTTCCTCGAAGCGCATGCGTCGAAATCTCATCAGCTAATCCAAATTCACTTGGTCTGAACCAGGCGAATCAAGATTCACGAGTGAAAAATTGCGCATGCGCTCGAGGAAGGTGAATTTAACATTCATTTGTGTGAAAGTTCAGGAATCCACGTCCTGATCAAATGAAAATTGAATTAGACAAGTTTTTATGAGTATTATAGGTTATGTGATCTGGTATTTCAAATTTACCGCCAAAACGGACACTTTTAAAATAGCCGCTAGTGATACGCAAAAAATTGATACGTGTCCGGTCTATGTATATCAATAGAAAACATAAAAGTCTTTGGGTGACATTCACAATTAAGAGTGCCTACCGAGTGGAGCATATGCTGCATATGTAGCCTGCTATGCATTCCGTATGAAGCATTTGCAGCATACATTGGGTTTCAAGATCGTGCATTTCGTACATAGCGTGCTCTACCTCTTGCGATGATGCTACGTATGCGGTCATACGGTTTCATGACAGTCAGAAAACTAGTTGTCGGAACAAAGCTAATACTAAAGAAGTTGAATTCCCAACTTTAAAACCTTATATCTCGGTCAACTGGTCAAGAAGTTTTTCAAATTATTTTTCTGAAGATTCCTATGAGGTTCCCAAAAATATTAGTAATTTGCCGGACACCCTGTATAATGTGAAACTCCGAGTACCCCCGGAACAGGGGTTTGTCAAATTCACACCTAGCCGTTCGTTCACTCTTCATGGCGTATTTCTATGATCTTTCCTCTTTCCCTCCTTTTTCACATGTCACCGGAAAAAAGTAAGGACCCTCTAATAATTATTACTATTATTTAGTTATTATTAGCTTTAAAATGATTGTTAAATACAACTATTTCACTTCTATTTGCCCAGCATATCATTTGAAATTATTCGGTTTTATTGTATTGGAAGGAATGAAAAGAAATTTTTAAGAATTTAAAGTCTAACCTCAAAATTAGCACGTGTTTTTGTAAAAATTGCTAAAATAGTTCATAAAACTCAAGCTTGAGAAATGAAACCTGCCCGTTTATATTTTACGTTTACAAGAATTTTAGTTTTCTCGCATTCATTTTAGCTTTATTTCTAAGTATGGAATTCCAAATCAATACTGTATTTGAAATTTATGCAAACAAAATTGTATAGTTTGGAGGGGCAGAAATGCTACACTGCCCCCCGGAACTGATTTACCTAATAAGAACAAGTAATGTATTGAACTCTATATAATTTTTTAATGCAAGTACAAACAAGCTAGGGTATAATGAGCTCTGTATTTAACGAAAACCTGTTTATTGTGAATAAAATCAAATAGTAGGGGAATATTAGCCTATATCGAGTGGCCTCCTGTAACGAGCCACATCCAGTATTCTTGAAGGTTCATTATATCCGAGCTTAACTGTAATTTAAAATAAAACAATAACCATTTTAAAAATTGTCTGTTACCTATTTATTTTTTAAGCTTACAAGAATTTCAGCTTCTCGTGAGGACTCATTTTTCACTTAATTTTCAGGGATGGACCAACAGGCCCACCCCAACACGGAGGACAGGGACGTGAAGGAAATTTTGAGAACCCCCCTAGGGGCCGCTGTACAGACCCAACGCCAGTACACTGACGAGCGGTAAGAACCCTCTTTGAATTATTACTATTATTAGCTTTAAAAGAAGGGCATATTTAGGGGATGGCGGAAGAGGCACAAGCTCTCTCCATGATTATAATATATGGGCTTAACTGTAATTTAATGTAATACAATAACCGTTTTAAAAATTGTCGGTTGCCTATTTATTTTTTAAGCTTATAAGAATTTCAGCTTTGTCGTTGGACTCATTTTTCACTTAATTTTCAGGGATGGACACTGATTCATGAAGAAAATTTTCCTCCTGGTGGTACAAAACCTGCTGACCCTTGCCAACACCCCCCTCAGCGCCCCTACCCCAACACGGCCCTGCTAAACTAACAAAAATCAGGCAAGCGGTAAGAAACCTCTTTTAATTATTAATATTATTAGCTTTAAAAGAAGGACATATTTAGGGGGTTGCTGAAGGGATACAAGCCCCCTCCTTGTTCGTAAAAATAATAAAAAATGAAGAAAAATTCCATTTTTATTTATTTTCACCCAATCTTTGAAATTAATCTTATACGGGTATCAAAACTGAATATTTTTTTATTTCATAGAGTTTTACTGGCCTCGTATTTCACAGATATATGAGCAAACATATCAATAAAAAATTCTTGTCGTGTCGTTTTTGGCGATGAAATCACGTCTACTTCTACGATATTGTTCAGAGTGCATTCGGTTATAGTCTTTGGAGACTGTCCTGTGCTCCTCGAGTGTTCGGAAATCAGTTTAGATTAGTCCTTCATCCCATTCGGAAATTATTTTTGTTCTCCGGGAGAGTCTCGGAACTATCTGTCAAATTTAGTGGATAAAAACTCACCGACATGCTCTTTTAAGCACGACCACTTTGTTCCAACAAAATTTGGTTATACAATTTAAAAGAAAATCTTTTAAATCTATTCTCTTTAAAAAACTTAATTAAATGAATAAAATTCTAACTAAAAATGACTAAAATAAGAAAAAATCAAGGATTATAAATACTTAAACGTTACAAATTTTTAAATTATACAAGAATTTTATCTAAAACTTTAGTTTCTATTTGGCAAGCATATAATTTGAAATTATTTGGTTTCAGAAATGAACAGTGATTTATGATTTTTATTGACCAATACTTGTCCACTCGATCCTTACTTACCTTCGTCTGATACAAGTAAGTATGTTTAATTTTTAATGCAATTACAGTCGAGCTCCTCGGGTATAACGAGCTCTGAATTTAACGAAAGCCTGTTTATAAAAATTCCCTGCCGGACCATCATATAGTTGGGGAATATTCACCTGTACCAAACAGTTGCCCATAACAAACTACATCCATTACTAATGGAGGGGTAGAAGCAACGTCATAAAAACCAAACGTTGAGAAACTTTCATTTAGAAATACATCCATTACCCTTGAAGTTTCTTTATATCCAAGTTAGCTGTAAATTAATACAATAACATTTCATTTTAAAATTTTTACATTGATGATACAAAGGCGAATATGAAATATCCCACTTCGGGTGGTTGAAATTCTTGAAAGTTTTTATTCATTGATATAATTTTAATGCCAATCCTCTATTTATATTCTAAACTTTTGTTGTAGAATTAATTCTTTGTTTAATTTTTCAGATTTGGAATTTATACAAACAAATTTGTATTAAGCAGAAGAAGTATCACCCTATTACTAAACTATGAGACAGGTAATAAACTCTTCCGACTTATTGTAAAAATTAAATAACATTTCAATTATTTTAGGCTACATTGACATAATTGTGCACTTCTTGAATTTAGATGCAAATTATTTAATAAATGGGGGCTGAAATACTGCCCCCCTTACGGAAATACTATATATGTTAAATGGGGGCTGAAATACTGCCCCCCTTAGGGAAATACTTATGGAATTCCAAATAATACTGTATTTGAAATTTATGCAAACAAAATTGTATAGTTTGGAGGGGCAGATATGCTACACTGATTTACCTAATAAGAACAAGTAATGTATTGAACTCTATATAATTTTTTAATGCAAGTACAAACAAGCTAGGGTATAATGAGCTCTGTATTTAACGAAAACCTGTTTATTGTGAATAAAAATTTCCGGCAGACCATCAAATAGTAGGGGAATATTTGCCTATATCGAGTGGCCTCCTGTAACGAACCACATCCAGTATTCTTGAAGGTTCATTATATCCGAGCTTAACTGTAATTTAATATAAAACAATAACCATTTTAAAAATTGTCTGTTACCTATTTATTTTTTAAGCTTACAAGAATTTCAGCTTCTCGTGAGGACTCATTTTTCACTTAATTTTCAGGGATGGACCAACAGGCCCCCCCCAACACGGAGGACAGGGACGTGAAGGAAATTTTGAGAACCCCCCTAGGGGCCGCTGTACAGACCCAACGCCAGTACACTGACGAGCGGTAAGAACCCTCTTTGAATTATTACTATTATTAGCTTTAAAAGAAGGGCATATTTAGGGGGTGGCGGAAGAGGCACAAGCTCTCTCCATGATTATAATATATGGGCTTAACTGTAATTTAATGTAATACAATAACCGTTTTAAAAATTGTCGGTTGCCTATTTATTTTTTAAGCTTATAAGAATTTCAGCTTTGTCGTTGGACTCATTTTTCACTTAATTTTCAGGGATGGACACTGATTCATGAAGAAAATTTTCCTCCTGGTGGTACAAAACCTGCTGACCCATGCCAAC
This sequence comes from Stenus bimaculatus, assembly GCA_963971135.1. Lineage (NCBI taxonomy): Eukaryota > Metazoa > Arthropoda > Insecta > Coleoptera > Staphylinidae > Stenus > Stenus bimaculatus. The sequence continues at coordinate 46,040,872 of OZ020184.1, forward strand.
ACCCCCCTCAGCGCCCCTACCCCAACACGGCCCTGCTAAACTAACAAAAATCAGGCAAGCGGTAAGAAACCTCTTTTAATTATTAATATTATTAGCTTTAAAACAAGGACATATTTAGGGGGTTGCTGAAGGGATACAAGCCCCCTCCTTGTTCGTAAAAATAATAAAAAATGAAGAAAAATTCCATTTTTATTTATTTTTACCCAATCTTTGAAATTAATCTTATACGGGTATCAAAACTGAATATTTTTTTATTTCATAGAGTTTTACTGGCCTCTTATTTCACAGATATATGAGCAAACATATCAATAAAAAATTCTTGTTGTGTCGTTTTTGGCGATGAAATCACGTCTACTTCTACGATATTGTTCAGAGTGCATTCGGTTATAGTCTTTGGAGACTATCCTGTGCTCCTCGAGTGTTCGGAAATCAGTTTAGATTAGTCCTTCATCCCATTCGGAAATTATTTTTGTTCTCCGGGAGAGTCTCGGAACTATCTGTCAAATTTAGTGGATAAAAACTCACCGACATGCTCTTTTAAGCACGACCACTTTGTTCCAACAAAATTTGGTTCTACAATTTAAAAGAAACTCTTATAAATCTATTCTCTTTAAAAAACTTAATTAAAGGAATAAAATTCTAACTAAAAATGACGAAAATAAGAAAAAATCAAGGATTATAAATACTTACATGTTACAAATTTTTAAATTATACAAGAATTTTATCTAAAACTTTAGTTTCTATTTGGCAAGCATATAATTTGAAATTATTTGGTTTCAGAAATGAACAGTGATTTATGATTTTTATTGACCAATACTTTTCCACTCGACCCTTACTTACCTTCGTCTGATACAAGTAAGTATGTTTAATTTTTAATGCAATTACAGTCGAGCTCCTCGGGTATAACGAGCTCTGAATTTAACGAAAGCCTGTTTATAAAAATTCCCTGCCGGACCATCATATAGTTGGGGAATATTCACCTGTACCAAACAGTTGCCCATAACAAACTACATCCATTACTAATGGAGGGGTAGAAGCAACGTCATAAAAACCAAACGTTGAGAAACTTTCATTTAGAAATACATCCATTGCCCTTGAAGTTTCTTTATATCCAAGTTAACTGTAAATTAATACAATAACATTACATTTTAAAATTTTTTATTCACTGATATAATTTTAATGCCAATTCTCTATTTATATTCTAAATTTTTGTTGTAGAATTAATTCTTTGTTTAATTTTTCAGATTTAGAATTTGTACAAACAAATTTGTATTAAGCAGAAGAAGTATCACCCTATTACTAAACTATGAGACAGGTAATAAACTCTTCCGACTTATTGTAAAAATTAAATAACATTTCAATTGTTTTAGGCTACATTGACATAATTGTGCACTTCTTGAATTTAGATGCAAATTATTTAATAAATGGGGGCTGAAATACTGCCCCCCTTAGGGAAATACTTATGGAATTCCAAACAATACTGTATTTGAAATTTATGCAAACAAAATTGTATAGTTTGGAGGGGCAGATATGCTACACTGATTTACCTAATAAGAACAAGTAATGTATTGAACTCTATATAATTTTTTAATGCAAGTACAAACAAGCTAGGGTATAATGAGCTCTGTATTTAACGAAAACCTGTTTATTGTTAATAAAAATTTCCGGCAGACCATCAAATAGTAGGGGAATATTTGCCTATATCGAGTGGCCTCCTGTAACGAACCACATCCAGTATTCTTGAAGGTTCATTATATCCGAGCTTAACTGTAATTTAATATAAAACAATAACCATTTTAAAAATTGTCTGTTACCTATTTATTTTTTAAGCTTACAAGAATTTCAGCTTCTCGTGAGGACTCATTTTTCACTTAATTTTCAGGGATGGACCAACAGGCCCCCCCCAACACGGAGGACAGGGACGTGAAGGAAATTTTGAGAACCCCCCTAGGGGCCGCTGTACAGACCCAACTCCAGTACACTGACTAGTGGTAAGAACCCTCTTTGAATTATTACTATTATTAGCTTTAAAAGAAGGGCATATTTAGGGGATGGCGGAAGAGGCACAAGCTCTCTCCATGATTATAATATATGGGCTTAACTGTAAATATCTGTCAAATTTAGTGGATAAAAACTCACCGACATGCTCTTTTAAGCACGACCACTTTGTTCCAACAAAATTTGGTTCTACAATTTAAAAGAAAATCTTATAAATCTATTCTCTTTAAAAAACTTAATTAAATGAATAAAATTCTAACTAAAAATGACTAAAATAAGAAAAAATCAAGGATTATAAATACTTAAACGTTACAAATTTTTAAATTATACAAGAATTTTATCTAAAACTTTAGTTTCTATTTGGCAAGCATATAATTTGAAATTATTTGGTTTCAGAAATGAACAGTGATTTATGATTTTTATTGACCAATACTTTTCCACTCAACCCTTACTTATCTTCGCCTGATCCAAGTATGTACAATTTTTAATGCAATTACAGTAGCTCTTCGGGTATAACGAGGTCTAAATTTAACGAAAGCCTGTTTATAAAAATTCCTTGCTGGACCATCATATAGTTGGGGAATATACACCTGTACCGAATAGTGGTCCATAATAAACTACATCCATTACTAATGGAGAAGTAGAAGCAACGTCATAAAAATCAAACGTTGAGCAAATTTCATTTAGAAATACATCCATTACCCTTGAATTATATCCAAGCTTAACTGTAAATTAATACAATAAAATGTTTACATTGATGATACAAAGGCGAATATGAAATATCCCACTTCGGGTGGTTGAAATTCTTGAAATTTTTTATTTACTGATATAATTTTAATGCCAATCCTCTATTTATATTCCAAACTTTAGTTGTAGTATTAATTCTTTGTTTAATTTTTCAGATTTGGAATTTGCATAAACAAATTTGTATTTCAAAAAAATGATACCTTCTAAACGTCGTTCCAAACTATTACACAGGTAATAAACTCTTCCGACTTAATGTAAAAATTAAATAATTCAATTTTTTTAGGATACATTGATTTATGGTTTAAATCCACAAGAATCAGTGCATTCTATAGTACAAGTAATGTGTTCAACTCTATATAATTTTTTAATGCAAGTACAGACAAGCTAGGGTATAATGAGCTCTGTATTTAACGACAACCTGTTTATTGTGAATAAAAATTCCCAGCAGACCATCAAATAGTAGGGGAATATTTGCCTATATTGAGTGGCCTCCTGTAACGAACCACATCCATTACTCTTGAAGGTTCATTATATCCAAGCTTAACTGTAATTTTATATTATACAATAATCGTTTTAACAATTGTCTGTTGCTTGTTTATTTTTTAAGCTTGCAAGAATTTCACCTTTTGCTTAAATTTCAGGGAAAGAAGACACAATGCCCCCCCCCCCGCTTCCTACCCCAATACGGCAAGCGGTAAGAACGCTCTTTTAAATATTACTATTATTTATTATTTGCTTTAAAACAGGTGTTCGGAAATTAGTTTAGATTAGTGTTTTATCCCGTTCGGAAATTATTTTTGTTCTCCGGGAGAGTCTTGGAGCTATCTATCAAATTATTAATTATAAATACTTAAACGTTACGAATTTTTAAATTATACGAGAATTTTATCTAAAACTTTGGGAAATACTTCGACAGAAGACTACCCTATCAGTTTACTAGTCTATCCGTTTAAACTAAAAGCGAACGCACTCCAGATCACTTCACTATATGAGAAAAAATGTAAGGTTAGGTTAGGACCTCGAAAAAATTACCCAATTCTGAGTTTTCATCAATAATTTTGTCCTCCCCAAGTTGAAATCCTAGATAAGTCTCACTTTAATATGATTGTTAAATATAACTATTTCTTTTCTATTTGACAAGCATATAATTTGAAATTATTTGGTTTCAGGAATGAACAGTAGTGATTCATTATTTTTATTGACCAATGCTTACCTTCGACTGATACAAGTAAGTATGTGTAATTTTTAATGCAATCAATCAAGCTCCTCGGGTATAACGATCTCTGAATTTAACGAAAGCCTGTTTATAAAAATTCCCTGCCGGACCATCATATAGTTGGGGAATATTCACCTGTACCAAACAGTTGCCCATAACAAACTACATCCATTACTAATGGAGGGGTAGAAGCAACGTCATAAAAACCAAACGTTGAGAAACTTTCATTTAGAAATACATCCATTACCCTTGAAGTTTCTTTATATCCAAGTTAGCTGTAAATTAATACAATAAAATTTCATTTTAAAATTTTTACATTGATGATACAAAGGCGAATATGAAATATCCCACTTCGGGTGGTTGAAATTCTTGAAAGTTTTTATTCATTGATATAATTTTAATGCCAATCCTCTATTTATATTCTAAACTTTTGTTGTAGAATTAATTCTTTGTTTAATTTTTCAGATTTAGAATTTGTACAAACAAATTTGTATTAAGCAGAAGAAGTATCACCCTATTACTAAACTATGAGACAGGTAATAAACTCTTCCGACTTATTGTAAAAATTAAATAACATTTCAATTGTTTTAGGCTACATTGACATAATTGTGCACTTCTTGAATTTAGATGCAAATTATTTAATAAATGGGGGCTGAAATACTGCCCCCCTTAGGGAAATACTATATATGTTAAATGGGGGCTGAAATACTGCCCCCCTTAGGGAAATACTTATGGAATTCCAAATAATACTGTATTTGAAATTTATGCAAACAAAATTGTATAGTTTGGAGGGGCAGATATGCTACACTGATTTACCTAATAAGAACAAGTAATGTATTGAACTCTATATAATTTTTTAATGCAAGTACAAACAAGCTAGGGTATAATGAGCTCTGTATTTAACGAAAACCTGTTTATTGTGAATAAAAATTTCCGGCAGACCATCAAATAGTAGGGGAATATTTGCCTATATCGAGTGGCCTCCTGTAACGAACCACATCCAGTATTCTTGAAGGTTCATTATATCCGAGCTTAACTGTAATTTAATATAAAACAATACCCATTTTAAAAATTGTCTGTTACCTATTTATTTTTTAAGCTTACAAGAATTTCAGCTTCTCGTGAGGACTCATTTTTCACTTAATTTTCAGGGATGGACCAGCAGGCCCCCCCCAACACGGTGGAGAGGGACGTGAAGGAAATTTTGAGAACCCCTCTAGGGACCGCTGTACAGACCCAACGCCACTACACTGACGAGCGGTAAGAACCCTCTTTGAATTATTACTATTAGTAGCTTTAAAAGAAGGGCATATTTAGGGGGTGGCGGAAGAGGCACAAGCTCTCTCCATGATTATAATATATGGGCTTAACTGTAATTTAATGTAATACAATAACCGTTTTAAAAATTGTCGGTTGCCTATTTATTTTTTAAGCTTATAAGAATTTCAGCTTTGTCGTTGGACTCATTTTTCACTTAATTTTCAGGGATGGACACTGATTCATGAAGAAAATTTTCCTCCTGGTGGTACAAAACCTGCTGACCCTTGCCAACACCCCCCTCAGCGCTCCTACCCCAACACGGCCCTGCTAAACTAACAAAAATCAGGCAAGCGGTAAGAAACCTCTTTTAATTATTAATATTATTAGCTTTAAAACAAGGACATATTTAGGGGGTTGCTGAAGGGATACAAGCCCCCTCCTTGTTCGTAAAAATAATAAAAAATGAAGAAAAATTCCATTTTTATTTATTTTCACCCAATCTTTGAAATTAATCTTATACGGGTATCAAAACTGAATATTTTTTTATTTCATAGAGTTTTACTGGCCTTGTATTTCACAGATATATGAGCAAACATATCAATAAAAAATTCTTGTCGTGTCGTTTTTGGCGATGAAATCACGTCTACTTCTACGATATTGTTCAGAGTGCATTCGGTTATAGTCTTTGGAGACTGTCCTGTGCTCCTCGAGTATTCGGAAATCAGTTTAGATTAGTCCTTCATCCCATTCGGAAATTATTTTTGTTCTCCGGGAGAGTCTCGGAACTATCTGTCAAATTTAGTGGATAAAAACTCACCGACATGCTCTTTTAAGCACGACCACTTTGTTCCAACAAAATTTGGTTATACAATTTAAAAGAAAATCTTATAAATCTATTCTCTTTAAAAAACTTAATTAAATGAATAAAATTCTAACTAAAAATGACTAAAATAAGAAAAAATCAAGGATTATAAATACTTAAACGTTACAAATTTTTAAATTATACAAGAATTTTATCTAAAACTTTAGTTTCTATTTGGCAAGCATATAATTTGAAATTATTTGGTTTCAGAAATGAACAGTGATTTATGATTTTTATTGACCAATACTTGTCCACTCGATCCTTACTTACCTTCGTCTGATACAAGTAAGTATGTTTAATTTTTAATGCAATTACAGTCGAGCTCCTCGGGTATAACGAGCTCTGAATTTAACGAAAGCCTGTTTATAAAAATTCCCTGCCGGACCATCATATAGTTGGGGAATATTCACCTGTACCAAACAGTTGCCCATAACAAACTACATCCATTACTAATGAGGGGTAGAAGCAACGTCATAAAAACCAAACGTTGAGAAACTTTCATTTAGAAATACATTCATTGCCCTTGAAGTTTCTTTATATCCAAGTTAACTGTAAATTAATACAATAACATTACATTTTAAAATTTTTTATTCACTGATATAATTTTAATGCCAATTCTCTATTTATATTCTAAATTTTTGTTGTAGAATTAATTCTTTGTTTAATTTTTCAGATTTAGAATTTGTACAAACAAATTTGTATTAAGCAGAAGAAGTATCACCCTATTACTAAACTATGAGACAGGTAATAAACTCTTCCGACTTATTGTAAAAATTAAATAACATTTCAATTGTTTTAGGCTACATTGACATAATTGATTTATGGTTTAAATGGACAAGATTCTGTGCACTTCTTGAATTTAGATGCAAATTATTTAATAAATGGGGGCTGAAATACTGCCCCCCTTAGGGAAATACTATATATGTTAAATGGGGGCTGAAACACTGCCCCCCTTAGGGAAATACTATATATGAATGGGGGCTGAAATACTGCTCCCCTTAGGGATATACTATATATGTAACAGTGCACTTATAAATAAAAAAAATTAAAATTTACTCCCGTTTTTTAATGAATCACCCACTCTTGAAATTTTCAACTAGAACTATTATAAAATATGAATTGGTTCATATTAAAAATCAAGTATAGGTATTATAATTATTTGAAGTTTTTTTGAGATTTGGTCGTGTTTAAGCATTACGCCAACCTAAACGTGGAGAAGTCTTGCAAATTTGGTGCGTGCTTATTTCATTTAGTTGCGAGGCACTTTGGGTGCAGAAAATTTACCTGAGTTTCCAACGCTTCGAAAGTATTTGTAGATTTAAAGAAAAACGAGGAGTTACGAGGTCTTTTAACCGATTTGAATTTGTAAATGCAGAGTCTCCGGAAAGTGACAGATAAATTTTTCAGTACCATAAGTTTTAGAAAAAACACAAAAAAAGTATGAGTTCATAATAAACGCATTTTAATAGGTTCATTCCGACAGACTGAAAAACCGTACATTGACGATAACAGTCATGTGCAATAGACAAACTGCTTTCCATCAGAGACGTGACCGTACAAAGTACTGTTCCGGTTCCAACCAAACTAATTCTACATATTATAGTAAAGACAATGCTAATACTAAAGATGTTCAATTCTCAACTTTAACCTTATATCTCGGTCAACTGGTCAAGGGGATTTTTTGAACTCTTCTGAGGATTCCTGAGAGGTCCCCAAAAAATTACTAATTTTCCGGACACCCTGTATAATCCAAAAAATATTTTCATAAAATAATATTTGGAATAAAACTAAATCACGATGTAAAAATTTGGTTCGCTTATTGGGATAATTTATGACTTTTAACTTCCAACAAAACTTTTTTTTGGCAAAAACCTCAATAAAATGTATTAAATTTATAAAAATGATCGCCGATTTTTCTGGAAAATGTACACATCGAATCCGGTAATGGTTTTGCACTCTTAAAAGTGAAAAAACCTTTTTTTTTTCCAAAAAATTTAATAATCCATGTTCTAAATTTGCATTTTATAATTTCATTTGAAATCTAAGGTGGTAAAATAAGGTAAGTGATTTTTAGTTTTTAATAAATTAATTTAAAAGTAAACGCGGATTTTATATTTTTCCCCTTTGCTAATATTTTTTTTAAACATTTCGGAACCTTTATTGTTTACACTAGTATAAAACGTCAGTAGTAACTTTATCCATTTTAAATATCGATTAGAAGAATATTTATTAAAAACTTTGTAAAACACCACGTAGGACGACCTTAATTTATATTCAAATATATATACATGTAGGTTTAATACTAGTTTCGATAGTTCATTAATTAGCCACAAAGGGCCAATAGCGCCATCGCCGCCATCTATTAGTAGTTTAAATTCCCAATACCGGATGAAAGTTGAAGCTGATGTATGTTTTAGCTCACTTATGTGTTTTAAATAAGTTTTACAAAAATTATGAAATTTTTTATTTATTCAAATTATGAAAATAAAAATTTGAAATTTGACTATGTTGTATGATTCAAGAAAACACATCGTAGGCACTAAATTTTAAATTTTTTTAATATTACTTCTGGTTTTACCGGAAGTGATCAACTTTATTTTTTTAAATGTAACACCCATTTTTTTGTTCAAAATATGAAATTATTTTATAAAAAGAGTATGTTTGTGATAAATTTTTTAATTTTTATTTTCATCCGAAGTTGATAAAAACTACCAAAACTCATTCCAAATAATACAAGTACCTAAGGAAAATTTTATTTTGTAAAATTATTTAAGCAGTTTTTGAAATATTAATTTATGAACTTTTTTTAGTAGCGTTTTTGTAAATAACTCATTTTTTAAATCGAAAGATGCCGGGTCACTTGGTTTTTCAAAAAGAAGATTTTAATACGATTATTTTGGTATCCCATATGTAGGGTGTAATCAATTTACTTGTGCCAGTTTTTCATATTTTTTGTACTCGGGATTTTTCAGAAAAAAAAATGTATCACAAACACACTGCTTTTGTAAAATAGTCTTAAATTATGAACAAAAAAATTAGGTTTTACATTTAAAAAAAATGAGTAGAAAACCGGAAGTGATATTGAAAAACTTTTTGTCAAATTTCAAATTTTTATTTTCATAAATAAAGAAGTTATAGAGGTGACCCGTGTTTCGTTTCCACCCGGTATACTAAATTCGTGAGTTTCTTTATTTTTTAGGTGTTTTCTAAATTTTTTTTTAAACGTAATAATGTCCAAAAAGATTATATCAAATTTTTACTTTTATTAGTGAAACAAAATTGTATTTATTGATTTTTAATTATAACTTTTTTTAGTATCTTGGGCAAACATAAACTTTTATGACCTCTGTAAAATGATGAAATTATAACGAAGGGTATAAAAAAATTTCTAAGAAAATATTAAATAATACTCATGCCCAATAAAAAGTTTATTTGTCTTCAATCTACATATTTTCAATAATTTAATTTGTTATACAGAATATACAGGGTGTCTCACTTTTTTTCCAGCAAAATTTTTTTTAGATAGTAAATGTCATTGTGAACAAAAAATTTCGTATAAACTAAAATTTTTTTGACTCCTTTTACGAAATTACAGCAGTTTAAAAATTTCAACATTTTTACGATTTTTTGTGAAACCCTATATAATTTTTCTTTCTTATCGTCATGTTTTTATTTAAAAGATTTATGGTTTGGATTTTGTCTTTCCCAAATTGCCTTTTTGAACATTATTGGCTGTTTTTAAAATAAGTGGGCTCATTTAAAATTTCTTTGAAAACGTCAAAATGTCGCCTTTTTTTGTGAAAAAAAGTTATTAATATGAATGTGAGACTCTGGCCGGAGGAAAAAAATGCGAATGGCATTTTCGTAAAGAAGAAACACGCGAATTGGTGTTAGGTGGATTACTTTTTCGAAAAATTTGTTTGGATCTTATATTCTGACGGTTTAAAATTGGGGTACGATTTTCGAATTTTTTTAATGAAATTCAAAAAATCGTACCTACCAAACGACGCGACCGATTTTAACTAAACGCGGCTTATATTGTGGATAAAAGTACCCTTAATACTCATAAAAATAATCGGTTTTATCCCGCCCATCAAGCGGCGTCGCGATTTTTTTTTCGAAATATCGGTAGAAAACGGCGCCTAGTAGAATTTTGTGGAGGAAGTGAGGCCCAAACGAATTCAAAATACGCTACATGTGACCTTTAAAAGACTTCTTTGTACGAGGTTAGTTTGAAGTTTTGAAATCTGTATCTTTTGATTTGGCTTTACATCGAGCCACCAAATTGTGATTTTTCATCCCCTTGCGACCAAAATTATCGCTGTAAGTTAAGAAAACATTGCATCGTCGAACTAAAATATGCGATAGAAAGGGTTTTTTATTCACCACGACGGTACGCATGAAATTTTTGTAATTTCGAAAAAAAATCGCGATTTTTTATCTCACTTCCATAGATTTTAACGAATTTTAAAATAAGTAAAGGTCTTCGAGGGCGCTTTAACGTAAAAAAAGATTCGTGTCTCTATTTTTTTTCGTTTAGAAGTTACAACCGAATAATTGTTGAAAATTTGAAAATCTCACGAAAAAATTGCTATGAAATTTTTGATTAATCGGAAAATAATTAATTTTGGCCGATTAAGACAATTTATGGTTTAAAATTTTTAGAATAGAATCCTCCATCGAAGAACGTAAAACTGGTTTTTGTGGTGTCAAAAATGCGTCCTCCGAGGCCGTATTTGTACTGAATATTTAAAAAAACTTTGGAATTTTTTTTTGAAAAAACTAGTCGGTGGATTTTCCTCAAACACTCCTATTTTGGGTGTTTATGTTGAATAATATTTTTAGCTTGCTATTGTGAATACTTTTTGAAAAAATTAAGAAAATCCTTAAAAAAATCAAGCCCAAAAATTATGAAATTTTTTTTTTCGAATTTTTGCAAAAGCGACACCTCAAATGAAAGATTATTAAAAAACTGATTAGTCTATTATTTTTCTATCACCCGCTCTAAAAGGAGTACAATTTTGAGAATCGCACGCGTTTTATAATTTTTTAACTTCTATAGCTTGTAGCTATTTTAAGTGTTTTTTGAAAAGTCCTCATCGATTCCATACCTGGAAAAAAATTTATTCCAGGTCAAAAGTCTTAAAAATGGGTTTTTCGCGTTTTTCAACAAAGCGGTAAGTTTTATCATAAAATTATATCAGACAAAAATTGTTGATCATATAATTATCTATAAAAACTGTTTTAATTCTTTTTTTCGTAAGAGCCACCGTTTCTGAGATATAACGATTATAAAAGTTGTAATCTTCATAATAAGCACATTATTCGTCAAATTCATAATCGTCTAATATTCACGATAACGGGTACATTTTTTAACCAAATTTCAAAAACCCGGTTTCGAATTAAAGGGGAATGTTTGTTTTATAATCCTATCGGAATGAATTTTTTTAAGCGACGGGAAAGCGCTCACGAAAAAGTCAATTTTTTCGCGGTTTTTTCGAGCGTCCTCCGCGACGACTTTGAAAAATCGTAGCTCGGCTGGGTTCGGAATCGAAACGACCAAATCGGGCCCCCTTTTTTCCCACATCCTCATTTACTAAATCCAAAATTTCCGACCCTCCTAGGTTAATCCTGTGGCGAGGGCAAATTTTTCTTGAAAACGTCAAAATGTCGCGTTTTTTAGCGAAAAAAACAAATAGGTAATATTGCTTAGTTTTTGACTGTAGTCGGGGGGAAAAATCGCGAAGGGCATTTTCGTAAAGAGGAAATAGACTTACATTACAATTTTTGTTTGTATCTCATATTCTGACGTTTGAAAATCGGGGTACAATTTTGGACATTTTTTAACGAAATTTAAAAAATCGGACATACCAAACGACCAGAGGCGGATGGGCCATAAGGGAAAATGGGGATATTCCCGGTGGGCCTTTGGGTTAGAGGCTCGTCGGGCCGGTGGCCGAAGGAATCCAAAATCTTAATTTATTAAAAAAAAATTATTTGCAATAATGCTTCTTAAAAAAGTAAAAAAAAAATAATATCTCAAAAACTGGTGGAATCATTTTAATTATGTATACTTCTATTATTTCGAGGGCTAGCAAGTAAAAGGTACTAAGTCAAAAAATTGGATTTGCTTAATTTGAATTTCAAAGCTTCGTAGCATTCGAAAAAGTAGTCAGGGCCGCGTTTCCCACTACACAAAGTAGGCACTTGCCTAGGGACCGCAAATTTAGGGGCCCGTTTTTGAGATTTTTTAATAAATAATTTATTTTCATTTTGGACAGATCCTATTATAAAAAAAATAAATAAACAGAAATGATAAAAAAATATAACAAAGTAGAATTAAATTATAACAAAATTTTCTATAAAATAAGAAGTTTAAATCAACATGGTTAAAAAGTGTTTTTAAAAAGTACAAGTAGGTGCCAGGGGCGGATTTATATACGGTAAAATAATAGGGCTGAAGCCCAGGGCCCCCTCTTTTTTTCAGGCCCCCAAGAAAGCTAATTTGCAACTTAAAAAATAAAAAAAGACCAGTTTTGTAGTATCCCGGAGCTCCTATAGCAACTTTTGTCCCCAAGTGCTAAATCCGTCCCTAGGCAGAATTCTCAAATATATTTAATCGACCGCAAAATTAATTCTGGCGCACTTAGTTTATTATATTTTAAAAATCACTTTAAAGCTTCAAAAAGTAAAATAGTGCAATTTTTACATATACTCATGTTTGTAATGTTTTCTTCTTGGAAACTCGGGTTTATATTTTGCAGTACTATTTAATTTATTCAAATCGACCGCAAAATTAAATCTAGCTCTTTTGGTTTTTTTTTTTATAATTTTTTAAAAATCATCAAGTAAATTTTTTTTAACATACTCGAGTTTATATTTTGCAGAATTCTCTAATTTATTTAAATTAATCACAAAATTAATTATTCTAGCTTGCTTATTTATTTTTTTTATAAATTTTTTAAAATCATTTTATAGCTTTAACAAGTAAAATTAGTGCAATTTTTACAAAATTTTAGTTTTTTTATTGTTTCCCTTGGAATTTTTCAACAAACTCGGATTATTATTTTGCAGAATTCACTAATTTATTCAAATCAACCTACAAATAAATTTTATTTGACGTGGTTATTTTTTATATAAATTTTTAAAAATCATCATGCAGCTTCAAACAGTTAAATAGTGTAATTTGTAGAAAATCTCATTTCTTTTTAATGTTTCCCTTAAAATTTTTCAATAAAGTCGGTTTCACTTATTGCAGAATTCTTTAATTTTTCAAATTAACCCCAAAATTAATTCTAGCTCACGCGGTTATTTTTTTTACAAATTTTTAGCAACTTCAACAAGTAAAATAGTGCAATTTTTACGAAATTTTAATTTTATTAATATTCCCCTTGGAATTTTTCAATAAACTCGGATATATTTCTGGCAGAACAGAAACGGACTTATATTCGGTCTAATAGGACCTCTCTTTTTTTTGGGGACCTTAAAAAGCTAAATTGCAACTTAAAAAAAATAAAAATTGAAGTGATAATATTTTGGGATTAGACTAATTCTGTGGTATCCCGGGGCCCCCATAGCAATTTTTGCCTAGGACCTGCAAGTGCCAAATCCGCCCCTACATGGGGTCCGCGATTAAAATTTGTGCCTAGGACACGAAAAGGCTAGACCCGGCCCTAAAAGTAGTTCTAAAGTACTCTTCACAGTGCAGTCTTATCAGTTAACCGGCCCCACATGTTTCGTCTAAAACGATTTTTTTCGAAAAATTATCAAAGGGTTATAATGATATTATTTGTATCCGTTTTTATTTGGATAACCACTTCTTTTTTGTTTCTCTCTAGCCATCGCATCGTTTATATTCACAAATTTTTATTTTTTTAACCGCACCCAAAATCGAGATTTCGAACTAAAAAGAACTCGCCCCAAATTTTTCAAAAAGAATAAAGGGTTTCTGAAACAGAAATTACGAATTTCTTGTAAATTTCGTTTCTTTTGCCTTTAGGAATGAAAGAATTTCCTGGAATTTAAAGTGATGAGCTTTGAATTATTTTTTATACTTAAATTTTGGAGAAATCATGAATTTTTGAAATATGCATTTTATTGTAAATTTAAGTGAAACTCTCACAAATTTTAAAAAGTTCTACATTTTACTTAAATCTAATTGAATTTAAATCGAATTTTTAAGATTATCAATATTATTTTTTCTTAAATTTCAAGAAAATTAATTAATAGAACAGGCTGTCCCATAAATGGCGGAAGACTCTTTAGTACTTTATTGGGAACCCTTGGAAAAATAATAACGTATTGAACAACTTTTTAATTTTTGGAAAATCCTGTATAAATTCACAAAATGCAATACATTTGAAGATAATTTTAAATTGCAAAAAATCTTTTCTTTTTAGAAATTTACGACATTCGATTCGGATAGTGTAGATTTTAAATAAATGTTATATTCAAAACAAACAAAAAACACAACATTTATTGTTGGTTGGGCGTCGGGCCGTAGGCCATTGCCTTTTTGTCCTAATGGGTATAACGGGTCTGACTCTTCAATTAATCTAGATTCTAGATAACTAATTCTTTTTTACAATAGCAAATATTAAACCAAAATATGTTATATATTTTTGACTTAGTGCCTTTTGCTTGCTGGCCCACGATTTAGAATAAGTTTTGGTAGTTTCATCCGGATGAAGAAAAAAAGTTTTTTCTTAATTTACCAAAAAATTAAAATGATTTTCACAAAAATTTAATTTTTTTTAAATACCCCCAATCTGAACTAAGAAATGGTGTTACATTAAAAAAAATATGTTGATGTTATTTGAGGCAAAGCGTTTTCCTTTTTAACCATAGAATGTAGACAAATTTCAAATTATTATTTCGATTTTCGTTTTTATTCCAAAACCAATCTAGCTAAAAGTCGTTCCAAACTTTAACACCTATATCAAGTATTTAATACGTTTAGCTTGATTCTGATTCAATCTTCATTTTAAGATTGTTACTCTCCTCTAAATTTTCTCTGACATGTTTTGAATAGTGACAATATATTGGATGTTCAATATATTAGAAAAAAAATAAGGGAAAAAACTGGCACTGTATATCCTTTTTTATTCATATCGAAAAATCAAAAATGGGCCGACAAATATTTTTTCCTGGGCCGCTAGTGTAAAAAATCATGAAATCGAGCATTAGTTCTGCAGTCATAACTGAAGTTTCCCTCGTTAGATTTTCAATTTTTTTTTCAGATTTATAATTTAAATTGATTAGGCTACATCCTGCCAAAGAGTTCCCTTCTGCAACCTAGCACAAAATTAATTATAGGGGTACAAAGTTAAGGTACTTTTAGATCATTGTACATTCTCCAATTTTTTTTTTCTTTCTGGCAAAAATTAAAGAAATGACTTTTAAATCAACTATAAAAAAAATTATACAAAAATGTTGTTCATACTAGCTTTTATGACTGCAGAACTAATCCACTATATTCGCCGTTTAGGAAATGGTTCTTAATTGTAGTACTAACTAGGATCATATGTGGAATAGTATGTCCAAGGAATAGTATGTCCCAGCAACCCTTTACGTAAGTATGTCCCAGGAAAAAAGGCGGTGTGACACATCTAGGTGATTTTCATTTTCAGTAAGGTGTGGTTTTAAAATTGTGGCTCAAAGTGAAATAGGTGGCGCATCTAGGATACTTTTATTTTCAGTACTGTGAAAATTGTGAAATTCAAAAAAAACGAAATTTGTGAAAATGGCGAAACTGTTGAGAATTGTGAAAATGTTAAAAATGTTGAAGATTGTGAAAATGTTAAAAATTGTGAATTTTAAGAATTTATGAAAAAATATAAAAAATTTGCTCTGAAATTTTTTACTTTTCACAAAATAATTAATATCTTTGAAACTATTCAACTCAACCGGACGCTTAAATCCGAAGAGAAAATTGAAAAATTTGGAAAACTTTTTTTTTATTGACAAAAAAACGGAAATTTGAAAAAAATTCTGTCACCCAGTGGAGAGCTCAATCGGGATCTTGCAAAGACTTATCGCACGTCCGTAGGATGATTTTCTGATTTTTCCTTAAAATGACAAACAAATAAAAAATTTTGGAAAACCCAAAATACCCGAAAATTTTGATTCGGCTCGCATTCGGTCAATTTTTAAGATATCGTCATCATATTGGTTATTGTACGTTTCGAAAGCGATTTTCGATGTTATGAGTGCCTTCGGAGGAGTTTAATTTATGTGCGCGACTTGTCCGAAAAAAAGTCATTTTTTTTTATTCGATCCTGAAGGAATTTTTGAACGAAAAAAAATTTGTTCGGTGCGGCTCGGCGTCCTCTTTAAGAATCCGAAGAGAAAATTGAAATATTTTGATAAACTTTTTTAATTGATAAAAAACGGAGAATTTTTTTTAAAATTTTGGCTCAAAGTCGAAACTTGAATTTTAGTCATTTTGAAAACTTGAAAATTCAGGTCCTGAGCGAAAAAAATTTTCGATTTTATTTTTTAAATCAAAAAGGTGGCCCAAGGAAGCAGTACCGTACGAAATTTTGTAAAAATTCGTCGAGCTGTTCTCGAGAAATGTCGAAAAAATGTAAAAACAAAAGAGGTCGATATCTCGGCTCGTGGTGGGAAATTTGAAAAAACTCTCCGTCACGCAACCCTTTGTTCAATTGCGAATACAATCTGCGAAATGGCAAATTTCTAAAAAAATCTCCTGATTTTGAAAAAATCTTGGATTTTAATCGCGCGAAAAAATGCGATTTTGACTTTTTTTTTACCCTCGTGCCACTACATCGATTTTAACGAATGATAGCTTATTTTAAAGGTTTTTGCGTAAGCTTTCACACAAAAAAGATTCGTTTTGATATCTTTATTCGTTTAGAAGTTATGACTGAATAACTGTTGAAAATTTGAAAATGTCACTTTTGGACGAAGAAATAATTAATTTTGACCGAACTAGTTGGCCGATTAGAACGATTTATGGCTTATATTGACCGATAGAAAAATATTTTTAGTTGTTTTACAGCTTCAGTTGATGTGTATACCTGGTGTACTTAGGCATATTATGAAGATTACAACTTTTTCAACTTTTATAATCCCCATATAATAAATTATAAACCCCATTTTTAAGACCATCGGCCTTGAATAAAATTTTTCCAGGTACGGGATCGATGGGGACTTTTCTTCTTTACGGTGGGTCTTGAGGGAAAAGAGGTTGCAAAGACAACTTTAATTTCATTGTAAAAACATGTATTTTTGTGGAAAACATTTTTGCAAAATTCCGAATGATTCTAGTCTCAAAATGAATAATTTTTTTGATTTGCAGAAGAAGAAGGTAATTTATCATGAAGTATGGTTGCAGTATTTGGAAAAAAGAGGAGATCACTTGGTTGGTGAGGTGGATGAGGTGGATGAGGTAGATGGTCGGATGTGTATGGTTATTCTCGACTCTACCGAAAATGAATGTTCGACGTGGACAGTTTTAAGAATGAAAATCTACCTAAGGGCATTGAAAGAGGTTCATGGACATCTTGGGCGGACAAACCAGCGTGTATCCGAACACATGCCACAGGTATATTCCAATATCCCCGACCAGTCGCATGAGTATACTTTCAATAACAATACTTGACCAAAGCAGGCAAACCAACAACCAGCCAGTTAAGTTAGTTCACTCACTCCATGTTCAAAAGTTTAACATTCAGTTTTGCCGTTTATAGCGCTTATAGGCAGGAGATAGCAAATTAACGAGTTCCGTGCTTGATTTGATCACATTGCGCATCCATAAACGCAAAAATAATTAGTGATCGGTTTTATTTTAACATTTCTTTTGTTTGTGTTGATTGTTGACCAGTGCAGTTGCTAGGATACGAAATACGAACGAAACAGGAATTCATTTCATTTAAATTAGGTATTTTTATATTTTTTTTTTTTGAAATAAACCACTTTACATTTTGAGCACACTCACATTTATTCATGTGTTTATTCAAGATAGCCAAGCGTAAAATGATAAAAACGCACTCAAAACGAACACACCACACCTTCATCGTGTTGCGGTAATTTTAATTCAAGTTCAAAATAGATAAATATGTAAAAGTAGAAAACTTGTATTTTACTTTAAATAAATTGTTTATAATCACCACAGTGATTTAACGCGAATTTAGAATAAGTTGCTTCAATTGGGAAATCTGTTACTTCAAAGCGAGATTTTGAATTAGCAAAGGTTAAAAAGGTAACGAATTTATTATTTACATTACATCACAACACATTACATTTATGCAAGTGCTTAGATATTAAATATTAACACTTTATTTTATCATTTACAATTTTTTTATTTATTTTCTTTCAATCGTTAAGTAATAACACCTAATTCTTGCCCAATCTTTAATTAAAACAACTGCAACTCTATTATTAATTAGAGCAATCGACCAATGTCAATTATTAATTATTAAACATTGCTGAACATTTTATTATTTTATTTTGCCTCATTTCTACATCATCAATTAAATTTTTCAAAAAACACCCAACTATTACATTTTTTTTTGATATCTCATCTTTTTTACCATTTTCAAATTATTCAACTTTTTTATTATTAACTTGGATAATTTTTTTTAGTTTTAGCTTAGATCATATTTTTTAGAATTTTATTTAGGTCAAATACACATTTTTTTAGTAATTTTATTTAGGTCTAATAAAAATTTTATTAGTAATTTTTTGTTTTGTTTTGAAAGGCTGAAGATTTTTTTTCAATTATTTCGAAGAAATACATAATAGTTTGTAAAACATTATAATTTTTAGGAAAATACAAAAAAAATGTACAATATAAATAAATCATATTTTTTTAAGGAAAAAAAAAATAAAAATTAGATAAAAATGGTAGTCACTATTTTTGCTGAAATCTCGGTTATTTGATGATTATTTTGAATTTACTCTAATTAATGATTTTAAGCATTTTTGCAATAATTTCCTTTGAGTTTTCCATTTCATCTTATTTCGAAAAAATGTATTAAATAATTGTAGAATTAAAAAAAACGTATTTTTTTAAGGAAAAAAAATCGAAGAATTACATATCAATATTAGTTTTTGAAACATTATAATTTTTAGGAAAATACATAAAAATGTAAAATATAAATAAATCGTATTTTTTAAGGAAAAAAAATAATAAAAATAACAAATAACAAAAAATCAGATAAAAAATGGCACTCAATGTTTTTACTGAAATCTGGGTTATTTGATGATTAATTTGAATTTATACTAATTAATGATTTTTAGCATTTTTGCAATTTCTTTTATCATTTCCTTTCAGTTTTCCATTTCATGTTATTTCGAAAAAATGCATTTAATCAGTAAAATATAAAAATTATATCGCCTATTTTCTTGATGTCTCATATTTTTTACCTTTTTCAAATTATTCAACTTTTTTTACAAAATTCATTTTATTAACTTGGATATTTTTTTTAGTTTTGGTTCAGATCATATTTTTTTGAAGACATCTAATTTTATTTAGGTCAAATTAACATTTTTTTAGTAATTTTATTTAGGTCAAATAAAAATTTTTTTAGTATTTTTTTTTGTTTTGAAAGGCTGAAGATTTTTTTTTTTCAATTATTTCGAAGAATTACATAATAGTTTATAAAACATTATAATTTTTAGGAAAATACAAAAAAATGTACAATATAAAGAAATCATATTTTTTAAGGAAAAAGAAAAAAAATTAGATAAAAATGGTAGTCAATATTTTTGGTGAAATCTCGGTTATTTGATGATTATTTTGAATTTACACTAATTAATAATTTTAAGCATTTTTGCAATTTTTTTTATCATATCCTTTGAGTTTTCCATTTCATCTTATTTCGAAAAAAAGTATTAAATAATAGTTTTTGAAATAATAATTTTCAGATAAATACAAAAATTGTAGAATTAAAAAAAACATATTTTTTTAAGGAAAAAAAATCGAAGAATTACCTATCAATATTAGTTTCTGAAACATTATAATTTTTAGGAAAATACATAAAAATGTAAAATATAAATAAATCGTATTTTTTAAGGAAAAAAAATAATAAAAATAACAAAAAATCAGATAAAAAATGGCACTCAATATTTTTACTGAAATCTGGGTTATTTGATGATTAATTTGAATTTATACTAATTAATGATTTTTAGCATTTTTGCAATTTCTTTTATCATTTCCTTTCAGTTTTCCATTTCATGTTATTTCAAAAAAATGCATTTAATCAGTAAAATATAAAAATTATATCGCCTATTTTCTTGATGTCTCATATTTTTTACCTTTTTCAAATTATTCAACTTTTTTTACAAAATTCATTTTATTAACTTGGATATTTTTTTTAGATCATATTTTTTTGAAGACATCTAATTTTATTTAGGTCAAATTAACATTTTTTTAGTAATTTTATTTAGGTCAAATAAAAATTTTTTAGTATTTTTTTTGTTTTGAAAGGCTGAAGATTTTTTTTCAATTATTTCGAAGAATTACATATAAGTTTGTAAAACATTATAATTTTTAGGAAAATACAAAAAAATTTACAATATAAAGAAATCATATTTTTTTAAGGAAAAAAAAAATAAAAATTAGATAAAAATGGTAGTCAATATTTTTGCTGAAATCTCGGTTATTTGATGATTATTTTGAATTTACACTAATTAATGATTTTAAGCATTTTTGCAATCATTTCCTTTGAGTTTTCCATTTCATCTTATTTCGAAAAAATGTATTAAATAATAGTTTTTGAAATATTAATTTTCAGATAAATACAAAAATTGTAGAATTAAAAAAAAAACATATTTTTTTAAGGCAAAAAAAAATCGAAGAATTACATATCAATATTAGTTTCTGAAACATTATAATTTTTAGGAAAATACATAAAAATGTAAAATATAAATAAATCGTATTTTTTAAGGAAAAAAAATAATAAAAATAACAAAAAATCAGATAAAAAATGGCACTCAATATTTTTACTGAAATCTGGGTTATTTGATGATTAATTTGAATTTATACTAATTAATGATTTTTAGCATTTTTGCAATTTCTTTTATCATTTCCTTTCAGTTTTCCATTTCATGTTATTTCGAAAAAATGCATTTAATCAGTAAAATATAAAAATTATATCGCCTATTTTCTTGATGTCTCATATTTTTTACCTTTTTCAAATTATTCAACTTTTTTTACAAAATTCATTTTATTAACTTAGATATTTTTTTTTAGTTTTGGCTCAGATCATATTTTTTGCAAGACATAATTTTATTTAGGTCAAATAAACATTTTTTTAGTAATTTTATTTAGGTCAAATAAAAATTTTTTTAGTAATTTTTTTTTTGGTTTTGAAAGGCTGAAGATTTTTTTTTCAATTATTTCTAAGAATTACATATTAGTTTGTAAAACATTATAATTTTTAGGAAAATACAAAAAAATGTACAATATAAAGAAATCATATTTTTTAAGGAAAAAGAAAAAAAATTAGATAAAAATGGTAGTCAATATTTTTGCTGAAATCTCGGTTATTTGATGATTATTTTGAATTTACACTAATTAATAATTTTAAGCATTTTTGCAATTTTTTTATCATATCCTTTGAGTTTTCCATTTCATCTTATTTCGAAAAAATGTATTAAATAATAGTTTTTGAAATAATAATTTTCAGATAAATACAAAAATTGTAGAATTAAAAAAAACATATTTTTTTAAGGAAAAAAAATCGAAGAATTACATATCAATATTAGTTTTTGAAACATTATAATTTTTAGGAAAATACATAAAAATGTAAAATATAAATAAATCGTATTTTTTAAGGAAAAAAAATAATAAAAATAACAAAAAATCAGATAAAAAATGGCACTCAATGTTTTTACTGAAATCTGGGTTATTTGATGATTAATTTGAATTTATACTAATTAATGATTTTTAGCATTTTTGCAATTTCTTTTATCATTTCCTTTCAGTTTTCCATTTCATGTTATTTCGAAAAAATGCATTTAATCAGTAAAATATAAAAATTATATCGCCTATTTTCTTGATGTCTCATATTTTTTACCTTTTTCAAATTATTCAACGTTTTTTTACAAATTCATTTTATTAACTTGGATATTGTTTTTAGTTTTGGCTCAGATCATATTTTTTAGAAGACATATAATTTTATTTAGGTCAAATACAAATTTTTTAGGAATTTTTTTTTCGAGATTTTGAAAGGCTTAAGCGATTTTAGAGACTTTTTTTTCAATAATTTCGAAGAATTACATACATACATATCAATAGTAGTTTTTTAAACATTATAATTTTTAGGAAAATACAAAAAAAATGTGAAATATAAAGAAATCATATTTTTTAAGGAAAAAAAAAATAAAAAATCATAAAAATGGTACTCAATTTTGTTGCTGAAATCTCGGTTATTTGGTAATTAATTTTAATTTACACTAATTAATGATTTTAAGCATTTTCACAATTTTTTTATCATTGCCTTTGAGTTTTCCATTTTATATTATTTCGAAAAAATGCATGTCAATAATTGTTTTCGAAATAATAATTTTCAGTAAAATATAAAAATTATATGGCCTATTTTTTGATATCTCATATTTTTTTACCATTTTCAAATGATTCAATTTTTGTTTAAATTCATATTATTAACTTGGATAATTTTTTTTAGTTTTGGCTCAGATCATATTTTTTTAGAAGACATCTAATTTTATTTAGGTCAATAACACATTTTTTTAGTATTTTTTTTTTCGCATTTTTAGAGATTTTTTTAAAATTATTTCGAAGAATTACATATCAATATTAGTTTTCAAAACATTATAATTTTTAGAAAAATACAAAAAAATGTAAAATATAAAGAAATTATATTTTTTTAAGGAAAAAATTTAAAAAAAAATAACAAAATTCTCGGTTATTTGATGATTTATTGTAATTTTTTTTATCATTTCCTTTGCGTTTTCCATTTTATCTTATTTCGAAAAAATGCATTTAAATAATAGTTTTTGAAATAATAATTTTTAGAAAAATACAAAAATTGCAGAACTAAAAATCAACACATTTTTATGGAAAAAAAAATAACAAAAATCAGATAAAAAAAGGTACTCTCAATGATTTTTGCTGAAATCTCAGTTATTTGATGATTAATTGTAATTTACACTAATTAATGATTTTAAGCATTTTTACAATTTTTTTATCATTTCCTTTGAGTTTTCCATTTAATCTTATTTAAAAAAAAATGCATTTAAATAATAGTTTTTGAAATAATTATTTTCAAATAAACACAAAAATTGTGGAATTAAAAAAAAAAACATATTTTTAAAGAAAAAAATAACAAAAATCATATCAAAAATGGTACTCAATGTTTTTTGCTGAAATCTCGGTTATTTGGTGATTAATTTCAAATTTACACTAATTAATGATTTTAAACATTTTTACAATTTTGTTTATCATTTCCTTTGCTTTTTCAATTTCATCCTATTTCGAAAAAATGGATTTAAATAATAGTTTATGAAATAATAGTTTATGAAATAATAATTTTCAGAAAAATACAAAAACTTGCAGAATTAAAAAATAATACATTTTTAAGAAAAAAAATAACAAAAATCATAAAAAATGGTACTCAATGTTTTTTGTTGAAATCTCGGTTATTTGGTGATTAATTGTAATTTACACTAATTAATGATTTTAAGCATTTTTACAATTTTTTTATCATTTCCTTTGAGTTTTCCATTTAATCTTATTTAAAAAAAAATGCATTTAAATAATAGTTTTTGAAATAATTATTTTCAAATAAACACAAAAATTGTGGAATTAAAAAAAAAACATATTTTTAAAGAAAAAAATAACAAAAATCATATCAAAAATGGTACTCAATGTTTTTTTGCTGAAATCTCGGTTATTTGGTGATTAATTTCAAATTTACACTAATTAATGATTTTAAACATTTTTACAATTTTTTTTATCATTTCCTTTGCTTTTTCCATTACATCCTATTTCGAAAAAATGCATTTAAATAATAGTTTATGAAATAATAATTTTCAGAAAAATACAAAAAATTGCAGAATTAAAAAATAACACATTTTTAAGAAAAAAAAAATAACAAAAATCATAAAAAATGGTACTCAATGTTTTTTGTTGAAATCTCTGTTATTTGGTAATTAATTTTAATTTACACTAATTAATGATTTTAAACATTTTCACAATTTTTTTATCATTGCCTTTGAGTTTTCCATTTTATCTTATTTCGAAAAAATGTATGTCAATAAAAGTTTTCAAAATAATAATTTTCAGTAAAATATAAAAATTATATCGCCTATTTTCTTGATATCTCATATTTTTTCACCATTTTCAAATGATTCAATTTTTGTTTAAATTCATATTATTAACTTGGATAATTTTTTTTAGTTTTGGCTCAGATCATATTTTTTTAGAAGACAAATAATTTTATTTAGGTCAAATACACATTTTTTTAGTATTTTTTTTTTCATCTTATTTCGAAAAAATGCATTTAAATAATAGTTTTTGAAATAATTATTTTCAAATAAACACAAAAATTGTGGAATTAAAAAAAAACATATTTTTAAAGAAAGAAATAACAAAAAATCATATCAAAAATGGTACTCAATGTTTTTTGCTGAAATCTCGGTTATTTGGTGATTAATTTCAAATTTACACTAATTAATGATTTTAAACATTTTTACAATTTTTTTTATCATTTCCTTTGCTTTTTCAATTTCATACTATTTCGAAAAAATGGATTTAAATAATAGTTTATGAAATAATAATTTTCAGAAAAATACAAAAACTTGCAGAATTAAAAAATAATACATTTTTAAGAAAAAAAATAACAAAAATCATAAAAAATGGTACTCAATGTTTTTTGTTGAAATCTCGGTTATTTGGTGATTAATTTTAATTTACACTAATTAATGATTTTAAGCATTTTCACAATTTTCCACTTTATCTTATTTCGAAAAAATACATCTCAACATCAATTTTCAGAAAAATACAAGGAACAAAAGTTCAGGCAATTTTTTATCTTTAAGTTTTTGAAATTGAAAGAAGCAGTTAACAATTTATTTTTAAACACCAATAAATTAATAAAATTAACACCAAAGCTTTTATAAAATTTGCAAATATGTACAAAGTAATTTACGCTTATAAATTGATTATTTAAATCTTATTAGGACTTATTATTGTACTTTTCCGTCACCACTTATTAATTAGCACATAAAATAGGATAGTAAATTATAATTTATTATTAATAAAAGGCATTCTTGTAATATTTAAGTATATACAATATTTATAGACATAAGATATTTATTGTAGATTTGAAAGTACTTTTTTTCATTAGGTAATGTATTCAAATTATTAAAAGTCATTAATTATTAAAATTTTATACACAAAAGTTGTTGTTTAATAAATAATTTACCCAATTTACAAATTAAAATTACGTAAAATAAATAAATCGGCGTTTAATTAACAATTATGTAGTTTTACATTTTAAAATTTGTTTAAAACATGAAATGTTATTAAATAAGTTATTATAGTTTTTATATTTCTATTGGAAAATTTTTAAATTTAATACCTTTAATAATATTAAAATTTTATAGTCGGTTTAATACCATTTGTAGAACCAAAGTTATGAACAAGAATGTAAAATAGTGCGATTTTGAAAATTAAAATTTATTTACTAAAAAATTAATACTTTAAAAAATATAAGATTTTTTTTTTATATTTTAACTTTTGGAAATTATTTTAATACATTTAAACTCCTCTAATATTAAAATTTTATAGTCGAATTTTAAGCCCCTTGTATCTACTTTAATTTTAAAAAATATTTATTTTAATACCTTTTTTAAAACCAAAGTTATGAACAAAAATGTATAATATTGCGATTTTGAGAATAAAAGTGTATTTACTAAAAAATTCATATTTCAAAAACTACTTAGGGTATCGTAATGTATAATAACTTAAAATTTGTAAGAATAAATGTTTTTTCAAAAAACATCAAAAGTATTTTTAAAAGTTTATAAATGTGCCCTCTAGGGGCGTTTTTCTATAAAAAATTCCTGAAAATTTCGCTATTTTTTTTTGAAAAAACTAAGTGACCGATTTTCATTAAATATTTTTTAAAATACGCCGGATTAATGTATCTATTATGAGTAAAAAATTCAACTCATTAGCACTTATAGTTTTCAAATGAAAAATAAAATATTTTGTGTTTTTGACCTAAAACTAAAAATATAAGATTTTTATTTTTTATTTAAACTTTTGGAAATTATTTTAATACCTTTAATCTCAGCGAATATTAAAATATTATAGTCAGATTTTAAGCCCCTTGTATCTACTTTAATTTTAAAAAAGATTTATTTTAATACGTTTTTTAGAACCAAAGTTATGGACAAAAATGTAAAATAGTGCGATTTTGAGAATAAAAATGTATTTACTAAAAAAATAATATTTTAAAAACTACTAAGGGTATTAAATGTATAATAAACTGACGTCATAAGTGGGTGAGATATTATTTGATTGTCGGTTGGCGCTCACCTTTTACCCTTTTTTACTGACGTCATCCTAATGGTGGTTGCCTATTTTTAAATTTATTTGAATCGCCAATAGAGCCTATTTTTGTACAAAAAAAAATACCAAAAACTTCGCGATTTTTTTTTGAAAGAATTACCGAACCGATTTTTATCAAATAATTTTTAAAATACGCCGGATTACAATATTTATTTTTAGTAAAAAATTTAAATCATTAGCACTTATACTTTTTGAAGGAAAAATAAAATTTGTTGTGAATTTACACTAAAACTTTTGCGCACAAACAAGCGATTTTGAGAATAAAAATGTATTTACTAAAAAAATTATATTTTTTAGAAAGCTCGAGTAAAAAATATATTTTTATTATTTGGTATTTTTAACAAAATTGATGCAAAAAAACCTTATTGTTTTTCGATTTTTGTTTTAATTTCTCAATAAATAAAATAATGTTGATCAATAATTTCTTGTTACATAATTGAATTAATGGATTACCTACTTTTGAAGTGGGTTTTATGATTGTATTAGACATTGATAATAATTTTTAAATACACCTTTCCTTATTTTGATTAGTAATTATCTTAATCGAACCCGGAAGATTTTCAAGGGCTTAGTTGCATTAAAAATCACCGCCTCCTTGCTGTAATTGAAGCAGACAGGCTCCAAGTTCGCCTTGATCAATGAAAACCAGCAATTTTTCACATAACCTTAAAAACAATTTCCGGTTGATCAATCAATCAATGAAAAAATAAAATATTAAAGAAATAAGTATTTTGAAATTAAGTATAATTTTTTGCTTAATTCGGTCAAGAACCCACATTTTTTGTTTTATGTGAAGGAATGAATTATTAAAATCTATTTCGCAATTTGATAAAATTTACCGTTTTATTAAGTCATTAAATAAATGTATTAATTCATGGGTTCATGAACTGATGATTTATAATTATCTTGGAAATAATTATAACTACTGTTTTATTTAGTGCTAAAAGCGTGAAAGCTTTATAAAATATACAAAAGCATCGCTACGAAAATTAACATAAAATTCATGAAACATCAAAAATTTTATGGTTTTTAATGCGTGAAAATTTACGTAATTGTTATTTTTTAATAAAATTTAAAAGGAAATATAGTGCTTGAAATGACAAGTATAAATGCATTAATTTTTACATTCATATTTTTTTTTGGAAAAAAAAATGTAAGGGCTCAATTTTTTTATATTTTGTTACAGATACAGTCCTTAGTAAAACTGCATAAAAAGTTTTTTTTTAAATCAGACCATGAGTCAAAAAATTAAAAAAAATATTAAGAAAATAGTCACGTTTTCCGATTTTATTTTTTTTATCGAAAACAAAAAAATGTAAGGGCTCAATTTTTTTATATTTTGTTACAGATACAGTCCTTAGTAAAACTGCATAAAATTTTTTTTCAAAATCAGACCATGAGTCAAAAAATTAAAAAAATGGTCACTTTTTCAGATTTTATTTTTTTATCGAAAACAAAAAAATGTAAGGGCTCAATTTTTTTATATTTTGTTACAGATAAAGTCCTTAGTAAAACTGCATAAAAATTTTGTTCAAAATCAGACCATGAGTCAAAAAATTTAAAAAAATAGTCACTTTTTCAGATTTTATTTTTTTTATCGAAAACAAAAAAATATATGGGCTCATTTTTTTTATATTTTGTTACAGATACAGTGCTTAGTAAAACTGCATTAAAAGTTTTTTTTTAATCAGACCAGGACTCAAAATATTTAAAAAAGAATGAAAATAATCAGTCACTTTTTCAGATTTTATTTTTTTTATCGAAATCAAAAAAATGTAAGGGCTCAATTTTTTTATATTTTGTTACAGATACAGTGCTTAGTAAAACTGCATAAAAAGTTTTTTTTTAATCAGACCAGGAGTCAAAATATTTAAAAAAGAATGAAAATAATCAGTCACTTTTTCAGATTTTATTTTTTTTTATCGTAAACAAAAAAATGTAAGGGCTTAATTTTTTTATATTTTGTTACAGATACAGTCCTTAGTAAAACTGCATAAAAACTTTTTTTTAAATCAGACCAGGAGTCAAAATATTTAAAAAAGAATGAAAATAATCAGTGACTTTTTCAGATTTTATTTTTTTTTATCGAATACAAAAAAATGTAAAGGCTCAATTTTTTTATATTTTATTACAGATTCAGTGCTTAGTAAAACTGCATAAAAATTTTTTTCAAAATCAGACCATGAGTCAAAAAATTAAAAAAAAATTTAAAAAATAGTCACGTATTCGGATTTAATTTTTTTTTATCAAAAACAAAACAATATAAGGGCTCAATTTTTTTTTTATTTTGTTACAGATACAATGCTTAGTAAAACTGCATAAAGTTTTTTTTTTAAATCAGACCAGGAGTCAAAATATTTAAAAAAGAATGAAAATAATCAGTCACTTTTTCAAATTTTATTTTTTTTATCGAAAACAGAAAAATGTAAGGGCTCAATTTTTTTATATTTTGTTACAGATTCAGTGCTTAGTAAAACTGCATAAAAAAATTTTTCAAAATCAGACCATGAGTCAAAAAATTAAAAAAAATTTTAAAAAATAGTCACGTATTCGGATTTAATTTTTTTTTATCAAAAACAAAACAATATAAGGGCTCAATTTTTTTTTATTTTGTTACAGATACAATGCTTAGTAAAACTGCATAAAGTTTTTTTTTAAATCAGACCAGGAGTCAAAATATTTAAAAAAGAATGAAAATAATCAGTCACTTTTTCAGATTTTATTTTTTTTATCGAAAACCAAAAAATGTAAGGGCTCAATTTTTTTATATTTTGTTACAGATACAGTCCTTAGTAAAACTGCATAAAAACTTTTTTTTAATCAGACCAGGAGTCAAAATATTTAAAAAAGAATGAAAATAATCAGTCACTTTTTCAGATTTT
Source organism: Stenus bimaculatus (assembly GCA_963971135.1). Lineage (NCBI taxonomy): Eukaryota > Metazoa > Arthropoda > Insecta > Coleoptera > Staphylinidae > Stenus > Stenus bimaculatus. The sequence goes on from OZ020184.1 coordinate 46,070,400, forward strand.
ATTTTTTTTATTGAAAACAAAAAAATGTAAGGGCTCAATTTTTTTATATTTTGTTACAGATACAGTCCTTAGTAAAACTGCGTAAAAACTTTTTTTTAAATCAGACCAGGAGTCAAAAAATTTAAAAATAAATTAAAAAAATAGTTACATTTTCAGATTTTATTTTTTTTATCGATAACAAAAACTTTTACTAAGGACTGTATCTGTAATAAAATATAAAAAAATCGAGCCCTTAAATTTTTTGTTTTCGATAAAAAAAATAAAATCTGAAAACGTGACTATTTTTTTAAATTTTTTTTTAAGTTTTTTGACTCATGGTCTGATTTTGAAAAAGTTTTTTATGCAGTTTTACTAAGGACTGTATCTGTAACAAAATATAAAAAAATTGAGCCCATACATTTTTTTGTTTACGATAAAAAAAATACAATCTGAAAAAGTGACTATTTTTTTAAATATTTTTTTTTTAATTTTTTAACTCATGGTCTGATTTTGAAAAAACTCTTTATGCAGTTTTACTAAGGACTGTATCTGTAACAAAATATAAAAAAATTGAGCCCTTAAATTTTTTTGTTTTCGATAAAAAAATAAAATCTGAAAAAGTGACTATTTTTTTTAATCTTTTGACTCGTGGTATGATTTTGAAAAAACTTTTTATGCAGTTTTACTAAGGACTGTATCTGTAACAAAATATAAAAAAATTGAGCCCTTACATTTTTTTGTTTTCGATAATAAAAATAAAATCTGAAAAAGTGACTGATTAATTTCATTCTTTTTTAAATATTTTGACTCCTGGTCTGATTTAAAAAAAAATTTTATGCAGTTTTACTAAGCATTGTATCTGTAACAAAATATAAAAAAATTGAGCCCTTACATTTTTTTGTTTTCGATAAAAAAATTAAATCTGATAAAGTGACTATTTTTAAAAAAAAATTTTTTTAATGTTTTGACTCATGGTCTGATTTTGAAAAAAGTTTTTATACAATTTTACTAAGGACTGTATCTGTAACAAAATATAAAAAAATTGAGCCCTTACATTTTTTTGTTTTCGATAAAAAAAATAAAATCTGAAAATGTAACTATTTTTTTAATTTATTTTTAAATTTTTTGACTCCTGGTCTGATTTAAAAAAAAGTTTTTACGCAGTTTTACTAAGGACTGTATCTGTAACAAAATATAAAAAAAATTGAGCCCTTACATTTTTTTGTTTTCGATAAAAAAAATAAAATCTGAAAAAGTGACTTTGTTTTTATTTTTTTTTTTAATTTTTTGACTTCTGGTCGGATTTAAAAAATAACTTTTTATGCAGTTTTACTAAGGACTGTATCTGTAACAAAATATAAAAAAATTGAGCTCTTACATTTTTTTGTTTTCGATAAAAAAATAAAATCTGCAAAAGTGACTATTTTTTAAATTTTTTTTTTAATCATTTGACTCATGGTTTGATTTTGAAAAAACTTTTTACGCAGTTTTACTAAGGACTGTATCTGTAACAAAATATAAAAAAATTGAGCCCTTACATTTTTTTGTTTTCGATAAAAAAAATAAAATCTGAAAAAGTGACTATTTTTTTAAATTTTTTGACTCATGGTCTGATTTTGAAAAAACTTTTTATGCAGTTTTACTAAGAACTGTATCTGTAACAAAATATAAAAAATTGAGCCCTTACATTTTTTTGTTTTCGATAAAAAAAATAAAATCTGAAAACGTGACTATTTTTTTAATTTTTTTTTAAATTTTTTGACTCATTGTCTGATTTTGAAACAACTTTTTATGTAGTTTTACTAAGGACTGTATTTGTAACAAAATATAAAAAAATTGAGCCCTTGCATTTTTGTTTCTAAAAAAAAAAAATGAATGTAAAAATAACTTCAGCCCGGTTATGGTGTTTTGGTGGATGAACTCTCATCTTTATGATTAAATAATAAAAAAAAACTACTTAAATAATTATATAATCGCCATTAATTACCTAATTAATTAAATAAAATTATAATATCAGGTGCTCGTGGATTATTTAAATTTAACAAAAAAAAACAATGTTTACTGTTATTTAATATGAATAATGTGAGAATCTTAAACTTTCGATAATGGTTCTATTATTTTCGGTGAAAAATGTAAGGCAAAAATGGTGATATAACAAAAGTAAATCAATGGAGTTTGTAAAGCAGTTAATGTCAACTTTCTCCTGACCTCCAGTCAACGTTGAACAGTTTCATGATTTCAAATTAAGTTGAAGCTGGGTTAGGCTTGAATCTTGCAAAATAGGATAAGTCATAGGTGCTCTAATTTTTTGTCACAAAGAAAATTTATCAGCAAGTATTTCATAACGAAAAATTATAAAGTAATTTTAAAGTACACCCAATTTTTTGCGTTTATTTTGGTGATAACTAAAAATTTCATGGTGATAATTTTTTTATCAAAGTATTACTCATCTTCACAACTGAGATTAATTTAAGGTAATGCAATAATTACGTGTGGCATTTAACACGTTTTGGAATTTGGTTTTTTATCTCGCCGACTCAGAACATAAACATTTTTGCACTTGGGTTAATAAAGAAGAAGCAGTTAAAAATGTTGTGATGGATAAAATCTTAAAAGTGAGTAACGGAAGATATGAATTCTTGTAAAGCCACATGACCTAGTTTGAGCACTAAGGAAATTTTTGCAACTTCGTCATATTTCACGACTGCACAAATCATGCGTAATCTAATTAGCGTTGGCAAAGAAATGAAATGTTGTTGTGAAATAATCGGTAATTCCTAATTTAAAAATCATTGGTCTGGGAAGGATGAGGATACTAAGCACGCGTGAAATAACGAGCTTAAATTGCTTTTATTTGTTGTTATGCATGTATCGAGTCTTGTTCTAAGCTTTAATTATAATTTTATGTACATTTTCAACGACTAGACATTTTAATTTCGTTTAAATACAAAGAACTACTTAAATGACTCGCGTTTTGTTATTTTAATTGCACTCATTTGTACAATAAAGAGATTTAATCATTTTTTTAATTTAATCAAAATTTTTTTTGCAATAAACTCATGAAATCAATTCGATTACCCACGACATTACCCAACTCTTCCAAATAACAGTCGATCATAAAAAGAACTGAAATTAAAAATAATTTACTTATTAAATTTCATGGTTATACCAATAAGGTTTTGACCTATTTACTTAAAATTGAGGCTTTTGTCATTAAAAAAATCATTATTTTTTATTTTTCAATCGGCGTCATTAAAATTTCGCTAATTGATTGAAACCGTATTTTTTTTTTATTTTTTATTTCAAACTTTGGACAACATTTTAATACTTTAATCTCCTCAAATTTTAAGACCCTTGTATCTACTTTAATTTAAAAAAATATTTATTTTAATACTTTTTTTAAAACTAAAGTTATGGACAAAAATGTAAAATTTTCTAAAAAATTAATATTTTAAAAATTACTAATGATATTGTAATGTATAATAACTTAAAATGCTTTTTCAGAAAACATAAACAATTTTTTGGCAAGCTCTGAAGAAAAAATAAAGTTATTTCGAAACAGGTCAGCAAACCAAAAAATTGTTTTTCTGATTTGAAGTCCTAATCCTCAACCCCCCTTTTGACAATATTATTAGAAGGACGAAAAACAACTTAAAATTTTTTCTAAAGTTTATAATTTAAAAATGTGCCCTGTAGAGGAATTTTTGTATAAAAAGTTCACTAAAATTTCGCGATTTTTTTTGTAAAAAAACCTTTGGCCGATTTTCCCCAAACATTTTTTAAAATACGCCGGATTAAAGTGTTTATTTTGAGTACAAAATTCAGCTCATTAGCACTTATAATTTTCGAGGGAAAAATAAAATATTTGGTGTTTTTAAGATTTTTATTTTTTATTTCAACTTTTAGAAATTATTTTAAAACCTTCATTCTCCTCGAATATTAAAATTTTATAGTCGTTTTATGGGCAACTTGTATCTACTTTTATTAAAAAAAAGATTTATTTTAATACCTTTTTTAGAACCAAAGTTATGGACAAAAATGTATAATAGTGCAATTTTGAGAATAAAAGTGTATTTACTAAAAAATTAATATTTCAAAAACTACTTAGGATATCGTAATTTATAATAACTTAAAATTTGTAAGAATAAATGCTTTTTCAGAAAACATCAACTGGTTTCTCAAAAGTTTATAAATGTGCCCTGTAGAGGCGTTTTTATAAAAAACTTCACTAAAATGTCGCTATTCTTTTTTGAAAAAACTAAGTGGCCGATTTTCATTAAATATTTTTTAAAATACGCCGGATTAAAGTATCTATTTTGAGTAAAAAAATTCAAGCTCATTAGCACTTATACTTTTCGAAGGAAAAATAAAATATTTTGTGATTTTAAGACTTTAATTTTTTATTTTAACTTTTGGAAATTATTTTATCACCTTCATTCTCCTCGAATATTAAAATTTTATAGTCGGTTTATAGGCACCTTGTATCTACTTTAATTAAAAAAAAAAAGATTTATTTTAATACCTTTTTTAGAACCAAAGTTATGGACAAAAATGTATAATAGTGCGATTTTGAGAATAAAAGTGTATATACTAAAAAATTAATATTTCAAAAATTACTTAGGGTATCGTAATGTATAATAACTTAAAATTTGTAAGAATAAATGCTTTTTCAGAAAACATCAACTGGTTTCTCAAAAGTTTATAAATGTGCCCTGTAGAGGCGTTCTTATAAAAAACTTCACTAAAATGTCGCTATTCTTTTTTGAAAAAACTAAGTGGCCGATTTTCATTAAATATTTTTTAAAATACGCCGGATTAAAGTATCTATTTTGAGTAAAAAAATTCAAGCTCATTAGCACTTATACTTTTCGAAGGAAAAATAAAATATTTTGTGATTTTAAGACTTTAATTTTTTATTTTAACTTTTGGAAATTATTTTATCACCTTCATTCTCCTCGAATATTAAAATTTTATAGTCGGTTTATAGGCACCTTGTATCTACTTTAATTAAAAAGAAAAGATTTATTTTAATACCTTTTTTAGAACCAAAGTTATGGACAAAAATGTATAATAGTGCAATTTTGAGAATAAAAGTGTATTTACTAAAAAATTAATATTTCAAAAACTACTTAGGATATCGTAATTTATAATAACTTAAAATTTGTAAGAATAAATGCTTTTTCAGAAAACATCAACTGGTTTCTCAAAAGTTTATAAATGTGCCCTGTAGAGGCGTTCTTATAAAAAAATTAACTAAAATGTCGCTATTTTTTTTTGAAAAAACTAAGTGGCTGATTTTCATTAAATATTTTTTAAAATACGCCGGATTAAAGTATCTATTTTGAGTAAAAAAATTCAAGCTCATTAGCACTTATACTTTTCGAAGGAAAAATAAAATATTTTGTGATTTTAAGACTTTAATTTTTTATTTTAACTTTTGGAAATTATTTTAACACCTTCATTCTCCTCGAATATTAAAATTTTATAGTCGGTTTATAGGCACCTTGTATCTACTTTAATTAAAAAGAAAAGATTTATTTTAATACCTTTTTTAGAACCAAAGTTATGGACAAAAATGTATAATAGTGCAATTTTGAGAATAAAAGTGTATTTACTAAAAAATTAATATTTCAAAAACTACTTAGGATATCGTAATTTATAATAACTTAAAATTTGTAAGAATAAATGCTTTTTCAGAAAACATCAACTAATTTCTCAAAAGTTTATAAATGTGCCCTGTAGAGGCGTTCTTATAAAAAACTTCACTAATATGTCGTTATTTTTTTGAAAAAACTAAGTGGCCGATTTTCATTAAATTTTTTTTTAAAATACGCCGGATTAAAGTATCTATTTTGAGTAAAAAAATTCAGCTCATTAGCACTTATACTTTTCGAAGGAAAAATAAAATATTTTGTGATTTTAAGACTTTAATTTTTTATTTTAACTTTTGGAAATTATTTTAACACCTTCATTCTCCTCGAATATTAAAATTTTATAGTCGGTTTATAGGCACCTTGTATCTACTTTAATTAAAAAGAAAAGATTTATTTTAATACCTTTTTTAGAACCAAAGTTATGGACAAAAATGTATAATAGTGCGATTTTGAGAATAAAAGTGTATATACTAAAAAATTAATATTTCAAAAATTACTTAGGGTATCGTAATGTATAATAACTTAAAATTTGTATGGATAAATACTTTTTCAGAAAACATCAACTGGTTTCTCAAAAATTTATAAATGTGCCCTGTAGAGGCGTTTTTATAAAAAACTTCACTAAAATGTCGCTATTCTTTTTTGAAAAAACTGAGTGGCCGATTTTCATTAAATATTTTTTAAATTACGCCGGATTAAATTATCTATTTTGAGTAAAAAAATTCAGCTCATTAGCACTTATACTTTTCGAAGGAAAAATAAAATATTTTGTGATTTTAAGACTTTAATTTTTTATTTTAACTTTTGGAAATTATTTTAACACCTTCATTCTCCTCGAATATTAAAATTTTATAGTCGGTTTATAGGCACCTTGTATCTACTTTAATTAAAAAAAAGATTTATTTTAATACCTTTTTTAGAACCAAAGTTATGGACAAAAATGTATAATAGTGCGCTTTTGAGAATAAAAGTGTATTTACTAAAAAATTAATATTTCAAAAAATACTTAGGGTATCGTAATTTATAATAACTTAAAATTTGTAAGAATAAATGCTTTTTCAGAAAACATCAACTGGTTTCTCAAAAGTTTATAAATGTGCCCTGTAGAGGCGTTCTTATAAAAAAATTCACTAAAATGTCGCTATTTTTTTTTTGAAAAAACTAAGTGACCGATTTTCATTAAATATTTTTTAAAATACGCCGGATTAAAGTATCTATTTTGAGTAAAAAAATTCAGCTCATTATCACTTATACTTTTCGAAGGAAAAATAAAATATTTTGTGATTTTAAAACTTCAATTTTTTATTTTAACTTTTGGAAATTATTTTAACACCTTCATTCTCTTCAAATATTAAAATTTTATAGTCGGTTTATAGGCACCTTATATCTACTTTAATTAAACAAAAGATTTATTTTTATACCTTTTTTAGAACCAAAGTTATGGACAAAAATGTATAATAGTGCAATTTTGAGAATAAAAGTGTATTTACTAAAAAAATAATATTTCAAAAACTACTTAGGGTATCGTAATGTATAATAACTTAAAATTTGTAAGAATAAATGCTTTTTCAGAAAACATCAACTGGTTTCTCAAAAGTTTATAAATGTGCCCTGTAGAGGCGTTCTTATAAAAAACTTCACTAAAATGTCGCTATTCTTTTTTGAAAAAACTAAGTGGCCGATTTTCATTAAATATTTTTTAAAATACGCCGGATTAAAGTATCTATTTTGAGTAAAAAAATTCAAGCTCATTAGCACTTATACTTTTCGAAGGAAAAATAAAATATTTTGTGATTTTAAGACTTTAATTTTTTATTTTAACTTTTGGAAATTATTTTATCACCTTCATTCTCCTCGAATATTAAAATTTTATAGTCGGTTTATAGGCACCTTGTATCTACTTTAATTTAAAAAAAAAGATTTATTTGAATACCTTTTTTAGAACCAAAGTTATGGACAAAAATGTATAATAGTGCGATTTTGAGAATAAAAGTGTATTTATTAAAAAATTAATATTTCAAAAACTACTTAGGGTATCGTAATATATAATAACTTAAAATTTGTAAGAATAAATGCTTTTTCAGAAAACATCAACTGGTTTCTCAAAAGTTTATAAATGTGCCCTGTAGAGGCGTTCTTATAAAAAAATTCACTAAAATGTCGCTATTTTTTTTTGAAAAAACTAAGTGGCTGATTTTCATTAAATATTTTTTAAAATACGCCGGATTAAAGTATATATTTTGAGTAAAAAAATTCAAGCTCATTAGCACTTATACTTTTCGAAGGAAAAATAAAATATTTTGTGATTTTAAGACTTTAATTTTTTATTTTAACTTTTGGAAATTATTTTAACACCTTCATTCTCTTCGAATATTAAAATTTTATAGTCGGTTTATAGGCACCTTATATCTACTTTAATTAAACAAAAGATTTATTTGAATACCTTTTTTAGAACCAAAGTTATGGATAAAAATGTATAATAGTGCGATTTTGAGAATAAAAGTGTATTTACTAAAAAATTAATATTTCAAAAAGTACTTAGGATATCGTAAAGAATAATAACTTAAAATTTGTAAGAATAAATGCTTTTTCAGAAAACATCAACTGGTTTCTCAAAAGTTTATAAATGTGCCCTGTAGAGGCGTTCTTATAAAAAACTTCACTAAAATGTCGCTATTCTTTTTTGAAAAAACTAAGTGGCCGATTTTCATTAAATATTTTTTAAAATACGCCGGATTAAAGTATCTATTTTGAGTAAAAAAATTCAAGCTCATTAGCACTTATACTTTTCGAAGGAAAAATAAAATATTTTGTGATTTTAAGACTTTAATTTTTTATTTTAACTTTTGGAAATTATTTTATCACCTTCATTCTCCTCGAATATTAAAATTTTATAGTCGGTTTATAGGCACCTTGTATCTACTTTAATTTAAAAAAAAAGATTTATTTGAATACCTTTTTTAGAACCAAAGTTATGGACAAAAATGTATAATAGTGCAATTTTGAGAATAAAAGTGTATTTACTAAAAAATTAATATTTCAAAAACTACTTAGGGTATTGTAATGTATAATAACTTAAAATTTGTAAGAATAAATGCTTTTTCAGAAAACATCAACAGTTTTTCCAAAAGTTTATAAATGTGCCCTCTAGAGGCGTTTATATATAAAAAGTTCATCAAAATTTCGCTATGTTTTTTGAAAAAACTAAGTGACCGATTTTTATAAAATATTTTTTAAAATACGCCGGATTTAAGTATCTATTTTGAGTAAAAAATTCAGCTCATTAGCACTTTTACATTTCGACAGAAAAATAAAATATTTTGTGTTTTTAAACTAATAATATAAGATTTTTATTTTATATATATTTTAGTACCTTTAATCTCCTCGAATATTAAAATTTTATAGTCGATTTTTAAGCCTCTTTTATCTACTATAATTTTGAAAAAGATTTATTTTAATACGTTTTTGAGAACTAAAGTTATGGACAAAAATGTACAATAGTGCGATTTTGAGAAAAAAAGTATTTACTAAAAAATTAATATTTCAAAAACTATCGTAATGTATAATAACTTAAAAGTAGTAAGAATAAATGCTTTTTCAGAAAACATCAACTGGTTTTTCATAAGTTTATAAATGTGCCCTGTAGAGACGTTTTTATAAAAAAAACTTCACTAAAATTTCGCTGTTTTTTTTGAAAAAACTAAATGGCTGATTTTCATCAAATATTTTTTAAAATACGCCAGATTAAATCATCTATTTTGAGTAAAAAAAATCAGCTTATTAGCACTTTTACATTTCGACAGAAAAATAAAATATTTTGTGTTTTTAAACTAAAAGTTATTTTTAATTCAACGTTTGGAAATTATTTTAATACCCTTAATCTCTACGAATATTAAGATTTTATAGTCGGTTTTTAAGCCCGTTTTAATTTAAAAAAAGATTTATTTTAATACCTTTTTTAAAACCAAAGTTATGGACAAAAATTAAAAATAGTGCGATTTTGAGAATAAAAATGTTATTTAGTAATAAATAATATTTTAAATACTACTAAGGGTATTTTAACGTATAATAACTTAAAATTAGCTTTTTAGGAAACATCAACATTTTTCTTAAAGTTTTTAAATGTGCCCTATTGGCTAATGAAATGACGTCATAAGTGGGTGAAATGCTATTTGATTGTCGGATGGCGCTGTCCTTTTACTGACGTCATCCTAAAGGTGGTTGCCTATTTTTAAATTAATTTAAATCGCCAATAGTGCCTATATATGTACAAAAAAAATACCAAAACTTCGCGATTTTTTTTTTAAAGAATTACCGAACCGATTTTCATCAAATAATTTTTAAAATACGCCGGATTAATATATTTATTTTTAATAAAAATTTTAGGTCAATAGCTTTTATACTTTTTGAAAGAAAAATAAGATATGTGTGATTTACACTAAAACTTTTACTCACAAAATTCAATTTTTTTTTAATTTATATTCACTGTAAAACGTCAATTTTATCTTATCACTAAAAGAAATTTAAATACACCCCTTGACCCTCTTTTGCACTAAAACTTGCATTTTAATACATATTATTAATTCTTGTCATAACAAAATTTTTTCCATGGTCAGTGAAAAAAAAATAAAATTAATGCAAATTTTTGTTTTTAAATATCATTAAAATGTAAAACTTCTTTTCGTTGAACCTGGAAAAAAATCACTTTCAATAAAAGTTAATAACTATAATTCCCTAATTTAATTAGCTGAGTATGTGGTTTTAGAAATTTTTGCTTTTGTTGGTTGTTACATTTGAAGTAACAACCATGAAATATTTAATTACCCACATTAATCCGTCAATGTTAAAAGTGGATTATTAAAAGAAAGCGCCATTTGTGTGTAAAAACAATACCATGATATATGTCACGAGGTGTTTTCCGACATTTTTCGAACAATTTGCGGAGAGAACAATACTGGGAGAGGCCCCTTTAAAACAATCGGTTTTCTAGGTATGTAGGACGCTGTTATTACATGACTTAATCTCCAACACTTTTATCGGAAAACTTATTAGCGTGCAAATATAACAATGTATTTTTATAATTATTTTTCTAGTGTGTATTGATTAAAATCATTATTTTTTATTATAGGAAATGGTAGAATTAAGAATAATATGGCAAAACCTGCTGGAATTCATGGCGTGAATTTCAGTGAAGATCAGAGTGGAAGCACTTCAATTGCTGGAAATTTGGGTGAAAATGAAGAAGCTCTAGATGTTTTGCTAAAATTGGATGAAGTTTTAAACGAGTGTTTGAATGAATCTAGTAATAAAGAAGAAACTTCCGTGATTTCCGTGGAGGAGTGTTTGAGTGATTTGGATGATTATTTGAGGTCTTTGGAGATTGATTTGTTGGATAGGTGTGGTTCGGTGAAGAGTGAGTTTAAAGGTAGTTGTCCAGAATTGTCGAAATTAGTTTTGGGGAAGACTGATGTATCAAGTTGCAATATAAGTTACGTAAATAATTTGCATGAGACTGAAAGTGATATAAGAAGGCCATTGTCTTTGCATGGTTTACGCACTGATGCTTTAACTAGAAACCATGCGTGTAGAGCAACAATTGGGGCAATTAAATGCGGAGGTGGTGAGGAAACTGAAACATTGCCAGTATTGCACCAGAACCAGAACACACCTGGATGTGTCGACAACCCCATTTCTGACCGGACATCCGTGGCAGATGGCGAAGAACCGATTGAGTGGAGTTGGATGTTTGACGAAGCAATCAGTGCCAATGGCACTGCCACTGCCACTGCTGGCACCTCCACTCAACCAAATAATGTTGTGGTTGAAGAAAGCATGGCAACGGGCGACGTCAAGCGTCCTGTCTGGTTGCGCAGGTCAATGAGGCGTCTCCAACCTCTTCTTCTGCCCACAACCAACACACATGATAGTGAACATGTGCAACCAAACACGAGTACAATGGATAATGTTACACCTGGGGATACAAATATGTTAGGCGGATTGAGTAGTTCAAGTAGCACTGGTGCCAACGCAAGACCAATTAGTGCCCCCTCGAGGTTGGCTTCTGTAGGAAGGTCTCGGTCACAAACCAGAGACGCCAATCAACCACCTCCAGGACGCACCAGAAGCAACTCGACGTCTTCCAGATCACGCAGGCGGAGAAGTTTATCCAGCAGTGCTTCAAGTGTACCATCAAGTGTTGAAAGCACACCTAGCTGCACACCCAGCCCTGTCAGGCTCAACATCACCAACCAAGACGACGCCAACAACAACAGAAGGTCAGTCCAAAAATCCCCAATAATTTCAACCAAATACTTTTATTACTACCAACAATTTTATTTTATCATTTATGTTTCTTCAAGGATGGCAACCATCCAACTAAAATTGTTGCAAAGTTTTACTTTGTAAACTTCTTTAATTTATGAGGTTTTCCTTTCCAAATCAATATTTTAGTTGAGGTAATTTTGACCATGATAATTTGTACTTTAAATCAAAATATTAACACGAGAAAATCCAAAACCAAAATTTTATTTCACGAGATTTTGATCTAGAAGTTTTTCCAGGAGTTTACCAATTTTGATCAATTCAAGCAAAATTTGAGCTTTTTTATACAGGGTGTTTCTAAAATGATGGTCACTGGCTCGGCAAAAATGCTCTGAATAATTCATAGACTAAATGTTCTAGGTAATGAACCTGAATTTGTTGTTTGATCAGGGATGTATTTTTTTTTTTATTTTAGCCAAAAACAATAAAATCAAAAATTATCAAATTTTGTCCAAATTAAGTCAAAAAATGCACGTCCTGTAAACTAACAAAATGCCAATTTCAAATAGGACATAAAATGGTCTTTTCAGGTTCTACACGAGCACGAAAAGGATTTTTAGTAATTTTTAGAAAGTAAAAAAATAAAAAAAATAATTTTTTTGGGAATATTTTGTTTTTGATTGGCCATTGGCTATTTATATCATCTTTAACCCAAACAAAGATTTATTTCAAAATATGTCTTGGTACTAGAATTGAAACCCAAAATATGACAAAATGTAAAAAATCAAAAATGATTTGGCCTTTAAACATTTTAAAGGCTTTTAAGTTAAAAAATCCAGCTTGTTGATTTTTAAACTTTTTTGGGGGTTTGTTTATTTTCAAAATCTATTTTGTTTTTGAATAATCCACTTTTGCAGATTTTTATAAAAAACTGAAATTTAAAAAATTGCTCGATATATGAAAACATATTTAACCCTTAAAATTTAAAAAGGCGCCTTTTTTTAAAGTAAGTTGCCTATTTTATTAAATCAAACCGTTTTTATGCCATTTTTTTTAACTTTTGCCTTTTTTGATAATTTTTGAAGTGCTTTTTTGATTATACAGGGTGTTTCTAAAATCGTGGTCACGGGCTCGTGTGCTTATACTACAAGTAAAAATAAGACTAAAAGTACGTTTAATTTTTTTTCCAAAATTCAACTGTTACCGAGATACAGGGTGTTGAAATTTCTTTTAATTTCACTTTTTATTTATTTTCTCTGGATTGGCTGGATGAATGTTAATAACAATTTTAGGGCAAGTATTTTTCATCGGTAATCATCATGAGCTTGTACTTTTGTCCTAATTTTACATTCCAGTGGCGTAGAAACCGGTTAAGGTGTCCACTTTTTTTAATTTATTTGATACGCCACTACAAAATTTTATAATTTTCTTTGGATTTTTTAAACCTTCATTCAATTTACCAAAAAAAAGTATACCTGTAAAATTTTGATACGAGTAGTGGTATTTCAGTAATTTCAAATTTTATGGACCTTGCTAAAATCAAACAAATTTTCAAAATTTTAAACAAATTTGAATTAAATAAACAAAATTTAAATTGATAACTCCTAGTAAGATTTTAGTTTGTGTTTTAAATAAATGAGTAAGTTAGAAACACTTTATTTAAATTTAAAAAAAAAAAAAAGAAATTGGGCAGCCATTTTCAACATTTCTCTAAAATTTAAAATTAGGTGTTTCTAACATGTTTTTTTTTTAATACACCAACAAAATGTCAAACCAAGAGTATTTATTTTAATTTTCCTAATTTGAATTTAATTTGTTTAAAATTTTGAAAATTGGTTTGATTTTAAAAAAGGTACTGGATTATAAATCACCAAATTACTGGAATACCACTAACCCTATCAAAATTTAATAGGTATACTTTTTTGTGGTATATTGAATGAAGATTTTAAAAATTTAAACAAAATTGTAGAATTTTACAGTGGCGTATCAAATAAATTCAAAAAAAGGGGACACCTTAATCCGTTTCTACGCCACTGGAGTGTTAAATTAAGACAAAAGTTATAGCTAAAGATGAGTACCTATGGAAAGTACTCACCATATAATTTTTATTAATTTTCATTCAGCCGATCCAGAAAAAATAAATAAAAAGTAAAAATAAAAAAAATTTCAACACCCGCTATCTCGGTAAAAGTTGAGTTTTGGAAAATAATTTATACGTACTTTTTGTCTTATTTTTACTTGTAGTATAAGCACACGAGCCCGTGACCACGATTTTAGAAACACCCTGTATAATCAAAAAAGCACTTAAAAAATTATCAAAAAAGGCAAAATTTAAAAAAAATGGCATAAAAACGGTTTGATTTAATAAAATAGGCAACTTACTTTAAAAATGGCGCCTTTTTAAATTTTAAGGGTTAAATATGTTTTCATATATCGAGCAATTTTTTAAATTTCAATTTTTTATAAAAATCTGCAAAACTGGATTATTCAAAAACAAAATAGATTTTGAAAATAAACAAACCCCCAAAAAACTTTAAAAATCAACAAGCTGGATTTTTTAACTTAAAAGCCTTTAAAATGTTTAAAGGCCAAATCATTTTTGATTTTTTACATTTTGTCACATTTTGGGTTTCAATTCTAGTACCAAGACATATTTTGAAATAAATCTTTGTTTGGGTTAAAGATGATATAAATAGCCAATGGCCAATCAAAAACAAAATATTCCCAAAAAAATTATTTTTTTTATTTTTTTACTTTCTAAAAATTACTAAAAATCCTTTTCGTGGTCGTGTAGAACCTGAAAAGACCATTTTATGTCGTATTTGAAATTGACATTTTGTTAGTTTACAGGACGTGCATTTTTTGACTTAATTTGGACAAAATTTGATAATTTTTGATTTTATTGTTTTTGGCTAAAATAAAAACAAAATACATCCCTGAACTTTTGTATTTAACTTTATCTTTAAATTAAAAAGTCACAGCTATGCGTTACTTTTGTTACACCGTGTATAGTATACAGAGGGGTGCACAAAAAACGGCCAACGATGTAGCTTCGTTATTTCTTATCCGATTTTAATAAGTAATATGTCAAATTAAATGGTTTGAAGAATACTACTATCAGATAGTAAAAGATTAATTTTATTTTTAAAAACAACGAAGGAGGAGGAGGCAACTTGTCTTTTTCAAATGGCAACATATTTTTTTCGATTGAAAAAAATCATTAACAAAAATAATCTAAACTAATTATACCAATAATTTTTTTTTTAAATTAATTTAAAAAATTTTTTTCCTATTTTTTTTATTATAAAATTTTTAAAATAAAAACAAAATACATCCCTGATCAAACAACAAATTCAGGTTCATTACCTAGAACATTTAGTCCATGAATTATTCAGAGCATTTTTGGCGTTTAAAAAAAATCCAAATGACACTCTTATATAACTCAAATTAAAAACATAATTTTGATTTATGTATTCAATAACTGTTCTAAAAATACTCTAATCAAATGCTAAGAATATTCAAATTTATTTAAATTATATTTATTTAAAATCTATTTTGGTCCTACCTTGAATTTTTGGGAGGTATCTGATCGTTAAATAATGCAACCTTGGTAAAAGTAAATTCAAGTCGAGTTTTTTTATGTTATAAGTAGAAAGTTCGTAACAATAGACTGCAAGATTAAATTCTTCAATAATTTATAAGTGTTTTTTTGGTTTTAATTATTTTTACCTTGATTGATATCAGATTAAAACCAACCGGATTTTTAAGATTGTCTTGGTTTTCGTTACAAATTTTTCTTAAACTAAAATAAAATAAAATAAAAACATTGATATCCTGCCAAAGCTACATTTTGCATGATTAATCACAGAGTTTAGTTTTAAATAGAGCATCTAACCGACCAAACCGCTTCTTTAAATTTTTTATTCTACGGTAACTATAGGTGGTTTCAATCGTTAACGGCTATTTACCGCTTTGTTTAAAAAATATCAATGCTCATTAATTATTAATCCTAATCTACTTATAAGCAGCAATTTAAAGCAAATTACTATAAAATATAGATTATAAAATTTAGAGCACTTATATTTAAATATTCATTCATTCGCGTTTAGTTTTTCTTACAGCAATTTGATAAAATTGTCAAGAAAAACAGATTTTATTTTCCTTCACAAAGGTCAATTATAATTACTTTATAATAATCCAAGCAATTATTTTTAAGATAAAATTTAAAACTTACTTTTATTTAATGCAAGTTGATGGAACTAAATAGGATTCACTTGAGTAATTGTGTAGTCATTAGGCTGTATTTCCGGTCTAATTTTTTGTGCTTGCAAACTATTATAATAGTTAATAATTTTTGATATATAAAATAACATGCAAGAAAAATGGTTTCAATTTCTAAACCACTTTTTATTTAAATTCCTGCAAGTTTTTCTTTTCCACCAAAAGCAAAATGGAATTTATTTAATGATCGTTTTAATAAACATTTTATATGTTGTCAAATTTTTTTGATAAAAATATATTATGCATATTCACGAGTAGTTTATCTTGGCCGTGAATACTAAAAATTTTATTTTATTGTTCAATATTAAAATTCATGATTTTAGTTCGTTATTAGCACAAACCAAAAATAATTTAAATATATTTTTAAAAACTAATGTTTTATAACGGAAAATATTTATAACACTTTATATAGTTGACTAAATATTTCAGTAACGTACCCAAAAATTTTTAAAGGGAGTACACTTTTGACAAGTAAAAAAACGATTATATTTCTACTTCCATTTAAAGATTCCATTTATTTTAATGAGTCGATGGGGGTAAACATGACCCCCCCCCCACGGGTACGCCAGTGAAATATTAAAAGAGGTTATTAAAAAAATTTAAAATATTCAATTATTTGCATGAATTTTAATATTCTTGATTTTATTCTACATTTAGGCTTTAAAATTACATGGTCATTTTGGTTATTATATTTTTGAAAAGTATATTTTGTAAATAAGAATGGATATTTTGAAAAATCTAATGGCGTTTTCGAAATACTTGCACTGACATGCACTATTGCAAAAACGATTACGATTAGTTCAAAAGTTTTTCACTTAATTTTAGGGTATATTTTGACATTTTTAGTTTTTGTATAACTTTCTCTATTTAAAAAAAAATTAAAATTAAAAAAAATAAGACAGTCCTTTTTATTAGTTCTCAAATATTTTTTTGGATATAAATATCATTCGGATGAAAACACTTTTCATGGACTTTTATTTTTTTTTTTGCTTCCTTAAAAAGTTACAATTTGAAAATGTTATTAATTTTTACGACATAACAAGTCGAAAAAATAATACTAGTACATAAGAAATTTGTTCAGAACGATATTTACAATCCAAATAAATTTTTTATAAATGGGATACCCTTAATTTTTTTTCCAAAATTGTTATTTATTTTTTTGTTTGTAATAAAATAGCATTGTCAAATACAGAAAAATGCGCTCTTTTAATATTTGCAAAGAAAACACACTAATGCTATTTAAAAAAACAATAGTTGGTTGCTCTAGCAACTAAATCAAGAAACATATAGAAAAACTAAAAATGCCAAAATATACACTGAAATTAACTGAAAAACTTTTGTATTTAACTTTTTTATGTAACTCTTTAAATTAAAAAGTCACAGCTATCTATGCGTTACTTTTGTTACACCGTGTATAGTATACAGAGGGGTGCACAAAAAACGGCCAACGATGTAGCTTCGTTATTTCTTATGCGATTTTAATAAGTAATATGTCAAATTAAATGGTTTGAAGTATACTACTATCAGATAATAAAAGATTAATTTTATTTTTAAAAACAACGAAGGAGGAGGAGGCAACTTTTCTTTTTCAAATAGCAACATATTTTTTTCGATGGAAAAAAATCATTAACAAAAATAATCTAAACTAATTATACCAATATTTTTTTTTAAATTAATTTAAAAAAATTTTTTCCTATTTTTTTTATTTGTTTTATTATTATTAATTTTTTTTAAATTTAATTCAATCGTTTTTTTTTTCATTTGAGTTTTCAGTTTTTTATTTTTTTAAGTTTTGTTTTTTAATTTATTAAATTAAAAAATAAAAAACTCAAAAACCAAAAAAAATCAATTGAATTAAACTAAAAAAAAATAATATGTAATAATAAAAAAATTAAAAGAAAATAAGAAAAAAAATTATTGGTATAATTGGTTTAGATTATTTTTGTTAATGTTTTTTTTTTCAATCGAAAAAAATATGCTGCCATTTGAAAAAGAAAAGTTGCCTCCTCCTCCTCTGATGTTAATAATATTATTCTTTTATTATCTGATAGTAGTATTTTTCAAACCATTTAATTTGACATATCACTTATTAAAATCGGATAAGAAATAACGAAGCTACATCGTTGGCCGTTTTTTCTGCACCCCTCTGTATACAGGGTGTTCCGTCAGTGAACGATCTATCTTGGGGTCAATCAAATTTCATCGTCAAAAAAGGAAGGGCTGTACACACACATATTGTTTGGAATTCCAGCCTTTTGGGTTTTAGGTCACTGATTTTCGCTACCTACAACGCTAATAACAATTTAAGATTTTAAAAAAATACAAAAATTGCACCAGAAAGCTAAAATCATCCTATTTAATTGATAAAAATAATAATACAGAAATTGTCGATTAAGTGTTAAAAAATAGAAAAAAAAAAAGTTAAAAAAACAAAGTATTTTTTCAGTTATTTGATAATTTCTAAGAAAAAAAAAACAATTTAGAGAGTTTTTTGGTTTCTAAAACTTTATCACTGCAAATCAAGAAAATTTTCAGTTCTTAGTTCTTTTTCTGTAATAAAAACATTCTGAAATTAACTACTTTAATGATTTTTTTTTAATAATTTTGATTGATATAAATTAGTTTAATACACAACAAATTTCTTTTGGGTTTATATTTTATATAAGTGAAGGAAAAGAACTAAGAACTCAAAATTTTCATGATTTGTAGGGATAATAATGCAGTTTCAGAAAACAAAAAATAACACTGTTTGAGAAATAGTCGAAAAATTGAAAAAAATAAAATTTTCAATTTTTTTTGTGATTTTTTTCCAAAAGTTTGTTAAAGATTTCTGTATTACTCATGTTACCAATTGAAACACTTGGCTTAGCTCTCTAGTGATCGATTTTTTAAATCTCTACGTAGATTTGTTATACAGGGTGAGTCTGTAACATGGCATAAATTCAAGAAGTCAGAAACGGTTCGATTTTCAGAAAAATGGCTTGACAAGTCAAATTATGTCATTTGAAATTTATGTGTTGTTATCGTACATGTCTACGTGACGTCATCACATTTTTTTTAAATACCCACAATTTTAAGTAAACAATTTGCAATATTTCACAACGTTTCTGTATACAGGGTGTCCCTGAATAACGGTGCCATTTTTTGGGGCGGTACAGGAAGTGAAACTACACATTTTTAAATAAAGTATTGTCGGGCAGTGCTTCCATAAAAAGTTAAAAATTGTTGATTAAGTGTTAAAAAATAGCAAAGAAAAAAGTTAAAACAACAAAGTATTTTTTCGGATTTTTGATAATTTCTAAGAAAACAGTTTTTTGGTTTCTAAAACAACATTATTATCATTGAAAATCAAGAAAATTTTGAGTTATTTTTCTGTAGTTATCAAAACATTCTGAAATTAACTACTTTAATGATTTTTTTTTAATAATTTTTGTTGATTTTTAAATAAATTGGTTTAATTTACAACAAATTTCTTTCATTTAATTTTCTTTTGGGTTTATATTTTATATAGGTGAAGGAAAAGAACTAAGAACACAAAATTTTCAAGATTTGTAGAAATAATAATGCAGTTTCAGAAAACAAAAAAAAACACTTTTTGAGAAATAATCGTAAAACTGAAAAAATAAAATTTACAATTTTTTTTGTGATTTTTTTCCAAAATTTGGCAAGGATTTCTGTATTACTCTTGTTACCAATTTAAACACTTGGCTTAGCACTCTAGTGATCGATTTTTTAAATCTATACGCAGATTTGTTATACAGGGTGAGTCCATAACATGAAATAAATTCAAAAAGTCAGAAACGGTTCGATTTTCAGAAAAAGTGCTTGACAAGTCAAATTATGTCATTTGAAATTTATGTGTTGTCATCATACATGTCCACGTCAGCACAATTTTTTAAATGGAAATCCACAATTTTAAGTAAACAACTTGAAATACGTTTTTGTATACAGGGTGTCCCTGAATAACCGAGCCAATTTTTTTTGATCCTAAATTCTTTTTCTTTACGTTTTTAGTAATTTTACGAAAACAATACTTGTTCAATGTTCTACAGAAAATGTACTCTTATTGTAAGTAGATTTTATAATTTCAGGCTAAAAATATAAATTTATAAAACAACGTCAAAGTATTCAAAAATGTGTTGATTCATTTTAATGTTATTTGTCGAAAAATAAAAATGTTTGTACTAAATCCTAATATTTGAAATATTTACAACCTCACTTGGACCTTGCTTATCAAAAAGGCACCAAGTAAAATTTTTTAGAAAAATTGGATTATGGCACCAAACGGCATAGTTGAATTATCCTGGAGCCATAATCCTATTTTTCTAAAAAATGTCGCTTGGTCCCTCTTTGATAAGCATGGTCCACTTGACATGTTTCGGTGTTAGCCATCATCGGAGGTAACCGTCTTAATTTTACTAAAGAAAAGTAAATAAAAGGAAAACGGCGGCCATTATGTTATTTTTGTAAATGAAATTTAGAAAATTGTTTTTGGTGGTTTTGTTTAAATCAACGTTGAAATTTAACTAAAACGGGGTTGATGCATGAAAAAAATTGGTTTAAATAATACAACAATATGAAAACTGGTTTAGCAAATAAATTTTGAAAAAACTGCTCGAATTTTTTACCACCTTGTTCCATTAATATTCTTTGGCAAAATTTGGCACAGTTATTCAGGCACACTCTGTATATGTTTTTTTCATCTTTACAATTTTAAATAATCGGTTTTAATCCTAAATAATTTTTACTCTTCTTTGTTTCTTTAAATGTTTTTATTGTACTTATAAGAACTGAAGATGAACCAAATGATGTTCGAAACGTTTCCACATATATTGAATTTTCTGTAGATGTCAATAAATAGTCCCGTATCAAGTTTTTTATATGTAATTCTCCATAAGAGGTTTTTGGGGAATAACTTCTGTTCTAATTAACTTACATCAAAAATGAATATACCATATTAAAGCCCAATAAAAGCCCCATACGCTGGTACTAACCGCTTTGCTTGTCCGTTTAAAATAAACATCTTATAGCCCTTCAACCAAAACTCAATGACGAGTTTACACATTTTTAATTATTATCGTACAAAGATAAGTAATATGTCAAAATATAGCATTTGACCTGTAGATAACAATAGTATTAGTCACTATGCTTGTCCGACCCAATTAAGTGAGTAATTAATAATAAAAGTGTTTTTTTCAATATTTTTCAACTTTAAACAGGAATTACTCTTTACAGGTAACTTGCATAAAAAAAGATATTAACATCATTAGATACAGCATTAAATTTTGATTAAAATGACATACGGCATGTGCCTTGTCCGTTAGAAATTAATTAACCAGAAGCCAACGATAACTTTAAAAACGGCGCATTCGCCAAATTTGCGGCATAAGTCAATTAAAGATTTTTTTCCCCTAATCAACTCACAGCAACAATTGAGATTGCAAAAGACACAATTCACGATGTAAAATACGATAGTATAGGTCATCATGCTTGTCCGGCCCAATTGCTCGAGAAATTAGCAAAAAATACGTTTTAAATGACTTTTTCAATGTTTAACCGCTAATTTTGATAGGGAGAATGCATAAAAAAGTTATTGAAACTTATAGTTGGGCATAGCGGCTTTGTTTTTAACGGACAAGCTAGATGTCACATATCGTCGTAATCAAAAATAAATTTGCTATTTACTAGTTTCAATATCTTTTTGATGAATTCCTCCTGTCAAAAAGAATTAGCGATTAAACATTGAAAAAGTCATTGAAACCGTATTTTTTGCTAATTACTGGACCAATTAGGCCGGACAAGCACAGTGATCCACACCATCGTATTCTACAATAAAAATGCAGTACTGCGAGACCAATAAAGTTTTGCTGAGTTAATTAGAACAAGAGATATCATTGTTCCAATTTTTGAGTGGGTGTAAACGCTCCAAAACTTATAGTTGGGCATAGCGGCTTTGTTTTTAACGGACAAGCTACATGTCACATATCGCCGTAATCACAAATAAATTTGCTATATACTGATTTCAATAACTTTTTTATGCATTTTCCCTATCAAAAGGAATTAGCGGTTAAACATTGAAAAAGACATTAAAAACGTATTTTTTGCTAATTACACGAAAAATTAGTCCGGACAAGCACAGCAACTTACACCATCGTATTCTAGAATAAAAATGCAGTCCTACGAGACCAATAAAGTTTTGCTGAGTTAATTAGAACAAAAGATATTATTGTTCATATTTTTGCCTGGGTATAAACGCTCCTAAACTTATAGTTGGGCATAGCGGCTTTATTTTTAACGGACAAACTACATGTCACATATCGTCGTAATCACAAATAAATTTGCTATTTACTGGTTTTAATAACTTTTTTATGCATTCCCCCGGTCAAAAGGAATTAGCGGTTAAACATTGAAAAAGTCATTTAAAACGTATTTTTTGCTAATTTCTCGAGCAATTGGGCCGGACAAGCATGATGACCTATACTATCGTATTTTACATCGTGAATGCTGTCTTTTGCAATCTCAATTGTTGCTGTGAGTTGATTAGGGAAAAAAAATCTTTAATTGACTTATGCCGCAAATTTGGCGAATGCGCCGTTTTTAAAGTTATCGTTGGCTTCTGGTTAATTAATTTCTAACGGACAAGGTACATGTCGTATGTCATTTTAATCAAAATTTAATGCTGTATTTAATGATGTTAATATATTTTTTATGCAAGTTACCTGTAAATAGTAATTCGCGTTTAAAGTTGAAAAATGTTGAAAAAAACACTTTTATTATTAATTACTCGCTTAATTGGGTCGTACAAGCATAGTGACTAATACTATTGTTATCTACAGGTCAAATGCTATATTTTGATATATCATTTGCCTTTGTACGATAATAATTAAAAATATGTAAACTCGTGATTGAATTTTGATTGAAGGGCTATAAAATGTTTATTTTAAACGCACAAGCAAAGCGGTTAGTACCAGTTTATGGGGCTTTTATTGAGCTTTAATATGGTATTTTTATTTTTGATGTAAGTTAATTAGAACAGAAGTTATTCCCAAAAAACCTCTTATGGAGAATTACATATAAAAAACTCATCGTTGGCAAATGTATCGTTGACATCTCGCCGGTAAACTGGTTTAGCAAATTAATTTTGAAAAAACTCCTCGAAATTTTTACCACTTTGTTCCATTAATATTCTTTGGCAAAATTTGGCACAGTTATTCCGGTACACCCTGTATATGTTTTTTTAATCTTTACAATTTTAAATAATCGGTTTTAATCCTAAATAAGTTTTACTCTTCTTTGTTTCTTTAAATGTTATTATTGTACTTATAAGAACTGAAGATGAACCAAATGATGTTCAAAACGTTTCCACATATATTGAATTTACTGTAGATGTCAATAAATAGTCCCGTATCAAGGCTAAAGTTGTTTTTTCATTAATTCTGACAACTAGAAAAAAAATCATGAAAAAAATATGTATAATAACCTAAAATTATACCTTAAATTTGGGCTTCTCTAATTATTTCTGCATAAAGTTTCATTAAAATAGTTGTCAAATGGTAGTCTAATCAATTGAGGTTACACATAAGAAAAATTTGAAAACCTGACATGGCAAACTCACGCGCCTTTTATCGGTGCGCATTAATTAATTATCAGTAATTCGCTGATAATTTTCAAGGAAGATCCATAAAAGTGGGATGAAAGGTAATAAAGAAGTTATTAACATTTTTTAAATGATTAGTTTAAAAAGGAATTAACGGTTACTAATAGTTTACAAAGACGTGTTAATTTTTACAACAAAATAAGCTCATAAAAATTGTTATCATAAGTTGTTTTTAAATTGCTCTTGAATTTATGGCTTTAAGCTATATAATAAAAGAAAATTAGTAGGAAATAAGTAGTAAATGATGCAATAAAATTATTAATTTAACCTGTACGTGATAAATAAGTAGGAATAAAAGGGAATAACAAAATTGTATTAGAATTGAATGTTATCGTAAAAGTAATAAATAATTTCAATCATTTTCTTTTGTTAATTATGCAAATATTTTCTAATAAAATAATTACGATCTCTTTGTTTTACATTGTTGGTGGTTTTTTTTCATAGTTAATGTACTTTTTATCTCAATAAGTATATAAGATAAAGGTGTATTGCACACTAACAGGTATTCGCGAATGCGATTGAATTACTTTCATATACCGCAATTTTTAATAGGAATTACTGGAATTTTTAAGAATACTATGAGTATTTTCTTTTTATCGCTTTTAAACATAAATATCGAGTAACGAACACAACATGGACTCGAGTCGTTTTAGGTTTTTCTCACCCTATGCTAATATCTGGATTGATTATGAAGGTAACACCACTCCTGATGACCTAAGCCTAAGGTATTTATTTTTCTCATATTTATTGTTAAATGCAATACCAGAGGTTAACAACTTTTAGTGATTTAATTATTACTCAAATAAGCAGTTATTTTAGGATATAAAGATATCGTTTGTGTACGTTTTTTGTGTTATCTTTAGGTTTAAAGCATATTTACTTTTGTTTTTTAAAAATAGGCGTAGTAGTGACTCAATTAAGGTGAATATATCGTCAATAATTTATACAAACATTACTGTAATTAAAATTTTTTTACTACGACTTTTCTATTATTTATAAAAAAAAATGGAAAATTAGAAAAATACAATTTTTAACACCTAAATTAAAAAAAAAATATTTTAATGTATATTTTATATTTTGGCCTTGACTTTTTAATTTTTTTAATGATTGGAAGCGCTATTAAAATTTTGGTGATAAAAAAGTAATTGCCAATATTTAAAATGCACCAAAATATAAATAAAAATGTTAACGTCACATATGAGCTTATCTCAAAAAATATGTAAATAATAGTTATTGCAGTAAGTGGATTTTAAGTTGGTTAGTTTATTTTTTAGTCCGATTGTTGAGTTAGTATAGTCCAGGCACTAATTATATTCGCAGACTCCTGGGAGACAAGTTTCTCCATGAATTTAGTTCCCATTTGTGTTTATATTATCACTTTTTGCGTGTAATGAAGTGTTTAGTTACTGTGACAGAAAAAAATAAGTGCAATGTTTGGTGATCGTATTTACATCAATAATAATATAGTTTTTCCAACCACAATTTCAAGGTATTTACTTTTTAATTTGGAAATTTCTAAACCATCGACCCTGAAGTACATAAAATTTTTACTTGTTTGATAAGGTTAATGTACTCTATTTGTATCTGCATACCAAAAATTTTTCACCACGATAAACAGCAGGAAACCTCTTATTAACATGTCAATCAGAACGTTGCTTCAACAGTTCATTAAAGAAATTTCAAGAATTTGCAAAAACGAAAATAACCATCATGACCCGACCAAAACATTTTTAATAATTCCTGGTAATTCTAAAAATTTCAAGCTTTAAAAATTAACAATAGGTTTTATTGAAACTTCAAGAAAAAGTCTTCCTCTTGTTTTATTATTTTAAGGTCCCCTTTTTTCCCAGAAACGTTATCTAAGTTTTCGTAAAAATCGAAAATTTTAAATCGAGAAAAAAACCGTCAAGTTTTAGGAAAATTTTTGCACTAACATGATCCAACCAAAACATTTTAGATAATTCTAAAAATTTCAAGTTTTAAAAATTAATCATTTGGTTTTTATTGAAATTTCAAGACAAAAAAGTCTTCCTCTTGTTTTATTATTTTAAGGTCCCCCTTTTTCCCAGAAACGTAATCTAAGTTTTCGTAAAAATCGAAAATTTTAAATCGAGAAAAAAACCGTCAAGTTTTAGGAAAATTTTTGCACTAACATGATCTAACCAAAACATTTTAGATAATTCTAAAAATTTCAAGTTTTAAAAATTAATCATTTGGTTTTTATTGAAATTTCAAGACAAAAAAGTCTTCCTCTTGTTTTATTATTTTAAGGTCCCGTTATTTTCCAGAAACGTTTTCATAAAAATCGAAAATTCTAAATCGAGAAAAAAACCGCTAAGTTTTAGGGAAATTTTGGACCGGCGAGATGTTAGCAATAAGTTTTCCAGCAGTATTTTACATGTAATTCTCCATAAGAGGTTTTTTCTAAATAACTTCCTTCCTTATCAATTCACAAAAGAAATAAATACACCAAATTAAAGGACAATTAAATCCCTACAAAGTGGTGGTACCCAATTTGCTTGTCCGTTACGATTAAGTGTTTTATAACACCCCAATCAAACCTCTACCACGTATTTTCAAATTTTTAAATATTAACCTACAAAGACAAATGATATGTCTATAGATAGCATTTTTCATGTAGATGACGATGATATTAATCACTATACTTGTCCGGGCCAATTAATTGAGTAATTAAGAAAAAACACTATTTTTTCGAAATTTATGAAGTTTGAACGCTAATTTATTAACGCAGTATTGTTGCATAAAAAAGGTAATTTCACCAAAAGATCAGAAATTTAATTGTGATTACGATGGTATGTCACACTTTGCTTGTCCGTCCATAATTAATTCGCTATTATCCAGCAATAACTTTTAAAACACCAAATTCCAAACAAATATGCGACGAAAGTCAATCAAAGAAAACACTTTTTAATAATTAACTCAGAGAAACAATTTATACCTCCAGAGACAGCATTTTTAATTTGGATAACGATGGTATTGGTCACTTTGCTTGTCCGGGCCAATTAATTGAGTAATAAAGAAAAAAACACTAGTTTTTCGAAATTTATGAAGTTTGAACGCTAATTTATTAACGCAATATTGTTGCATAAAAAAGGTAATTACATCAAAAGATCAGAAATTTTATTGTGATTACGATGGTATGTCACACTTTGCTTGTCCGTTCATAATTAATTCGCTATTAGCCAGCAATAACTTTTAGAACACCAAATTCCAAACTAATATGCGACGAAAGTCAATCAAAGAAAACACTTTTTAATAATTAACTCAGAGAAACGATTTATACGTCCAGAGACAGCATTTTTAATTTGGATAACGATGGTATTGGTCACTTTGCTTGTCCGGGCCAATTAATTGAGTAATTAAGAAAAAACACTATTTTTTCGAAATTTATGAAGTTTGAACGCTAATTTATTAACGCAGTATTGTTGCATAAAAAAGTTAATTACACCAAAAGATCAGAAATTTAATTGTGATTACGGTGGTATGTGACACTTTGCTTGTCCGTCTATAATTAATTAGCTATAAGCCAGCAATAACTTTTAGAACGCCAAATTCCAAACAAATATGCTGAGTTCTAAAAGTTATTGCTTGCTAATAGCGAATTAATTATGGACGGACAAGCAAAGTGTCATATACCACTGTAATGACAATTAAATTTGTGATCTTCTGGTGTAATTAACTATTTTATGCAACAATACTGCGGTAATTGTTTGGCGTTTGAACTTGATAAATGTCGAAAATATGGTGTTTTTTGTTAATTAGTCATTTGATTGCCCCGGACAAGCAAAGTGACTAATACCATCGTTGCCCAAATTAAAAATCCTGTCTCTGGACATATAAATTGTTTCTTTGAGTTAATTATTAAACATTGTTTCTTTGATTGACTTTCGCCGCATATTTGTTTGGAATTTGGCGTTCTAAAAGTTATGGCTGGCTAATAGCGAATTAATTATGGACGGACAAGTAAAGTGTGACATACCATCGTAATCACAATTAAATTTCTGATCTTTTGGTGTAATTTACTTTTTTATGCAACAATACTGCGTTAATAAATTAGCGTTCAAACTTCATAAATGTCGAGAAAATAGTGTTTTTTCTTAATTGCTTAATTAATTAGCCCGGACAAGCATAATGACTAATATCGTCGTCATCTACATGAAAAATGCTATCTATAGACATATCATTTGTCTTTGTAGGTTAATATTTAAAAATTTGAAAATACGTGGTAGAGGTTCGATTGGGGTGTTATAAAACACTTAATCGGAACGGACAAGCAAAGTGGGTACCACCACTCTGTAGGGATTTAATTGTGCTTTAATTTGGTGTATTTATTTCTTTTGTGAATTGATAAGCAAGAAAGTTATTTAGAAAAAACCTCTTACGGAGAATTACATGTAAAATACTTATTGCTGGAAAACTTATTGCTAAGATCTCGCCGCTAAATTTTGGCACTAACCTGATCCAACCAAAATATTTTACATAATTCCTGGTAAATTTCAAGCTTTAAAAATTAGCAATAGGTCATCTAGTTTTTATTGAAACTTCAAGACAAAAAAGTGTTCCTCTTGTTTTATTATTTTAATTTAAGGTTGCGTTTTTTTCCAAAAACGTAATCTAACTTTTCGTAAAAATCGAAAATTCTAAATCGAGAAAAAAAAAACGCTAAATTTTAGGAAAATTTTGACACCATCATGACCCGACCAAAACATTTTTGATAATTCTTGGGAATCTAAAAATTAACAATAGAGATTTTAAATAATTCCTGGTAATTGGGATAGTTCTAAAAATTTCAAGCTTTAAAAATTAATAATTGGTCATCTCTAAATCGACAAAATAACCGCGAAGTTTTAGGACAATTTTGATACTATCACCAGACCAAAAATTTTTTGATAATTGATAAAAATTTCTAACTTTAAAAATTAACAATAGAGATTTTAGGAAATTCCTGGTAATTGGGGTAGTTCTAAAAATTTCAAGCTCTAAAAATTAATAATTGGTCATCTCTAAATCGAGAAAATAACCGCGAAGTTTTAGGACAATTTTGATACTATCACCAGACCAAAACATTTTTGATATTTTCTGGTAATCGGAGCAGTTCTAAAAATGTCAAGCTTTAAAAATTACCAATAGGTCGTCTGGATTTTATTGAAACTTCAATACAAAAAAGAGTTCCTCTTGTTTTATTATTTTAAGGTCCAGTTTTTTTCCCAGAAACGAAATCAAGGTTTTTGTAAAAGACGAACTTTCGAAATCCAGAAAAACACTGCGAAGTCTTTTTGCTACTACCATGACCAGACCAAAACATTTTTGATAATTCCTGGTAATTGGGGCGGTTCTAAAAATTTTAAGCTTTAAAAATTAATAATGGGTCGTCTGGTTTTTATTAAAATTTCAAGAAAAAAAGACTTCCTTTTGTTTTATTATTTTAAGGTCCCGTTTTTTCCCAGAAACTTAATCAAAGATTTCGTAAACATCGAACATTCTAAATCATCCGCGAAATTTTAGGAAAACTTTGACAGTATCTTGACCAGACCAAAAGATTTTTGATAATTTCTTGTAATTGGGGCCGTTTGATCACTAAACAAAATATTAAGCTCTTGTTAATTTTTTTCTTTCTTCAGTTTTTGTAGCTAAAACCTTGTAACTTTCACGATAATCGCCAATTTTCCTAAATTTATCCCAAAAGAATTGGGGCAAGAAAACTGGGTTTGCGAACAATGGTGGGAAAAAATTTGGCCAAATCGTTTTGTTTAAAATTCCTAACAAGGTTAAACTTTTCTGAACAAACTCGGAAAAAAAATCATTTCTAGTATTTGCTGGGTCAGCGCTCTGTCTAGTAACGGTTTACCCGTACTTCACGTTTACTTCACTTCTGGGGCAACCAGGCGGAGAAGCTTAATCTTCAACTTCTTCCACTGTAGACTTTAGTAGTTCTTCAAGACATAGTGACAAGTGCATTTTACGAGTGGTTAAATTATGACTGTTTAGTTTTTATTTTTGGTTTTTAAGTGAAGGAATTGTAGAGGTGCATCATTTTTTGGTAAATATTTTTCTTCAAGATTTTTTTTGCGTTATTGTGCTACATTAATCGAGGACACCATAAATAATTCCGACGATAATATCAAATTTAAACCAAGTATTTCAAATAAAGCATTAAGTTTTTATCTAAATTACCAAGAAGTTCATTATGTTATGTCAAGGTGTTTTTGCAAAAATTATACTTTTTGTGAATTACAAATTTACACAATTTTTCGATAACCAAATATGTACATATTTTAAATGAAATATTTTTACGTCGTTAGTATTTTTTTATTCTATTTACTATCATACAATTCCTAAAAACAATTAATGTTTAAATTTTTGTAGTTTTGATAAAAACTTTTCATTGATCCACCTACAGTCTACTGTTAACCATTGTTGAAATACTGAATTTAATTAAAAGAAGTTTTATAAATTTTTGAAGCAATCTCTAAAAATAGTAGCGATTTTTGGAAAAATTATTAAATTACAAAAGACTTTTCTTTAGTTTTTATTTCTTCATGGATTTTATTTCTAATTTGTGCTAACAGAGCGATTTTTAAACTAAAAATCAGTACATACATTATAAAAGAGGAATGTTTCTTATCATTTTTTTATATTTTTTTCATTTTCCACACGAAAACACATTGATAAAAATTATATTTTTGCATTTTAAAATAATATCAGCTGGTATTTTGATTCATAAATAAAAATAAATTTTACATTTTTTGAAACATTTTAAGTCAGATTTTTTTAGAGAAACCAAGGTCTAAAATTATGCAATAGGATGAAATTTTTTGAAATGTTAAAATTTTTTTTTTATTTATTTTTTCTTTAAAAACCGGTAACAGGCAATGAAATTTTTATCAAAAATTTATATTCTATCTATCAAGTATATAAAAAATATTTCATAAAAATCACCCTTTTGGATTTTGTGGGAAAAAATTCGGCAACATTAAAAAATGGCACAAAAATGAAAAATTACTCAATTTTTTTTTGTAATTTTTCGGTATTTTATTCACGTTAATGTGAAGAAAAAGGTACTCAATTTTGAGTAAAAACAGTAAATAAACCAATTTTCGCAGAAATTGTAATTGAGGTTTATGAAGTGTTTTTCTGGGAATCATAAATTACTGGCCATGGTTTTATTTTATGTGTTAACAAATGTAAGAAAAACTTTTAATAAAATGCTTTTCTCATGCTACTTGAAGTAAAAATAGGTTTCATGTACAAAGAAATAAATAATTCTAGTAACACATATCGCAGTGGCCTTGAATGTAGAAATTTGCGTGGCTTTAAGATGTTTTTACTCGAAAAAAGAAAATAACTTTAATTTAATGTGTAAAAGTAACTGTTTGTATTGTAGGAAACCAACACGCTAGCCAAAAGCACGTAAGCTCACAAAAAGCTTTATTGATTTTATACAGAAAACTGGCCTCGGTTATTAATTCCTTGCCCATTTGCAATTAGAACGAACCTTTAATGTCCAGCCTAATTATTAATAAAAATTTATTGCCACTTTTATGCAAGTAAATTCATTTCTTGTGGTTAATTTCTGGAAAAAGAAAGTGATTTTTTATAACTTTAGGAGAAATTTTTAGTTACAAAATTACAAGATTTTCTTTCAACCAAACACAAATAACTAAATTAATGTACCTTATTGTTTTAATTATACTTTTTGAATAATTTTAAACCACCTTTTTTATACTATTGTACAGTCTGGTTTATCGAAAGTTACTATAAAAAATGTGAGCAAAATATAACAATATTGCCAGAGATTTGCAGATGTGTTGTGACGTCACAATTTACAAAATTAAGAATCATTTCCTAAAAGGCAAACATACTACTAAATTCCGAGACCTGAAAAATTTCCAGTTTATTTCGACGTAATTTCCCAACCCCATCAAGTATAAAAAATCTGTGTGCCTTAGCACTGTAAGAAATATTTGGAAAATCTTGAAAACTGGAAATCACAGGTTGGACCGTTTTTTCGGGATTTTTTTGGACATTTTACGTTCGATTTTTTTTTCAAAGTCAAGGGTAAAAATTTCGAATTACTGATTTTTTTTCTCATAAATAAATACGAAAGACGGAAAATAAAAAATATTTGAGTGTTATAGGTTGTTCCGATCAATAGTTACGAATTTTCAAAGTCCGCGTCAAAAAACGTGAAAACAAAGCGCCACTTCGAGGGCTCCAAAACGACCTAAAAAATTAACCTCCTGTGTTAAAGTAAAATGTGATTCTTAAATAAGGAATAAAGAAACCGCATTTTATTTCCACCACCCTTATCGAAGCCAAAACGTTTTGGTACTTTTTCTGCTCAAAAAAACATTAAAATTCCACTCTTCACGTTTCGGCGCCGTGACGCTACACCGTTACGCCTGGAGACTTAAAAATGGTTCTGGTGAATCCTCAGGATATGAGAATATAAGGGGCCAAATTTCGTCACTTCCCTATGAAATTCGAAGTAGCTGCGATTTTTCAAAATTGACGCTACCGACGATCGTAAAAGAATCAGGAAAATTCGGTTATTTTTTCAAAGCGTTCTTTTAGCCCAAAAAATTTAAAATTCATATCCCACTTACAATAATCATTCATCTTTACGATGCAACTTGAAATTTTAAAATCGGACGAAAAAAACCACCCTTTTCGTTGCTCCGTGCAAAAATTCAGGGTAAAAATAGTCCCCCAAAACATAATAAAATTTGTAACGATTCGGAATTCACCCCGAATCGCACCAAATTTGAGTATGTTATCTCCTCCGACCGGATTCTGAAGACGGAGGTTTTGGCCTATCTATTAAGGGGGCGGTATTTTTATCCCAAATTCGTACGTTTTTTGCGCCAAGCCGCGAAAAGGGCAGTTTTTTTAGTCAAATTTTAAAAATTCCAGTTGCATCATGAAGAGGAATGCGGATTCTAACTGGGGTTCGAATTTTATATATTTAGAACCACTCTAACATTCTGAAAAAAATTCTCGAAAATGGTCGATTTTTTTTGCTTTTTTTCCGGTTTTCGTCGGCGTCAACTTTGAAAAATCGCACCCTAGTCCGGTTTTAAAGGGAAGCGACGAAATTTGGCCCCTTTTATTCTCAAATCCTGGGGATAGACCGTGGCTATTTTTAAGTCTCCAGGCGCAACCGTGTGGCGCCCCGGCGCCGAGACGCGAATTTAGCGTTTTTTCGGGCGACAAAAGTGCTCAAACTTTTTACCCCTTATATTTGAGGATCGGCAGGTACAAAAAATAGCGGGTTTTTGATTTACAAAGTAGAAACCCGTCATTATAGCGATCCGAGCCCTTTTTTCGATATATTCATTTTTTATATTTAATTGGGGCCTTTAAATTTGCATTTCATTTTTTTTGCTTTTTCGACGCGGATTTTAAAAATTTTTAACTTTTGATAGGGGTTGGATATTACGGTGCGATATTTTTTATTTTGCTTATTACATTAATATTTATAAGGAAAAAAATCGACACTTTTAAATTTTTTCCCATTGCTTCAGAAAAAAATCGAACGTAAAATGTTAAAAAAAATCGTACAAACGCTGTCGGACGGTTGTACCAGTGGTGCCCACAGTTTTTAAAAAATTTCAAATTTTATTTAATTTCCCTTAAAAGGAGTAACTTTTACAGCTAATAAGCTATTTTTTGTTTTTATACTCGAAGGGGTTGCGAAGATAAAGGAAAATTTTTGAATTTAAGGGTGGATGGCTCCCGTCCGGCCATTTTTTAACGGATTTTCATTTTTGAAAACTCTGCTGTATCTACTCTTAGAACCAAAACCGCCCCCGCATAGGGTTTTTTGAATTTCGATAAAATAACGAAAAAATATTTTTTTTAAGATCGCATTTAAAAATATCGCAATTTTTGACGCGTTTCGGTCTAATCAACCCCCCAAAATCTATTTCACCCCCTTGTTATACAGCTTTTCTAAAAGCTTTCAATGTCCACTTTACGACAAAAAAAGAATCACTTCGCTATCTCTTTCCGTTTTCGAGTTATCCCCGAAAATGTAGCTAAAATAAGCAAAATCTCCCTTGGAGCCAAAATTTCGGTCTGAAATTTTTTACTTTTCACGAAATAATTAATATTTTTGAAACTATTAGCACCACCGAGACGTTAAATAGCTTAAAATTCGCACCGTCACCTCCTCCTCCAAATTCCGTGAAAATTTTAATTTTCGGCTTAAACTTGCGCCGTCCAGAACCGTATTTGTACCAAAATTTTCCCAAAACTTTGCGATTTTTTTCCAAAAAAACTATTTAACCAATTTTAACCAAATATTTTTTAAAACGCGTCTATCGATGATGTTTACTTTCGGTTAAAATTTTAAACCGGTAACTTTTATAGTTTTCGAGAAAAAAAAAATAAAAACCGATTTCCAATAAAAAATATGTAAAAAAATTTTTTTTCGTATTTTTTCAAAATCGTCCCCGCAAATGAAAGATAATAGAAAATGGATGAAATGTAGGGCCCTCTACCCCCCCACCCCCCAAAAAAATTTTACTACCAAAAAAATCAAAATCAAAAAATAATTAAATTTAAAAAATGTTTTTTTTTCTTTTCAGATCATGTGAAAGGCCATCCCGCCATAGTGATATGCCAGAGGCTAATAGCCCTCTTGGCCAGTGGCCACACTCTTTAAGCTCCGCTTTAGCTTACATAGGATGCACATTAGGGATATTTAATATATCTCGTTTTGCTTTACTATCCATACATTTCGGTGCAAATTTCATATTTCAATTCCTAATCATCACGTTTTTTATTGGACTTCCACTATTTACGTTACAACTATGTCTGGGGCAGCAGCTAGGAGCAGGAGTGATCGACATGTGGAAAATTTCTCCTATGTTTCAAGGAATTGGAGTTTCCTTACTCTTCTTTCAAACACTAACTGGTTTATACAGTATTATTGGAGTTTCCTGGATGTTCGTGTATTTCCGAGACTCGTTTGTTACAAAATCCGAAAGGTACCGTTGGGCAGAACCTTTCATTTACTACAGAAATGGTAAGTAATACCCATTAAAACATGAATTTATAAAAAACACCAAATTTTTAGAATTTCAACACTCTACTAATGGTACTTATAAGTTACAAGAAACCATTCCTGATTACTTATCTGGGATCGTTTTTCAAAGGCAGCACTTAGTCAGTGGTAACGCTTATGGGACCATTAAATTTCAACCTGCTTTTAATTTAGCAGTGGTTTGGATGATAGTCTTCGTTTCATTAAGCAAAGGCCTGCGATCTTATGGTAAAGTCATTTACGTTTTCACCATCTTACCCATCATTGGGATATTTGTACTTTGTACAAAACTCCTAGGACTAATGCCTCCTGAGTTGATCAACAGCGTCTTTCCAGAAACTGCCTGGAATGAATTTTTCATCAACTCCAAGGTAAGAAATTTTAGCCATCTTAAAATCTTTTTCTGAAGGAGCTATTCTTATGTCTTTTAGAGTTGGATAGCAGCTTCCCAAGAAGTTTTTTTGACGTGGGGAGTATTTGGAGCAGCAGTGATGCAAATTGCCTCGCACAACAAAAATAAGCAACTACTTAACCGCGATTCTAGTCTTGCAGCTGTTATTACCATTGGTATATTAGTTTTAGTTGCTTTTCTTGCCAATACATGTGTTCAAATTCTAAAAGTGAATGGCTACATTTACACACCAAATTCATTCGGTAAGTCTAGCACCTCCCATCTTAAAATAATGATAAAACTGTATTTTTTTAGAAAAACTTTCATCATATACATTTTTAAGACAAATAAATGATCCTCTACCTCCAAGCTTAGGTTCAACTCCAACGAAATACATGGTTCACAATTCGTTTATCATAGGTGATAAAATAAATCGTCCAGGAATGGATCCAGTATCAGAAAGTGGTTATCAGGTAAAAACCATTAAAGCTTAAAAATGTAACTAATTCTTATATTTTAGGTTCTAAGATTTGCGACTGAACTCATTCCTGCAACGTTCGCGGTTTTGGGTACGGAAAAAGTCTCACCATTCTGGACGGTCTTGTTTTATTTTATTTTAATTTTGTTTGGAATTGCGCAACAACTCGCTATATGGCATTCCGTGATAACTGGGATAATGGCGATTAAAACGAAGGTTTTGAAGTCATGGGAGACTACAATTACGTTCTTCAGTTGTGCTTGTGGGTTTATACTAGGGCTCCCAATGACGACAGAGTTTGGGATTTATGTGGTGTATTTTTTGGATTTTACAATTGGAGGAGTGTGGTGGATTGTGCTATTGATATTGCTGCAAATTATAGCGGTGTTTATGGTACGGGGGCGACCATATAGTGGTGATATTTTGGTCACAGCGCTTTTTAATAATAATGGTAACCAGTGTTTTTTGAGTTGCGCTCCTGTGCTTCTATCGTTTACCTGGAATGTGATATTACCAGTGGTTTTAATGGTGAGTTGATCTGTATTACTAAAACCGTAAGAAACGGGGAAGGTGGAAGGAGGAGAAAATTTTAAGAAAAAGGTTTAAAAGTCCCCCAAGTGTCCGAAATTCACCCCGAATCTCGCCAAATTTTAGTATGTTATGGACCAGATTCTGAAGACGGGGTTTTGACCCGCGGTTTTTTTATTCCTAATCTACATACAATACTTTCCCTTGAAACGGGAACTTTTTTTGATATCTCAATTGTTTCTGTACTTTTAGCGCCGTCAAATTTGTGGTTTGAAATTAGTGCTTTTTCGACGCCGACTTTGAAAATTCGTAACTTTTGATTTAGACTTCCTAGAGACGCCGAATATTTTTTATTTGCCTCCCCACTTTGCTATTTATAACCACAAAAAGCGGCATATTTCAATTTTACCCCTGGACTTTGAAAAAAAATCGCGAGTAAAATGTTCAAAAAATGGGGCTAAACGTGGTAAGTTGGGTGTACCACTTTTGGCCCCAGTTTCCAAAAATGACTATATTTTTCTACACTATCCTATAAAGTCATAACTTCCACATCCGGTAGCGCGTATGGATTTTCTATTTTCGAAGGAGTTCGGAAGTTATGCCTAAATAAAGTCGAAATTTTGAATTTAGGGGTTGGCGGCTTCAGTTGGGCTATTTTTTAACCGATTTGCAATTTTAAAAACTCAATCGAATGTACATTTCGATCTGAAACCGTCCACGCGTAGGGTTTTTTGAATTTTGATAAAATAACGAAAAAATATTTTTTTTAAAATCGCATTTAAAAATGTCGCGATTTTTGACGCGTTTCGGTCTAATCAACCCCTCAAAATCTATTTCACCCCCACGTTATATACCTTCTCTGAAAGCTTTCATTGTCCACTTTACGACAAAAAAGGAATCACTTCGCTATCTCCTTCCGTTTTCGAGTTATCACCGAAAATGTAGCTAAAATAAGCAAAACCTCCGTTTGCAGCCAAAATTTCGGTCTGAAATTTTTCACTTTTTACAAAATAATTAATATCTTCGAAACTATTAGGACCACCGAGAAGCTTAAAATTCGCAGTCACCTCCTTCGCCGAATTACGTGAATGTTTTAATTGTCGGTTTAAAATTGCGCCCTTCAGAACCGTATTTGTACCAAAATTTAGCCAAAACTTTGCGAATTTTTTCCAAAAAAACTATTTAACCGATTTTAACCAAATATTTTTTAAAACGCGTCTATCCACGGTGTTTACTTTTGGTAAAAATTTGAAACCGGTAACTTTAATAGTTTTCGAGAAAAAAAAATAAAAACCGATTTCCATTACAAATTTTAAGCCCGCCTTAAAAATATCTCAAACATTTTTTTTCAAAGTTTTTCAAAATCGACCCCGCAAATAAAGATAATAAAAAATGAATGAAATGTTGGGGTTCACTTGCGCTCTACATCCCCCCAAAAAAATTTTACTCCCCAAAAACTCAAAAAAATCTAAATTTAAAAATAATTATATTTAAAAAAAATTATTATGTTAATGTCAGTAATTTTTAGAAATTTATCTGTACGAATTTTTGTTTTTTAATTTTAGTTATTAAGCGAAATATTAATTTTTCAAAATACACCTTTACTCATTTACCAGAATGCCATGTTTTATATAGAAATTCATAACTTTCGAACAAAACATCGTAGGAACTTGAATTTTTTTAATTTTTTTTTTCTACTTTCTTTATACTTTAAATATAAATATAAACATTCAAATTTTTAATTTGAAACGCTACATCCTTGTACATTTACTAAAATGAGTTGTTCAAATTTTTTTGTAGGTTTGGTGTATTGCTTTTTTCAAAAATGGTAACTATAGGGAGTTATTCGTGTGGCACCATGGACCTTCGTTGGATTATTGGCCACTTTGGGCTAGACAAGTTGGATCTCTTTTACAATTATTACCAATTTTAGCCGTTCCTTTTATTGCAGTGATACAAAGTTATAGATATTTAAATAATGGACCTAATGATATTTTAGAGGTAACTTTTTTTAACAAAAACCTTCCAAAATTATTCATTTTTAATTTTTTTTGCTGCTTATAAGGATTACGATGAAAATTCGAATACTTACGTTAGTATATTTTAATTATTTAAATTACATCACTAAAAAATCTACTTAATAATATTTTTTTGATTTTGTAGCGAATACAACTTTTATACCGGCCTCCACTAGGTGAACACATGGAAGATTTGGCTATACAAGATGCAGGTGTTGCATTACAAAACTCCAATTCAGGAACCACAAACGTGGCATCTGAAGATCCACCACCAAAATACACGCCTCCTCCTTCATACACCACAGCAACTGGG
This sequence comes from Stenus bimaculatus, assembly GCA_963971135.1. Classification (NCBI taxonomy): domain Eukaryota; kingdom Metazoa; phylum Arthropoda; class Insecta; order Coleoptera; family Staphylinidae; genus Stenus; species Stenus bimaculatus. The sequence goes on from OZ020184.1 coordinate 46,109,028, forward strand.
GCGAAACTTGCAAGAATTCTTCGACAAAGTATTCGAAGAAGCGTAAGGAGAATCGCTAATGCCATAGGTGAAGGTAGTGGTTTGAGGAGGAACGCAACGACTTCAAATGATAATTCTGAAAGCCAACCTCCTCCTCCTAATTACAACGATGTATTCGTAGAAGTTAACACAAGTCATACCGAAACAGATTCTGCTAGATCTCAAAACACCTTACAAAGGGAGCTAGCCACCATCGCCACCTCCAGCACAGGGCTAACAGCTGCTGATGTTGCCAGTATTTTAAGAACTAGTTTTCGAAGAAGCACCTTACGAAACTTCAGAAGAAACGCCTCAAATAATGATACCACTCTTAGTTCTTTAAGTGCTGAGAATCTTATAGATTCAGCTGCTCCTGTTGGTGAAACGTCCTTGGTAATAAACGTGTCTACTGATGAAAATAAGGACACCTAATCTGTGATATAGTTTAAGACGCATTACAAAAATCACATTAGTAACCAAATATATGAACATATTAATTTATTTTTAATTATTATAAGCTTTTTTGTACATATTCTAAACCTATCACAATGTTTATATTGTATATGTTTCAAAAGAACTGATTTTATAAAATATAAGTAATAAAATTTTATAAAATTTATTACTACTTACTCTTAAAACCTGCAATCTTCGACTAAAATTTCCAAGGCTTTTTATAGAGCCAAAATTTAGAATTTGGGCATTTTTGATCATGAAGACCTGCAGGACCTTTGATAGTGTTGAAGTTTAACCAAAATTTAGAATTTGGATTTTATCAATATCAAGTGATATTTTGGGCATTTTTGATCATAAAAACCTCCAAGGTGTATTCGTAAAAATATCTTAATTTTTCTTGAAGTTATGAACAAAAGAGCTATAAATTTGGGATATCATCAAACGTTTTTGTTAATAACTAAAAAACTAATAAGAGCAAACCATTTGCAAATTAGCTCATTTTTTGAAAGCTATTTTAAATTACTAGAATTTAGGAAAGAAATTAAAAAAGTATTTTTTTTTTCGTGAAGTTATGAGCAAAATAGTACGAAACATTAATTTTAAGCCAAAATTACATTCACACATTTTTGTTAATACTTTAAAAACTATTAAAGACTGAATATTTTCAAAAATATCTCCTAAAAACCCCTTTTATTTCCTACAATCAGCAAAAATAATTGTCAAAATATCTTAATTTTTCTTAAATAAGTTATGACCAAAATAGTATGAAATTCCCATTTTCAGCTATAAATTTGGGATATCATCAAACGTTTTTGTTAATAACTAAAAAACTAATAAGAGCAACCATTTGCAAATTAGCTCATTTGAAAGCTACTTCAAATTCCTGGAATTTAGGAACGAAATTAAAAAAGTATCTTTATTTTTCGTGAAGTTATGAGCAAAATAGCACGAAACATTAATTTTATGCCAAAATTAGATTCACACATTTTTGTTAATATTTTAAAAACTATAAAAGACTGAATATTTTCAAAAACATCTCCTAAAAACCCCTTTTATTTCCTACAATCAGCAAAAATAATTGTCAAAATATCTTAATTTTTCATGAAGTTATCACCAAAATAGTATCAAATTCCCACTTTCAGCTATAAATTTGGGATATCATCAAACGTTTTTGTTAATAACTAAAAAACTAATAAGAGCAATCATTTGCAAATTAGCTCATTTGAAAGCTACTTCAAATTCCTAGAATTTACGAAAGAAATTAAAAAAGTATCTTTATTTTTCGTGAAGTTATGAGCAAAATAGTACGAAACATTAATTTTATGCCAAAATTACATTCACACATTTTTTTTAATATTTTAAAAACTATTAACGACCGAATATTTTCAAAAATATCTCCTAAAAACCCCTTTTATTTCCTACAATCAGCAAAAATAATTGTTAAAATATCTTAATTTTTCATGAAGTTATCACCAAAATAGTATCAAATTCCCACTTTCAGCTATAAATTTGGGATATCATCAAACGTTTTTGTTAATAACTAAAAAACTAATAAGAGCAATCATTTGCAAATTAGCTCATTTGAAAGCTACTTCAAATTCCTAGAATTTACGAAAGAAATTAAAAAAGTATCTTTATTTTTCGTGAAGTTATGAGCAAAATAGTACGAAACATTAATTTTATGCCAAAATTACATTCACACATTTTTTTTAATATTTTAAAAACTATTAACGACCGAATATTTTCAAAAATATCTCCTAAAAACCCCTTTTATTTCCTACAATCAGCAAAAATAATTGTCAAAATATCTTAATTAAATTTAATTTTTCTTGAAGTTATAACCAAAATAGTATGAAATTTTCAGCTATAAATTTGGGATATCATCAAACGTTTTTGTTAACAACTAAAAAACTAATAAGTGCAATCATTTGCAAATTAGCTCATTTGAATTCCTAGAACTTAGGAAAGAAATTAAAAAAGTATCTTTATTTTTCGTGAAGTTATGGGCAAAATAGTACGAAACGTCAATTTTATGCCAAAATTACATTCACACATTTTTGTTAATATTTTAAAAACTATTAAAGACTGAATATTTTCAAAAATATCTCCGAAAAACCCCTTTTATTTCCTACAATTAGCAAAAATAATTGTCAAAATATCTTAATTTTTATTGAAGTTATGAACAAAATAGTATCAAATTCCCATTTTCAGCTACAAATTTGTGATATGAAAGAAGGTTATTGTTAATAACTAAAAAACTAATAATAGCAGTCATTTAAAAAGTCGCTTATTTGAAACCTACTTTAAATTCCTAGAATTTAGGAAAGAAATTAAAAAAATATCTTTATTTTTCGTGAAGTTGTGAGGAAAATAGTACGAAACGTCTTTTTTAAGCCAAAATTACATTCACACATTTTTGTTAATATTTCAAAAACTATGGTGTGGGGTATAAAAATGCAGCCAAAATTTCGAATTTTGATTTAATCAATATCAAGTGAAATTTTGGACATTTTTGATCATCAAATTATAAAAGATAAAGAAAATCGTGTAAGTTGTAAAGGTTTTTATTAAAAATAAATTTAATTAGAAAATATTATAAAATACACTAATTTTTAAAAATAAATTATCTCTGTTTATTAGCATCTATTGCTACATTTATGATGTCGTTTCCCAAAAAAAAGTCGGTAGCTACAATGTTGACATCCTTAGTCCACTCGTCCCTAAACCACATGGTCAAATATCTATTCAAATCATCAGCAAGACTCCTCAAGCTATTTTTTCTAAAAATGACATCAATGGTCTTAGGAGTTAATTCTGACATTATTGCCCACATGGGGTTAAATATTGTGTTGTGAGATTTAATCGCTCCTTGGATAAAATATTTTAGATCAGGCACGGTGCTTTTATCGCCCCAATGTTGTTGAAGGGGATTCCATAACCAAGGGTACTCTAATAAAAAAATAATTAATGTAAAAATTATAAAATTTCAAAACTCACCTCTAGCAATATCACGTTGACCGTAGCATATAATTAAAGTTTTATTTAAATGCCAAATTTCGTTAAGCGTAGGACCTTTCCCTGCTTGAAGACCACCAGGAGGTAAAGCAAAATTTCCCAACTCCCTTTCAATAGTCGTCACTAATCTACGATGAATATCAAGATCGGGTTTGGTTGGGTAAGGAAATCTATGAAAATCCAAAATGACCACCTCTCTCGGCGCTAATTCTAAAAACCTTCTTATCTCTTGCAAAATCGGAATTAACTTCGTAATCCTGACCAAATCATGGTTAATAAAAAACCTAAAAATTATTAAATTACCAATAATTTCTTTAGTAAAAACCTACAATATAAACCCTTCATTTTGGTAATAACCTATTCGCAAATCGATATAGCGTATTCCAAAAACCAGTTGAGTCCAAACGCTTCGATCTTGATTAATAATATAATTCTCAAAAAATAGGTTATTTGATCCACTAAAAGATCCAGAGTTGTGCGTTCCGGGTATAAACAAATTCCCGATTCGTTGATCCTTAATTTGGTCTCTGAAAAAAATTGGAGGTTAAATCAAGTCATTAATGGGCAATACATATTACTAAACTACTTAGAGCAAAATTAGAATACCTTTCAGGTATACCTAATATCGTTCATCCAAGTGGGATTAATGCTCAAACAGTTATAATCTATAATATCACCTCCTCTTAAAGAGGCTATCCAGTAGGGAAAGCATCGTGGCCCTGATTGTACATAACTTATATTTTGTTGGTACTCCCAGTTACCTGGCAACCAAGGATGTCCGAATTTAATTTTCGTCCTGTAGTAACCTTCCGGGTAGTTGTTCGCGTTTATTATTATCCTAGGAGGACTTTCTTCCTTAAAATAAGATAAAATTATTTTTAGGATTTTTTTAAAGCTTGAATAACTTACATTTCGATCTCGAGGATTATAATCGTACAATGCTATAAAATCTGGTTTTATATCACGTGCTTTATCACATTTGGATATCCAGTTCATTTCGAGGTAGGTATCCTTCAAGGACGAAACTGTTAAGTGTACTTTACCGCATTTTCTTGTTCCTAAAAATATATATTTACTTAATAAATCTTGCTATCATAGTAGATAATAATTACATATGTGGTTGCAACTTAATCCCAAGCAATAAACATCTAATTATTTTTATCAGTTTTATTGATAATTGCAAAAATATTATTGTATCAACAAAACTATTATCATTTCATAATATTAAAACTAATTAAGCTAAATATGTTTAGATTTTCGTATATTTTGATCAAATTACGTGGATTTAAATTTCGCTCCTAACTTTAAAAAAATTATAGCAAAAAATAAATCTTTTTTGTAGATTGAAGGTGATCAAAACAGCTTTCAAATAAGTTTTCTTGTGTAATATTGATCTAAATGGTTTTTATAATATTTATTTTTACAAAGTACAAAAATGGCTCTAAAATCCACATTTTTAATGCTAGGAAATATTACTTAGTGTTTTTAGGTAGAGCAGGTCTTCCTGTAAATTTTGAGCTACAATTCGTTTTTATTGCCAGAATAGTTTTTGAAATATCATTTTTTTTTTAATTTTCAAGACAAAATTTTTTTGACCAAATTTTCGCCCATAACTTCAAAACTAAAAATAATTTGAAAATACATATTTTTTTAATTTAAAGGATTTTCAAATAAGCTTTAATGCATTACTTTAGCCTAAATAGTTATTAAAATATTCAAAGTTCAAAAATGGCTTTAAAATCCGCATTTTTGATCTTGACGATTCTTGGTGTTTTTAGATAGATCAGTTCTTCCTGCAAATGCGTTTTTGTCGTCTGAATAGTTTTCGAAATATTATTTTTATATTTTTTTTTTAGATTTTCAGGAGTAAAACGACCACATTTTCGGCCATAACTTCAGAAATAAAAAGGATTTTAAAATAACTTTTTTTTTAATTTGTAGGTGATTTAAAGGGCTTTCAAATAAGCTTTAATGCATTATAAATTTAAGCTAAATAGTTTTTAAAATATTATTTTTTTTTTTAATTTTTAAGATAAAAACTATGATTTTTAAGTTTTGCCCACATTTTCGGCCATAACTCCAAAACTAACAATAATTTTAAAATACACATTTTTTTTTAATTTGTATGTAATTTAAAGGACTTTCAAATGCATTTCTTTGGCCTAAGTAGTTTTTTAAATTTTACGTACAAAAATGACTCTAAAATCCGTATTTTTGATCTTAACGGAGAATACTTCGTGTTTTTAGGTAGATCAGTTTTTTTTGCAAATTTTGAGCTACAGTGCGTTTTTGTCGTCTGAATAGTTTTCGAAATATTGTTCTTTTTCTATTTTTTTTTTAGATTTTCAAGACTAAAACGACCACATTTTTCGCCATAACTTCAGAACGAAAAATGATTTTAAAATAAACATTGTTTTAATTTTAAGGCGATTTAAAGGGCTTTTAAATAAGCTTTAATACATTATTAATTTCGCCTACATACTTTTTAAATATTATTTTTTTTAATTTTCAAGATAAAAGACCATGATTTTTAAATTTTGCCCACATTTTCGGTCATAACTTGAAAACTAAAAATAATTTTAAATTATATTTTTTTTTTAGTTTAAAGGTAATTTAATGGACTTTCAAATAAGCTTTAATGCAATACTTTGGTCTAAACAGTTTTTAAAATACTTATTTTTCGGATTTTAAGTACAAAAATGGCTCTAAAATCCGCACTTTTTATCTTAACGAAGAATACTTGGTGTTTTTAGGTAGATCAGTTCTTCCTGCAAATTTTGTCGTCTGAATAGTTTTAGAAATATTGTTCTTTTTCTAGTTTTTTTTATTTAGATTTTCAAGACTAAAACGACCACATTTTCGGCTATAACTTCAGAACGAAAAATGATTTTAAAATAATTTTTTTTTAATTTTAAGGTGATTTAAAGGGCTTTCAAATAAGCTTTAATGCATTATTAATTTGGCCTACATACTTTTTAAATATTATTTTTTTTTAAATTTCAAGATAAAAAACGATGATTTTTAAGTTTTGCCAACATTTTCAGCCATAACTTCAAAACTAAAAATAATTTTAAAATACATATTTTTTTAATTTAAAGGTACTTTAATGGACTTTCAAATAAGCTTTAATGCATTACTTTGGCCTTAATAGTTTTTAAAATATTTATTTTTTGGATTTTACGTACAAAAATGGCTCTAAAATCCGCGTTTTTGATCTTAACGAAGAATACTTCTTGTTTTTAGGTAGATCAGTTCTTCCTGCAAATTTAGAGCTACAATGCGTTTTTGTGGTCTGAATAGTTTTTAAAATATTATTTTTTTTTTTAATTTTCAAGATAAAAACGATGATTTTTAAGTTTTGCCAACATTTTCGGCCATAACTTCAAAACTAAAAATAATTTTAAAATACATATTTTTTTAATTTAATGGTACTTTAATGGACTTTCAAATAAGCTTTAATACATTACTTTGGTCTTAATAGTTTTTAAAATATTTATTTTTTGGATTTTACGTACAAAAATGGCTCTAAAATCCGAATTTTTGATCTTAACGAAGAATACTTCTTGTTTTTAGGTAGATCAGTTCTTCCTGCAAATTTAGAGCTACAATGCGTTTTTGTGGTCTGAATAGTTTTTAAAATATTATTTTTTTTTAAATTTTCAAGATAAAAACGATGATTTTTAAGTTTTGCCAACATTTTCAGCCATAACTTCAAAACTAAAAATAATTTTAAAATACATATTTTTTTAATTTAAAGGTACTTTAATGGACTTTCAAATAAGCTTTAATACATTACTTTGGTCTTAATATTTTTTATAATATTTATTTTTTGGATTTTACGTACAAAAATGGCTCCAAAATCCGCATTTTTGATCTTAACGAAGAATACTTCTTGTTTTTAGGTAGATCAGTTCTTCCTGCAAATTTAGAGCTACAATGCGTTTTTGTGGTCTGAATAGTTTTTAAAATATTATTTTTTTTTTAATTTTCAAGATAAAAACGATGATTTTTAAGTTTTGCCAACATTTTCAGCCATAACTTCAAAACTAAAAATAATTTTAAAATATATATTTTTTTAAATTTAAAGGTACTTTAATGGACTTTCAAATAAGCTTTAATGCATTACTTTGGCCTAAATAGTTTTTAAAATATTTATTTTTTTAATTTTACGTACAAAAATGGCTCTAAATTCCGCATTTTTGATCTTAACGAAGAATACTTCTTGTTTTTAGGTAGATCAGCTCTTCCTGCAAATTTAGAGCTACAATGCGTTTTTGTGGTCTGAATTGTTTTTAAAATATTATTTTTTTTTTTAATTTTCAAGATAAAAACGATGATTTTTAAGTTTTGCCAACATTTTCAGCCATAACTTCAAAACTAAAAATAATTTTAAAATACATATTTTTTTAATTTAAAGGTACTTTAATGGACTTTCAAATAAGCTTTAATACATTACTTTGGTCTTAATATTTTTTATAATATTTATTTTTTGGATTTTACGTACAAAAATGGCTCCAAAATCCGCATTTTTGATCTTAACGAAGAATACTTCTTGTTTTTAGGTAGATCAGTTCTTCCTGCAAATTTAGAGCTACAATGCGTTTTTGTGGTCTGAATAGTTTTTAAAATATTATTTTTTTTTTAATTTTCAAGATAAAAACGATGATTTTTAAGTTTTGCCAACATTTTCAGCCATAACTTCAAAACTAAAAATAATTTTAAAATACATATTTTTTTGATTTAAAGGTACTTTAATGGACTTTCAAATAAGCTTTAATGCATTACTTTGGTCTTAATAGTTTTTAAAATATTTATTTTTTGGATTTTACGTACAAAAATGGCTCTAAAATCCGCATTTTTTATCTTAACGAAGAATACTTGGTGTTTTTAGGTGGATCAGTTCTTCCTGCAAATTTAGAGCTAAAATGCATTTTTGTGGTCTGAATAGTTTTCGAAATATTGTTATTCTTATATTTTTTTAGATTTTCTGGAGTAAAACAACCACATTTTCGGCCATAACTTCAGAACGAAAAATGATTTTAAAATAATTTTTTTTTAATTTATAGGTGATTTAAAGGGCTTTCAAATAAGCATTATAAATTTGACCTAAATAGTTTTTAAAATATATTTTTTTTTTTAATTTTCAAGATAAAAACGATGATTTTTAAGTTTTGCCTACATTTTCGGCCATAACTTCAAAACTAACAATAATTTTAAAATACATATTTTTTTAATATAAAGGTAATTTGATGGACTTTCAAATAAGTTTTAATGCATTACTTTGGCCTTAATAGTTTTTAAAATATTTATTTTTTTAATTTTACGTACAAAAATGGCTCTAAAATCTGCATTTTTGATCTTAACGAAGAATACTTCTTGTTTTTGGGTAGATCAGTTCTTCCTGGAAATTTAGAGCTACAATGCGTTTTTGTGGTCTGAATAGTTTTTAAAATATTATTTTTTTTTAATTTTCAAGATAAAAACGATGATTTTTAAGTTTTGGCAACATTTTCGGCCATAACTTCAAAACTAAAAATAATTTTAAAATACATATTTTTTTAATTTAAAGGTACTTTAATGGACTTTCAAATAAGTTTTAATGCATTACTTTGGCCTTAATAGTTTTTAAAATATTTATTTTTTTAATTTTACGTACAAAAATGGCTCTAAAATCTGCATTTTTGATCTTAACGAAGAATACTTCTTGTTTTTGGGTAGATCAGTTCTTCCTGGAAATTTAGAGCTACAATGCGTTTTTGTGGTCTGAATTGTTTTTAAAATATTATTTTTTTTTTAATTTTCAAGATAAAAACGATGATTTTTAAGTTTTGCCAACATTTTCGGCCATAACTTCAAAACTAAAAATAATTTTAAAATACATATTTTTTTAATTTAAAGGTACTTTAATGGACTTTCAAATAAGTTTTAATGCATTACTTTGGCCTTAATAGTTTTTAAAATATTTATTTTTTTAATTTTACGTACAAAAATGGCTCTAAAATCCGATTTTTGATCTTAACGAAGAATACTTGGTGTTTTTAGGTAGATCAGTTCTTCCTGCAAATTTAGAGCTACAATGCGTTTTTGTGGTCTAAATAATTTTCGAAATATTGTTATTCTTATATTTTTTTTTTAGATTTTCAGGAGTAAAACAACCACATTTTTGGCCATAACTTCAGAACGAAAAATGGTTTTAAAATATATATTTTTTTTAATTTTAAGGTGATTTAAAGGGCTTTTAAATAAGCTTTAATACATTATTAATTTGGCCTACATGCATTTTAAATATTATTTTTTTTTTAATTTTTAGGATAAAAAACGTTGATTTTTAAGTTTTGCTTACATTTTCGGCCATAACCTCAAAACTAAAAATTATTTTAAAATATAATTTTTTTTAAATTAAAGGTAATTTAATGGACTTTCAAATAAGCTTTAATGCATTACTTTGGCCTAAATAGTTTTTAAAATATTTATTTTTTTAATTTTAAGTACAAGAATGGCTCTAAAAAAATTTGAAATATTATTTTATTTCCATTTTTTAATTTTCCAGACAACATTTTTAAATTTTGCCCACATTATCGGCCATAATTTACATATGTAATCACAATAGAGTAATAACAATAAATTATTGATTACATATGTAATCACAATAAAGTAATAACAATAAAGTCTGATAATTAAACCAAAAAGTTGTTTTTTATTACACATTAATTTTTATATATTTTTTTTATATTCGTTTTTAGGTAGACCAGGTTTTTCTGCAAATTTTAAGCCAAAATACGTTTTTATCGTCCAAATAGTTTTCGAAATATCGATTTTTTTACTAAAATTATTAATTTGGAGGTTTTTTTAAATTGTCCACATTTTCACTTATAGCTTCAAAACGAACAATTGGATCAAAATAAATTTTTAGTATTAATTATTATTTTTCCATGTTCCAAAATAACATTAAAAATTAAAATTGGTCGTCCAAAATAATGAAAACTTTTGAAGTGGAAATTGTTAAAAGTTTGTTTACGGTTCATAAATTCTCCGTTATTTTTGTGCTCATTAAAATTGATAATTTTTTTAATGTAAATTCGTATTAATGAATAAAATAAATTAAAATTTAAAAAATTATCATGGTTATTATGCGAAGTCACACTCGCGTTTCCCCAACGTTAATTTAAAATAATTTCATATTCGTTTGAATTTCATCTCAACTAAGTCACTGTTAACTAGGTAATTCAATATTTCCTTTCCTTTTATTTAATATCCTAGTCCTAGAGTTAATATTATGAAATATTTACTTCCAAGAAAACTTTGAAATGGAATATTCCCTAAATTTTTAGCGCATGTACAGGGTGTTACGTTAAAAACACGTTTTATACATTAAATTAGGAGGTCAAAATATAAATAGTTTTTCGCATCAAATTATTAAATTACCATGAAACAAAACAGATATTGCAAAACTCCAATGACGCACTGTTGAAATATGATTATCAAAAAATTTGATTATGAGATCAAAATATGTATAGTTTTTCGTATCAAATTTCAATGAAAGAAAATAAATATTGGAAAACCCCAATGACGCACTGTTGAATTTTTTGATGATAGTTAAAAAAATTAATAAATTTTTGAAAAATCACTGACGACCATCTTCAATCAATTTTATTGATGAGAAGATATTTTCTAAAAATTTCCATAGTGAAGTTAGAATCCTCATCAAATTTTTGGTGTGATACAAGAATTTTTGGTGCGTGATTTAAAGATTGTAAAGGAACTCACCTAATGCTGGATTAGGAAGACTGTGAGTATTATAGAGTCCGATTAAAATAAAAACTAAAACAATAAAAGGAAACTTTGGTTGGGAAATCATAGTTCACTTTCACTACTAATAAGTACTTAAGTAAACACTTCTAATTAAAAGAAAACCATAAAATTGAAAGATCTTGAAAGGAGAATGTTAAATATTGTTTTTTCTTTGTATGAGATTAAGGCGGTGCTGAGCGTTAAGCGGATTAACACTGAATGAGACAATAAATAATTTTTACTATTGCTATTATTGTCTTGTTAAGCTGGCGGCACTAAACTGAAGCTCAAACGCGTTGTGAATCATTATAATCATATGTGTTTGGCTGTTTGCATTAACATCTACTAAAATGTAAATTTGTTATTTGTTGACGCGCAGATAATTTTATTTGTACTCTGTATTAATACAATCCAGCACTTCCTGTTTAATTAAATAATCTAAAAAACACATCTAACAGGTGTTTATACTCGCGTGTAAATAACTACTCCATACATCCTACATGAAATCGATAAAATATTTAAATCCTTTTTTAATTACCTACAAAATCAAGGCCACACAAGATTATTTAACAAATTAACAACGACTACTAGTACACGCAATCATGCAAACGTAGTAGGAACTCGTATTCGCCGCCGTCTACTAAATCTTAAACGTAGTATTCTTTAAATGCGCGGTCCAATCAAATTTCAGGATATCAAGGTAAACAGAACAATTAAAGGCGGCGAATGCGGGCTCTGGTTATTTTCTGAAGTTATTAGCAAAATTATATTCACATATTTGAAAACGATCCACCCTACATAACAGTAAAACAGCGATCGTTTCAAATGATCACCCTGTATAATATCACAAGTTTTCAAATTTATGTCGGATTTTTTACTGTCATTAGTTTTAACTTTTAACCCCAAATGACATGAGTGTAATGTATGAAAACTTTTTTGGAATTGTTCAAGAAATATATAATTTCTTTTTATCATCTACATACAGGGTGTTTCATTGAAAACTTCAAATGTCGTGATGTATGTCTTGGTTTCTAGCCTACATGAGCATGGAAGAATTAGTTGCATTGCTCCTGGGTGGTCTATCAATTTCTCTGGGATATTCTCTGAGTGACCATCGCAGTTTATCGTCAATCGTCCAATTTCCTGGACCGTTGCTCCCTTGTATAACACTTTCCCACATTGTTGTCCTTGCAGGGGATCCGACGAGAATTTTAGTAGATATCATAATTTGTTCTGGAACGGCTTACATTGGTGAAGATCGGGTCCCAAGATAGATCCGCTGAACCATGGGCTTGACTATGTCTAACAAATTTGTAAAAATGCTCGACTTCTCCTACAAGTTTCATGTCCACATCTTCAGGATATATTTGACATAAAGCACTAACTCCTTCACGAATCTCTACTTCTGTAGCTTCTAAGTTTGTTAAGAATGAAAACTTTTGTGCATTGTATACTAGGGCCCTCTGTGCCAGATTTGACTCTAATACATCCATCACAGGTATAAATGTTTTGATTCTGAACTTGTCTCTTAGCTCAAGGTTCTCTAAAGCATCATCATCATTGATATACATACCTTCTTCTATATCTGCTTTTCTTGTAATCAACACCAGGCGATTTTTCCTTTGCTTTTCTTCAATATGATCGAACATATCCCTAGAGCCTACTTACATCTGGCTTGCTGATTGATTAGTCTTGTGAAATTCATCCAGAAAGTAACGCCTCAACTTTACCATACATTCAAACTCATCCATTTTATTCACAATGTTTATGGCTTGATTTCTTGTTTCGCCTTTCTCTGAAGTATCAATATGCAGCTGATGCAATGCAGAAATTATTCCATCATAAATCATAACTATCAAGTATTGCATTTGTGGTCATTGAATGTGCTTCCGATCTAGTCTTTGATAAAGACTTTGGAACTTTTGAATTATCTTTGAAGAATAACAACAACACTGCCCATGTATACAGGGTGTTTCATTGAAAACTTCAAATGTCGTTTATTTCATACCCAAAATTTTTTTCAAAAAATTTACCGATTTTTGTTTTGAGGGGGACGCATTATAAGACCGATTTAAGCACTCTCACGTCACTCCCTTAAGCGGGGGGCGTTAACCCCCTAATTTCTTAAATGGCAACAGGGGTTGAGTAATATATCATTTGAAAGCTGCTTTTAATTAGAATTCAACGGTATAAATTAAATTTAAATTAATCGATTCGTTTTAAAGAAAAAAAAATAAAAACCTATTGTAATACTCAAATTTAAAGTTTGCAATAAATTTTTATTTAGTTATAAAATAATTTTATTTTTAAATAGACAATTAAAGTAAATGTTCGAAACGTTTTCCAGAATTTTCCAAGCAAAAATAGAGACGTTCTTCAAACTCTGCGCAAACATTTTGTAGCATTACTCGTGTAATATTTCTACATTCGTTTATGATCCTTTGACGAAGGTCTGCTAAAGTATCAGGTTGGTTCTGGAAGACCTTATTTTTTAAATAGTCCCAAACGAAAAAATCCAGCGGTGTGAGGTCAGGTGAGCGTGCTGGCCATTCAATAATACATCTACGGCCAATCCAACTACGAAAGGTTCTGTTTAAATATTGACGAACTGTTAACGTATAATGTGGCGGAAAAATTATCAAATTTTCGTCCAGCATATCACCATTTTCTAAGACATGTGTTATTGTAGGTTCGATAATATTTTGCAGCATTCTAAATATTTTTCGCCTGTTAAGTTGCCATCAATAAATATTGGACCTATAATATAGTCCCCATAAATCCCAAACCAAACATTTAATTTTTCTGGATACTGACAGTGCTCTTCTCGCATCCAATGTGGATTTTCTGTACTCCAATAACGACAGTTATGTTTATTACCTTCATACCTCAAATTAAATGTTGCTTCATCACTAAAGCAGATGTTTTGTAATTGGTTTGGAGTATTTGATAGTCTATTAGACATAACTTCACAAAACTCTGTTCGGCGATCAAAATCATCTTCACTTAATTCTTGATGACAAGAAAATTTATACGGGCGATATTTTAAATTTTTTAAAATTCTCCAAACCTTGGTACTTTGAAGTCCTGTTAATGTAGATAAATTTCTTATGGAAGTTTGCGGATTTAGAGATGTTTCGCTTACTACAATCAACGTTTCTACTTCATTTGGGGGGGCGCCAGTTCTTTTTTTATTTCCTACTGAACCCGTTTCACGAAATTTATTGAACAAATCTAAAACATATCTTGCAGATACATTTTTATCTAGATGAAGATTATTAAAACGAGTAGCTGCTCGAAGGGCACATCTTCTTTCTTCACCGTATAGCATAATAATCTCAACTCGATCATCCTTAGAATAAACCATTTTGAATGGTTAGGAGGTAATAAAGTTAGTGTAATCTATTTAATTCGAAATCTTGTAATACACTAAATTAAATTATTTCAATTTTTAAATCACATTTTATTTAAATTTAAACACCTGTCAAATCATGTGGATAACATAACAACGAAATTTATTTATTGTTCTTTTGCGTTTAAATTTTAAATTAAATTATTCATGAGAACCAAACGGGACATCTTACCTACAATTTTTTATTCAGTATTTAATAATTTGCTAATTGAAAAAAGATTTTTTGGGTTAATTTAATATTTTTTAAATTTATTTATTGCAATGAGTTTTTAATTTTTTCTTTAAAACGAATCGATCAATTTTAATTTAATTTATACCGTTGAATTCTAATTAAAAGCAGCTTTCAAATGATATATTACTCAACCCCTGTTGGCATTTAAGAAATTAGGGGGTTAACGCCCCCTGCTTAAGGGAGTGACGTGAGAGTGCTTAAATCGGTCTTATAATGCGCCCCCCTCAAAACAAAAATCGGCCTGTTCGGTTAATTTTCTGAAAAAAAATTTGGTTATGAAATAAAAAACATTTGAAGTTTTCAATGAAACACCCTGTATACATGGGCAGTGTTGTTGTTATTCTTCAAAGATAATTCAAAAGTTCCAAAGTCTTTATCAAAGACTAGATCGGAAGCACATTCAATGACCACAAATGCAATACTTGATAGTTATGATTTATGATGGAATAATTTCTGCATTGCATCAGCTGCATATTGATACTCCAGAGAAAGGCGAAACAAGAAATCAAGCCATAAACATTGTGAATAAAATGGATGAGTTTGAATGTATGGTAATGTTGAGGCGTTACTTGCTGGATGAATTTCACAAGACTAATCAATCGGCAAGCCAGATGTATGTAGGTTCTAGGGATATGTTCGATCATTTTGAAGAAAAGCAAAGGAAAAATCGCCTGGTTGATTACAAGAAAAGCAGATATAGAAGAAAGTATGTATATCAATGATGATGATGCTTTAGAGAACCTTGAGCTAAGAGACAAGTTCAGAATCAAAACATTTATACCTGTGATGGATGTATTAGAGTCAAATCTGGCACAGAGGGCCCTAGTATACAATGCACAAAAGTTTTCATTCTTAACAAACTTAGAAGCTACAGAAGAAGAGATTCGTGAAGGAGTTAGTGCTTTATGCCAAATATATCCTGAAGATGTGGACATGAAACTTGTAGGAGAAGTCGAGCATTTTTATCAATATTTTAGACATAGTCAAGCCCATGGTTTAGCGGATCTATCTTGGGACCCGATCTTCACCAATGTAAGCCGTTCCAGAACAAATTATGATATCTACTAAAATTCTCGTCGGATCCCCTGCAAGGACAACAATGTGGGAAAGTGTTATACAAGGGAGCAACGGTCCAGGAAATTGGACGATTGACGATAAACTGCGATGGTCACTCAGAGAATATCCCAGAGAAATTAATGCAACTAATTCTTCCATGCTCATGTAGGCTAGAAACCAAGACATACATCATTATCCCAAGAAGATTCCTATGCAAAGAGGATTCTGGAATCCACCACCTACTACTAGAGGTATGGTCAAAATTACAATCAATCATCATGGAACCATCATCATGGGCCCGCCCAACATATACGAAGCTGGAAGAATGTCTGAACCAAAATTGGACGTTAGAAGTACCACATATTAGTCTGACACATCAGGATTCAGGATCTGTGTAGGGTAATATTTAACGATCGTGTCCAATCAGCATTCGCTAATGTAGAAACAATTTTGAGATTGTTTCTCAGATGAAGAGAATATAAAATTTTTGGCCTCTAGTTTTGCATCGTAGGTGCCTTTATTTTTCACGTTGATAAAAGATTTTTAGGTTAAAAACAAAAAAAATTACAGGTTTTAAGTGAAATACAGTGTATTTATTTTGAAATTTTGGAAAATACAACTACTACACTAAATTTTATTTATTCCAACTAACTAAACAACGTGCAATAATAAATTACTCTATTTTTCAGTTACACTAGTTAAAACGGTGAGGTAAGAAAATGCACTTTTGGTGACCTAAAATAAAATGACAACAAAATTAATTTTTAAAATTTAATACTTACTATTAAAAAAGTGCCGATATTAACGCTGAAAAAAGGCCCAGCTTTGACATTTACAGGCCGCATTATATTTGCTTGTAAAAATGTAAATAATGGCCTAAAATCACGTCCGTATCCCAAATACCATGGAAACTCATAAAAAGCATCAATTAAATATTCACTCTAAAAAATATTTTTAGTTTTTTCAAATCGCATTTGAAATATTTTTAATTTTAAATATATTTATACAGGGTGTCTAAACAAACAATGGCGGATGAGCTCTACAGTAAATTGTTGCGGATTCTCAGAAAATTGTAAAAAAAAAATCCTCTTAACCAATTTGGAATTCAATCATGAATTTTTAAAACCACTAGTTGTCATATAAATTTTTTTAACAATTTTTCTGGAGATCCCTGAAGGTTCCCCAACAACTAACTAGAGAGCTTATCCGCCATTTTTTGGGACACCCTGTAGTTTTTTTGGGCTTGGATTTGTACATAAAAGAATCTAGTTTTATCAAGATATAAAAATTAATAAAAAAGCTTACTTTATTTATAAGAACTTGCGCAAAATACGTGTATAAAAACACTGATAAAAAAGCTGCAAGAAAATATTGGGCCATTGCAAAAACCATCGACATTTCGTTCTAAAAAATACAATTTTATAATTTTCGTTTATTCCAAAATTACTTAAGATACTTACTGAATTAACTAAGGTGAAGCAAATAAAAATGAGATAAAATAAAACAAAACCCAAAGCTCCCATGATAAAAGTCGAAGCAAATTTATGAAATTTGACAAAAAAATTTAGAATTTCCTGATGTCTTTTAATAAACCAAACAATATTCCTACGTAAAATTGCTTGAAATCTTTTATCTCTAATAATATTAACCACCTTGTTGTAATCATCATGTTCATTTAAATAATAAAAATTATTATTAAAAGTTTTGCTAAAATCCAAAACCTGGCTTTTTGGAATTCCGTAGTTAAGCAAAGAGGTATAAATTAAATTTTTAATCTCGTGACCTAAAAAAGCGAGAGTAAATTGACGTGTTGAATTTTTTTTTGGCAACGTTATTAACTTAATAAGTCAAATTGTCCGGAAATTAGATACAAACAAACAATGTAAAATATGTCAGAAGATGCGTGTGTGGAAACTGAAATTATTTCAGTTAATCCTTGAGTGAATAGAGTTAGTTCGTAGTACATAGGCTTTTTCCAATCGTATGGGTACCAACCTGGAAATGGTATAGTCCTAAAATGAAATAAGTTTGTCATAAAAATGGTATACTTATTTTTATTCCAGTTTTTTTTATAGAAATGTTTTGATCAATTTTTGAACTATTTCAAGCGAAAAAACTATAAATGTAGTATACTACAGCAATTTCTTAAGCGAAGCCATTCTAAAATAGGCAACTTTTCAATTAGATCATGCTTATCAAAAAGGGACCAAGCGACATTTTTAGAAAAAATGGGATTATGGCACTAAACGACATAGTGGAACTTCAGAATTATTCTGGAACAATAATACCATTTTTATAAAAATGGCACCAAACGACCTAGTTGAACTTCAGAATTATTCTGGAACAATAATCCCATTTTTCTAAAAATGTCGTTTGGTCCCTTTTTGATAAGTATGGTCCAATTAATCTAGCGACTATATTTTTCATATTTATTGAAACAAGCAACGATAGCGTTCAAATTAAAGAAATGTCCTTTTTCTGATGTAGAAATTGGAAATTTCTATATCAATCGTCAGATTTAAAAAAACATACTGACCTAAAAGTACCTTAACTTTGGACCCCTCTAATTAATTCTGTACAAGATTGCAGAAGGTAAATATATACCATTTTGTAGCCTAATAAATTTTGCTTATAAATCAGAAAAAAATTGAAAATCTACTTTTTGAAGTAAGATCCATTATTTTTGGTTTTAAAGTTTAAAGATAAAAATGTAGGGTTTCGTCTAAAAATTGGCCAAAAATTTCATGTGTTCTTTTTTAGTAATTTTCGATAATTTAGAGATTTCTAAACTTACTTTCCAGCTATTGGTAGTAGTAGTATGCAAGTAACAGTGACAAATACTCCAATTCCAATTAATGTTGATGACCAAATTTTAGTAATTTTTTTGGTAAAAATTTCATATGACGTCATTGTAATTTCATCCAAGCTTGTATTTGATTGTGTTCTAAAGTTAACATCAATATGGTTTATTATTTCAGCAACTTCTTTGTCATGAGCATAGAAGTAATAAAGTCGAAAAATTGTTGCTAAACACAAACCTAAAATATATTATAATTTTTTGTAATTTTTTTTTAAACTAATTGTACCCATTTCATTTTATTTACATTTTTATGTTTGATTAAAAAAATGAAAAAACCTGAGTGGCTGATTTTTAGTGTCAATACAAAAAAAAAAGTTTGCCTTGTTTTTTTTATTTTTCTCAAAAAAATCGTCCTATCAAATATTTTTGTTTTTCACCCATATGAAATTTTTTTCTTCAAATTTAAAGCTATTTTAATCGTTTTGATGGGTCAAGTAGTTTTTTCGGAATTAATTAAATTTGAAAAAATAAAAAAAACAAAATAATTTCATGATATATTTTGCAAATGGCTTTTGAGTAAAATTATAAAAATTAGTCAATTATTTTTAAAAATTTAATAAAAACGGAAATTAACCGTTTCAAGATTTTTAAATTATAATTTTCAAAAAAAAAATGTAAAATTACCTGCGTTAAGAACATTCATAGCAACGTCAATAATATTAATATCATCCCTCATAAAAATATCCAAAAAAGAAACAGCAATGAGTGTTATTTGGGAAAGTATACAAATAAACCTCCATAAATAGCAAAATAATTTTGATATAATTGTGGAATTAGAGGTGTAGATTTGTAAAAATTTAAATAAATTTACGCTTCGTGGTGGATACATCATTCATAAAAGGCAAAAATTGTAATATTCTCAAAAATTCCAGCTTCAACATTGAAAAAAGTTTTTCGTTTTGCATGAAAATTTGATGAGGTCAGAAGGGGAAATGTATATTATTACAAATTACTAAAATAAAAAATTCGTGAACACCAATTTTATGTATAACTTTTTTAAATTATTAGTGTGAAGACCAAATTAATAATTTACACCAAAAAATATTACATTAATTTTTTTAAGGTAGTAATTTTCACCAAAAAAGTTTTTTTTATAAAAAATTAAATTCGATGAAAATTTTTCGTGATCAACTCAATTATTAATAAAGTTCATTGTTAAAAAATCGGTATATTTTTTATATAAAGAAAAATACAGTTTTTTTCTTTAAAACAACTTTGACATGAACATTTATGTTTGTACCATATTTAGAATATCAAAAAATACAATTTACAAAGACTCGAAAAAGGGTTATAATGTTAGTTTTTTGAAACTTCGCCGTTAAAAAAAAATCGGTATTAAAAAAAAACAAAAAAAATATATTTTTTTTTTATTTAAAACAACTTTGACCTAAATATTTCTGTTTGTACCATAATGTGGAATATCAAAAAATACAATTTACAAAAACTCGAAAATGGGTTTTAATGTTAATTTTTTGGCAACTTCAGCGTTAAAAATCGGTATTTTTTTTAAATAAAGAAAAATATGGTTTTTTTCTATAAAACAACTTTGATGTGAACAATTATGTTTGTACCATTTTTAGAACATCAAAAAATACAATTTACAAAGACTTGAAAAGGGGTTTTAATGTAAGTTTTTTGAAACTTCACCGTTAAAAAAAATCGGTATTAAAAAAAAGCAAAAAAAAATATAGTTTTTTTTTTGTTTAAAACAACTTTGACCTAAACATTTCTGTTTGTACCATAATGTGGAATATCAAAAAATTCCGTTTACAAAGACTCGAAAATGGGTTTTAATGTTAATTTTTTTGCAACTTCAGCGTTAAAAAATCGGTATTTTTTTTAACTAAACAAAAACATAGTTTTTTCTTTAAAACAACTTTAACATGAACATTTATGTTTGTACCATTTTTAGAACATCAAAAAATACAATTTACAAAGACTTGAAAAGGGGTTTTAATGTTAGTTTTTTGAAACTTCACCGTTAAAAAAAATCGATATTAAAAAAAAAAAAAAACAAAATATAGTTTTTTTTTGTTTAAAACAACTTTGACCTAAACATTTCTGTTTGTACCATAATGTGGAATATCAAAAAATTCAATTTACAAAGACTCGAAAAAGGGTTTTGTTATTTTTTTGGCAACTTCAGCCTTAAAAAATCGGTATTTTTTTAAATAAAGAAAAATATAGTTTTTTCTTTAAAACAACTTTAACATGAACATTTATGTTTGTACGATTTTTAGAACATCAAAAAATACAATTTACAAAGACTTGAAAAGGGGTTTTAATGTTAGTTTTTTGAAACTTCACCGTTAAAAAAAATCGGTATTAAAAAAAAAAAACAAAAAAAATATAGTTTTTTTTTGTTTAAAACAACTTTGACCTAAACATTTCTGTTTGTACCATAATGTGGAATATCAAAAAATTCAATTTACAAAGACTCGAACATGGGTTTTAATGTTAATTTTTTTGCAACTTCAGCGTTAAAAAATCGGTATTTTTTTTTAAATAAAGAAAAATATAGTTTTTTCTTTAAAACAACTTTAACATGAACATATATGTTTGTACCATTTTTAGAACATCAAAAAATACAATTTACAAAGACTTGAAAAGGGGTTTTAATGTTAGTTTTTTGAAACTTCACCGTTAAAAAAAATCGGTATTAAAAAAAAAACAAAAAAAAATATAGTTTTTTTTGTTTAAAACAACTTTGACCTAAACATTTCTGTTTGTACCATAATGTGGAATATCAAAAAATACAATTTACAAAGACTCGAACATGGGTTTTAATGTTAATTTTTTTGCAACTTCAGCGTTAAAAAATCGGTATTTTTTTTAAATAAAGAAAAATATAGTTTTTTCTTTAAAACAACTTTAACATGAACATTTATGCTTGTACCATTTTTAGAACATCAAAAAATACAATTTACAAAGACTTGAAAAGGGGTTTTAATGTTAGTTTTTTGAAACTTCACCGTTAAAAAAAATCGGTATTAAAAAAAAACAAAAAAAAATATAGTTTTTTTTTGTTTAAAACAACTTTGACCTAAACATTTCTGTTTGTACCATAATGTGGAATATCAAAAAATACAATTTACAAAGACTCGAAAATGGGTTTTAATGTTAATTTTTTTGCAACATCAGCCTTAAAAAATCGGTATTTTTTTAAATAAAGAAAAATATAGTTTTTTCTTTAAAACAACTTTAACATGAACATTTATGTTTGTACCATTTTTAGAACATCAAAAAATACAATTTACAAAGATTTGAAAAGGGGTTTTAATGTTAGTTTTTTGAAACTTCACCGTTAAAAAAAATCGGTATTAAAAAAAAACAAAAAAAAATATAGTTTTTTTCTTTAAAACAACTTTGACTTGAACATTTGTTTGTACCAAAATGTGGAATTTCAAAAAATACAATTTACAAAGACTCGAAAATGGGTTTTAATATAAACAAATTTTTTTTAATAATTACAATTTATTGCAAAAATACTATTTTTTTTTATTTTTTCAAAAAAAAAATATACTTTAATGTATGTTACTTTACAGACATGGATGTGTAGATGGTTGCCTAACTTTAGTCTTTCTAAACTCCAAGCATTGTAGATACATTATAGGTCTGAATGAGAACATGAAAAGAAGACAAAAAAACTACAAAAGTATATTTTGAATAAACTTTATTTTTCTATTTTAAATACTTATGAAAAACAGGTACTCAGTCTCATCGTTCGTACAGATTCATTTACTCATATATTTAAAAACTTTATTTTATACGCGCAGTACATATAAATAGTTGAATATACATTTTTACAAAAATCTAAATCGTATACACTTTAAGTAACAGATTTAAGTATCGAAGAAAATGAAGGAACTTGTAATTAAAAAATAAAAAAACGTCAATGAGAATTATTAAATTATAAATTTCAACTTAAATATAAATTATAAACTAGTTCGCAATGTTTAATTTGTGGTAACCTACTGACTATGTACAAATGAGGTAGAAAGTAAATCAGTCCTATTGTTAAAAGGGACAAATATCTCTTTGGATTTTTTTGAAGAAAAAATGTTCGCATTATTTGTCCTATAAATTAATAGTATACAGATAATAAAGGTTCAAATAATATTAACAAAACTAAATACAATAAATTATTTAATATTTACATCTGGTTACGGCATTAAAAAAAAACTCCAAAATAAACGCTTGGATAAATATTTTTAAAATTTAAAAAATCATCAAAAACTCGTCCCAAATTATTTTCTACAGATTTTTTGATGATAATTTCAACCGTGGGAAATTCCAAAAATATTTACACCAAACCTATATTTACTTATACTTAACCTAAAATTATATCACAGGGAATTTTGTTTTTGTTTTTAAATACTCTCTAGTTGGCTTGTTGGGTTAATAAATTTAATAATTCCCCATGGTCCATGTTATTTAGAGTGGTCATATCGATTCCTAGAGCAACAGCGACACTTTGCATATCCAAGCCGAAGGATTTCAGGAGTTCGATGAAATCCATTTCTTCCCCAGTGAAAGGATTGTGAAGTTTAGGACAGGAGTGATTACATTGAGGCCATGTACACCTATCCAAACGCTTGTGGGAATCGTGATTTGGCCACTTTTGGGCCCGAAGAACTGAACGTTGAGGTCGCGGGTGTTCGGTAGGACGAATCATGTTTGATTGCTGTTTGAAGTGATTTCTGCGATGCTTATGTTCGCCATGGTGCAATCTATGACCTTTAAAAAAATAATTTTATTAATACAATAATAAAAATTTAAATAAATTAATTACCTTTGCGTTTTTTATTCCCTTTCCTTTTGTTATTATTTTGATTATTCACATTACGTTGATTTTTTCGGTGTTTCCTTCTTCTTCTCTTATTTTTAAGGGATGGATCGGTTGAGTGGGTTTTGCCTTTCTGTAATTCTGTTTCAAGTCTAGGTAATCGTTTTACTTGTCGTGTGACTAAGGAAGGTTCCTCGCCAGGGCTTGAAGAATTCCTCATTCTCCTGATGTGTTTTACAGGTTGTAGTTCCCACCTGTGAATGGCTTCAGCTATTGATACGTCATCGATGGTAATTTTTTGCCAGTCTTTTTTGGTGAGGATTGAGTGTGAGATGCAAGACGGTGCGAAAACTGCTGAAACGTTTTCAAAACTTTGTCGAAGAGAATCGCCCATTTTATGGATGTAATCCCATTGTTGTTTGGTTACTGGTGCTCCAACGTTATCGGCATCCATTTGGGCTTCATCGAATAGCCATTGGAAGACGAATAAAGGTGCTCGTAGTGTAGGGTATAACCTGTATCCAAAATAACACCTCCAAGGTTCGCTTTGGTATAACTGCCGACAACGCCTTGGTACTTTTCCTTGCCATAAATGCATTCCTTTGGAGATTAAATCTACTGGAGGTCTTCCTGTTGGAGCATAAGGCGCGCGATCGAGAAACCACCCGGAATCAGTAATTCCACGCACTGTTATATGACGTAAAGCCAACATATCATGCAAAAGCTCTTGCACTGGATCAAGATTGATCATCACTCCAATACCACCGGCACTACTCCCTGTTAACAATAAATCCGTACTATTTTCCAACCCCAAAGGCACGAGATCACGAATTACTTGCTGCACAACCGCAGCTCCCATAAAATTAAACATCCCATCACGTGTCGATTTCGAACCACTCCAAGAATCACTAGTGCAGTACGGTATAAAAACATGATTTGCATTCCACCAGTATGGATTATCCTCTTCATTTGGAGATAAAATACCACCAACTATAATTAAATAATTTAGATCAAAACTAAAAATAGTTCTTAAAAACTTACCATCCCTAGTTTCAGGCCATTGAGCTGAAGTCATGTAATGGCGTTGTTTTAACCAACGATTTTGACAACTGATACGATCATAGCAGTACCAACCACCTTCAAGAAACACAATCCATTTCTTACTACAATGGGATTTTCGCAAATAAAACCCCGCTTGAGAACCATCATTACAAGTAACGCTTCTGTTTGAAAGAAAAACCTTCTTCAACGATCTCGTTTCATCATTCGTCTTTGATCCCACAGTAGGAACATACCTATGTATGGTATTAGTGTATATGGGGGCGTCAATTGATGAACCATGATTAGGAAAAGCGACTGTGATTTTAATAATTAACCCCAGAATCTGGAAGAAAAACAATTTTTAAACACAAGTTCATCAAACCTTACAAAATTTATTCTTTCTTGGAAGTTATTGTTATGCAATGAAGTATTTTTTGCTATTGAAAGGTAATTTTTTTATTGCTATAAGAAATTCATTACTCCTAAACCGTAAAATACGGTAATGTGCGTGTACTTGACTTACAATAAAATTTGCAACTGAATTACACGAGTCGTCTACCTGTGGAGAACACCTGCATCCCTCTGATTCGAGAGGGTCGCGCACTTTATTTACAACTAATATATCTTTCACAGGAGCGGCCTCTTTGCCAAAAACCCGACATAATGGGCTCGACATTTTAACAATTTATTGATAATTTCAGACCCATTGCGCAAGAGTACTAGGATTTTATGATGGAAGACAAAGAAACCAAAAAAAAAGAAACTTATTTTCAGAAACCAATAGTAAAATTATCTTTGAAGACCAATTTATTTAACCAAGAATTTTTTGGGTGTTTCGATTTTTACCCACTTAATCACAGAAGCTAAAATACTATATAAACCCCAATTGAACTGTAGTACAAAAATCTAGGTTTGTACCCAAAATCGTGACCCGTCAAAACAACCCCAACAAAATACCAAATTATGTTGGTGAGCTATTTTGTCGGGGTACCGCCTAAAATATTTGTTAGAACATTTCAGAATTACTATTGATAATATTGGTTATAAAAAATAATTAATATTTAATGATAAAATATGAAAAGTTTTTGAATGCTTCACTTACAGTTTTAAATTCCCTAATATTGGGATTGAAAATTTGGAGAAAATTCAAACTTAAAAAAATAAACTTTAATTTGTTTAAAAATTACTGAAACATACAATGAACTAAGTGAAATTATAAATTAAAATAATTTTTTATAAGAAATTTTTATTCGGTAAAATTTAAATTTAAGAGAAGTCGCTTTGTAAGGAAAGACCAATAAAATTATTTTTTTTTATTTTCCGAAAAAATTTCTTAAATCAAAATTAAGAAAAAAAAAATATTAACTGTATGCTTCAACATTTTGGGAAAAATTGAACAATCTTAACAAGTTTTTACTGAAGTAAAAAGTAATGTTTTTTACCAAATTGAAAAAAGTGGCGATAATTCAAAAAAAATGGGGACAAATCCTTCCGCAGCAAAGGTGGGATTTTGTTTCCACAGCGGATTCTAAAACTCGCCAAAACGTCATCATTCAGGCGAAGAGAACAATGTAAATAATGACGAATTGGCGGAAAATGATGACGTTTTGGCGAGTTCATAAAACTCGCCAACAAACAAAATCCGGCCTCAGATAACAATTCAAATCATCAAATTTTAAAATTATTTAAAAATTTATTGAACCAAATTATGTACAAAGCCACTTAAAAATTTTGTCGATATTTTTATAGTTTTTTGGGAAATTTAAATTTGCAATTTTTTATTGTACGTTTTGTTTCAGATTTTGAAAAATCGTATCTTCCAAACGAGTTGTTCTTTAACCATAAAATATTTTTTATTTAACTCCCTACTTTATTTTTTGTGCGTAAAAAAATCAGCCCTTCCAAATTCTAAACCTGGAGTTCAGAAAAAAATCGCGCGTAAAATGTTCAAAAAAATCGGCCAAAACGCGGTCAGTTGGGAGAGCACCTGGTGGCACTCAAAATTTAAAAAAATTAAAAATTTTACTTTGCGTTCTTAAAAAGGAATAATTTTTACATGTCGTAGCGTGGAAGGAATTTTTAAATTCGAAGATGTTAAAAATGTATGTCGAAATAAAGTCAAAATTTTGATTTTAGAAGTAGCGGCTCCAGTTTAGTCGTTTTTTAACGGATTTTCAATTTTAGAAACCCCATTGATTGGTTTTTTTAAACATAAGCTCACCACGTATAGGGATTTTTTAATATCGCAAAAATAATTTTTTGGCGCGTTTCCGTGGAATCAATCCCCAAATCAGTGGCGGATACAGATGGGGGGCAATAGGGGGACACCTGAAAAAGAAGCAATTTGTCTTCCCATGAGTTTTGTGTAAATGTAATAATTTTATATTTTACAGAGAAATGGACAAAAAAATAATACTATTATAATCTGATTCTAAAAGATTTTCACTTTTTCCAAAAACATCATTTTTTTCCAAAAATATCATTTTTTAATTGTAGGTTAAAGGGTCCATACACTATCAAACAATTTGCGCAACGGAAGGTGCTGTCCAAAATGTTGACAGTGCATGGCGATGTTTGAGTTGTTGCACAAACTGTGGTGTGAATTCAATGTCATATAACCCCTTCCACTAAGAATTGTTATGTTTTCACCTTTCTAAGAATATTTAGTCTTAGTAACAATATATTTACTTGATTTTTGAAAATTTAATTTTTTTAATGTTTTTATAGTAAATTTGGAAAACTGGAACTTTTTGATGAACTTATTTCAAGGGTTATTTTGTTTTAAACAAGCTAGAGCTGCACAGAGTGTTCGTGCAATAAAAATTAAAGAATAATTTCTTGTAATAGGACAAAATGGCTATTTTTTTTTCTAATTTTTAGTTTACAAATTTTTTTTTTAATAATAAGTAATTTCTCATAATTACCCAGTTTCTAACCAGTACTGAGAGTTTTCTTTTTCTATTTTTTTAACTTTCGAGTATTTTTTAAAAACATTCTTACAGTACCTGCTTTTTTTTTAAAGCCAATACCAAATTGTGTTTCTCGAGTGTAAGGAAAATATTTGGTATTGGCAATTTTTAAAAAATGAGACGCATTACCACCCCCCCCCCCCTACCCCCCGTACGACCATGTTACAAACTCCTTATTTGCACTTGTACATTTTTCTTAAAGTAAAGTTTGGCTTATTTTCGCGTATTTTATAATTCAGAAAATTTTTCAAAAAGTGTGTTTTTCGTTTTTCTAGATAAAATAGTCATAGCCCTGCCAAATTTAATTTACTAACGATAGGGCCAATGAGTATTGGGTTTACGATGTGTCAAACTTTTCTAAATCTACATACAGGGTGTCCTACTTTTTCAGCAATTTTTTTATGTAGGAGATGTCATTCTGAACAAAAAATTTAATATTTTTTTTTTACTTCCAAAAAAGACATACAGCAAGTTTAAAATTTCAAATTTTTTATGATTTTTGTGGAACACCCTATATAAATTCCTTCTTTTCATCGTTTTTTTTTATTAATTCAAGTATACTTCGGATTTTGTCTTTACCTATACCGGGTGGAAATGAAAACCGGGTCACCTCGATAACTTTTTTATTTATGAATAAAAAAATTTGAAATTTGGCTATGTTCTATGGTTCAAAAAAACAAATTTTATTTGCATTTTTTATTTTCGAAATCACTTCCGGTTTCACCGGAAACACCATGAACTTTGTTTTTTTAAATGTAACATCCCATATTTTTATTCATGGCTTAAAATACTTTTAAAAAAGAAGTATTTTTGAGATATTAGTTTTTATTTTTTTTGTAAAAAAATTTTTTTTCAAAAAAAAAAAAAAAAGGTTTTCGAAGTCAGTGAAAAGTACCAAAACTAATTCTAAATAATTCAAATACCTAAATAAAACTGTAATTTGAAAAAAAATTTAAGTGGTTTTTGAACTATTAATTTTTAAACTTAGTTAATGAAGATTTTATCAAATATCTCACTTTTTTTAAATGCAATGATGCCGGGTCATTCGACTTTTTAAAAAGAGGATTTTAACGATTATTTATTTTATGTATTTGAATTATTTAGAATTAGTTTTGGAAATTTTCACCGACTTCGAAAACCTTTTTTTTTTTGAAAAAAAATTTTTTTTCGCAAAAAATAAAAACTAATATCTCAAAAATACTTCTTTTTTAAAAGTATTTTAAGCCATGAATAAAAATATGGGATGTTACATTTAAAAAAACAAAGTTTATGGTGTTTCCGGTGAAACCGGAAGTGATTTCGAAAATAAAAAATGCACATAAAATTTGTTTTTTTGAACCATAGAACATAGCCAAATTTCAAATTTTTCTATTCATAAATAAAAAAGTTATAGAGGTGACCCGGTTTTCATTTCCACCCGGTATAATTGCTTTTTTCTTCAAACGTCATTAAAGTACATGCTTATGTGACGCTTGACAGGCTTAACAGTCATTTTTATGTTCCTTGATTCTATGGTCATGTTCGTGCATTTCCGAAGTAAGTCGGTTACAATCGGGTATACTTTGCATTGACGAGGATTAGAAAGGCGGAGTAGAAATGCATTTTAGGCAACCCAATATACACTGACATTATATTGTGTACTGCACATAAATTAAATGTCAAATTTTAAAATTAAACGTCTTCTGTGACGTTTGGCAGGCTTTAAAATGTCACTTTTTATGTTCGTTGATTCTATGGTCACTTTGTACTGCATAGGAGTAGAAATTATTACTTTGCTCGGACATGGAATAAAAGGGCGGATTAGAAATGAATTTTAGGCAACCCAATATACACTAACATTGTATTGTGTGTTTTATGTAAATTAAATGTCAAATTTTAAAATTATTTATTATATTAATATTTTAAAAATTTCGACGTTTGAAGAAAAAATAGCAAGTTTTATTCGGAGTTAAAGAACTTTTACTCCTAATAAAACAATATACTATTTTATAACTTTTGACGTTTGAAGAAAAAATAGCATGTTTTATTAGTAGTAAAAGAACTTTTACTTCTAATAAAACAATATACTATTTTGATTGCTTTTAAAACCAAGAAAGGACTTTTCCTTTAAAATTTCCCGTACTAAAATTAACATGTTGAAATTTTAAACTTGCTGTAACTTTTTTGGACACACTGTATAAGAGAATTTTACTCTGGATCTGCCACTGTCTAAAATTCGATTTCTTCTACATCTGTTGTACCCAGTGGCGCGTTATGCCTTTATGAGGCTTTAGGCAATTTTGTATTTTGAGGCCCTAAAATATTGATATTGTTAAGAAGGATTTTGAAATTTCAGTCGAACTCGGTTATAACGAGCATGAAGTGACGGCGATTTTTACTCGTTATAACCGTTAAACGTTATAACCGTGAAAAGGTATTGACTTGCTATTATTCTAATTCGAAATACAGGGTGTCCAGAAATTAAGCGACCAAACTTTAGGAGGTGATTCTACAACTAATTTTAAGAAAAAAACTTGCTATAAACATGTGTCAGATTTCGCTTCCTAAAAGAGCCCTTTAAATATTATGACTAAAACTAGGTTTTTTGTCATTTATTTGAAAAAGGTTTGTAATAAAGATTTCAAAATTTGGTGTGAAGACTAATACGTTTAAGATATAATTTCTCAATTTTTTTCAGATTTTTTGAAAGCTCTGAAATTTTTTGAAACCTAGTTTTAGTCAATATTTAAAAGGCTGTTGCTCCTTTAGGAAGCGAAATCGGACACATATTTATGGGAAGTTTTTTTCTTAAAATTAGTTGTAGAATCGCCTCCAAAAGTTTGGCCACCTAATTTCTGGACACCTTGTATACAGGGTGTTTCAAACCAAGAGTGGGTAACTCTGGAATCTGATTCGTGACTTTGTGCAATTCCAAAAGAAAAAACAAGAATATGTAGATGTATTTGTTAATAAGCTTCATTTTCGAAATACAGGGTGTTTAGGAATTTTTTAAATTTTTTTACACGTACATTTTTAATGATATTTTGCTTAACAAAAGTTTTGACAGTAGTTTTTAGATTAAATATAAATATTCAAAACAAATTTTAACATGAACCTTTTTTTGGAAACATCCACTGTCTTCATCTTCCTATTTTTTTAAATCCAACATCCGTACACAAGAAATTTCCGTTGTTTACGGCTTTTTAAATGTACATGAGAGTGAGCGAAACTGTTTGCTTGTCTTGAAGTAGTCGAGACGACATCCATTTATTATAATAATAATAATAACTTTATTGACGGGAATTTTCACCCTTTACATAAATTAAATACATTTTGTTAACCTAAACTAATATAATAATGAATCCAATAACATAACTTACAAAAAATTTGAGAAAAAACAAGAAGATCAAAAGCAGGCGTTGAAACTATACTAATTGACATTTTCGAATCTCAGGGGTGGCAATATAAATTTTATTAATGGAAAACCCTATTAATAATTCGACGAAAAAATATTTACTCGTAATAACCGTGAATTTTTGAATTGAAATTTATTGGCAGTAAAATATGTAACCGTATTTTCTCGTTATATCCATGTTTGGCTGTATTAAAAATTGAGGAAAATAATATTAATTTATTTTTGAATTCATTTGAAGCCTTAGGCAATTGCCTATATGGTAACGCGCCACTGGTTGTACAGTTGGTCCCAGCTGGAAGTAGGACAAAAGTAATCACGATCGCGTATTCTTTGTCCTACTTTCATCTGGGAGCAACTTTACCTCACTAAAAGGTTTTACCTTGTTATTTACGATAAAAAATCATTTAGTTATGTCTTCGTTTTCGAGTTATACCAAATTTTTTTTCTGAAATTTTTTACTTTTTATAAATTCTTCCAAACTATTGATTAATGTGAGCTTCTCTTCTAAAATTCGATAAACAAGTAATTTTCGGTTTAAAATTGCACCGGCGATTTATGCTAAAATTTTGCGAACCAAATATACAATATTATCATCAGTAAAAATTTGAAATCGCTAACTTTTATGGTATTCGAGAAAAAAAATGATGTGTGAAAAAAATTGAGGTGTGAAACGATTAATTAAATTATTTCAAAATTTTTAGTGGTATTTTTGTGATTTTAATGAGGTGTTTTTTGGTGGTTAAAAAATTGTGTTGAGTATTGGTGGAAAATGATTGAAGAAGGAAACATGAGTATTTAGAAGTGGTTTTTTTCTATGATGAAGATCTTAAGTTGGTGAGATAGGAAACTTACAATTATTTCTAATTGTAAGTAATGGCGGCTTGCCAAAGAAGTTGTAGTTCACTGGCCGGTAACTTAATGTACCAGGAGTCACTGAATTATATATAACAAAATAATGCATTTCATAAAAAATGCATTCATAATGTACAGTTAGAAAGACATGTTTTTCAAAGGAATTAAATTGCTTTAATGAGAATAATGACAAGATTTGAGGGTTTTGAAATATTTTTTGTGTTTATTGCAAATATATTTGTGGAGAGTGTGGGGTTATTAAAAGATTTATAATAGATAATGTTAGACGTGAATATATTTTCAAGCATGTTTTCCAGAGGTACAGATGACCGGAGGTAACATGAAATGAGTAATTTAATTTAAAACAGTGTAGGTGCATGGCGGCATCTTCAAAGGCTCGGTAAGCCTCTTATTATCGGCTACTGTCGGCAGGAGGGAACCCCTCTTTACGTCCTGCCCCTCTTAACCGTCTAAAGCGACTCTTATATTTTACAGTCAGAATCAAATATTCACCGCTTTGTTTTTATCGCGATTTTCTACACATTTTAAATATTTTATTTAATCATTTCCGGCTAAATAGGGTTTATTTGAATATTTCAAATTAAAATGATCACCAGTAAATTATAGGGTGGTCGAATTTTTGGCTTGTGTCACCTAGAGGTACAATAAATCACGAACTTGTCAACGTGAGGAAGGTTAAAGCCACTAAATCATTTTATCCTGGGACGTGCTCTAATTTGTCCAATTTTATGCAGAATTATTGCTGGAAATTCTGATTATACTCATTTCATTTTTTTTCCACCAACCAAATCCTGTTTTAATTAAATAATATTAAGTTGTTGAGTAAAGTCACGTGTATGTAGTAAGCCATGTTTCAGAGCTTAGTCTGTCGGCAAGATCAAGAGAAGGCCTCTTCCCACAGTGGCACAAAATTGTATTAGAAATCCTGAAATTTAAAACCCACTTTTTATCTGAAGAATTTTTTACCTCATTTCTTATCACCATAAATTTCTACATCAATTATGAAACCTCTATAGTATTTGAACCAAAAATCATTTTTTTTTTTTGGAAAATTTAGTTCTAAAAAGGTTGAAGATATCGTGCATAATATGCATAGAAGATTGTAGCAATTACTGAGCCAATCAACAGTGCATTGAACTAATCAGGGTGTGAAAAAAGAGGTAAAATAAAATGAAACGAATCGAATCTTTGAAATAGATTGCGGAAAGCTTAAAAGGAGCCACCATAAAATCAACAATATCCGTTGAAAATTTATTATTTATGTCCACTTGTGTTTACTTAATTACCTAAGCAGCTTTTACATTGTTTACTATTATTTGAGATAGTGAAAGATCAAGGTTGAAATTTTGGTTGTGAAAATTTTTTATAATTATGTTTTTTTGTAATATGGCAATATTAATCATGGTTTTATTGAATAGCATGAAGTAGTTATGGTAGTCACGCGCGTGAAGTGGGCGATGTTACAATGGCAAAGCGTTGTCGGCAAAGATGAAAGCGCTGAGTCTTCCCACAGTGGCACAGAATCGTATTAGGGAATCCGAATCCGAATCCGAAAATGTAACACCTAAAATCCCCTTAAATCAAAGCTGATGCAAGGCACCACAATTGAGGATGTAGCGGTCCGATTTAATTGCGGCCGATTATTTTGACAATAATCGCGTTTACTTGATTTCATTGTTGCTCCCATACGGACCTGTGCCTTACCAATCGTGTTTGAAAGGACCAAAGTATGTCGCCTTAAGTTACACTGAATAGGCACAGATCGGATGCATGACTTTCTATCTTAATCCCTCAAAGAGAGCCGCCGAGTCGGATATTGCCAAGTTTTATTCTACGCGCAGCGAGTTCTTCGATTGATCAATTTATGATTAAAGGCCGTCAATTGCTTTGTGGTTTATTTGAGGCTTTCGGTCGGCAGTTTCTTTTTTACTTTAGGTCGGCTCTTTTCAATGGTCCTCTTAAGCATAAACAATACTCAAACCCTCATAATATCTACTATTATGCTCACAAAAATGAAGCACACACACGAGCGAAT